>OZ024808.1:29925948-30525948 GCA_964017045.1 Omphiscola glabra | reverse complement strand
AAAAACGTTTACAGAATTAAGTTTAAAGAAACAACGTCCAGTATTAAATATTTGACAGATACCCTCCACGAGTGTTGGTTAAATAGCATTGGTCTGTACAGTCATTGGTCCGTCCTGCTATACGAACTTTGCTGGAATCAACGCACGACTTGAATTTTTCTTATAAGAAATAATTTAATTACGAAAAGCATATTTTTATTTGACTAGATTCAAGTTATCTCCCCTTTTTAAACTATATATATATTTTTTTACTCAATAAGTTACTAAAGAAGAATAAATACTTTTTCTAATGTGGTTTGTCAACTCAATTTTCTTGTTCTTCTCATGAACTAATTGTGACGAGTTCAACTATACTGAGGACTATTTATTAATTCTCATTTGTATGAACTCTTGTCATAACGTAATAATGCTCGAATTGTTAGGAACTACTAGTATATTAGAGTTTACGTGAAAAGTTTAATGACATAAATTATAAGCTAGTGAAGATTTTATATTTAAAGGCTAAAGTTTATGTGAAAATGTTAATGACATAGATAACTTGGTCAAGATTTCACATTAAAAGACCCAAGTTTATGGGAAAATTTTTAAGATATAAATAATCCGATAAAGGTTACATAAAAAAATATTACATACATTTACATACGTTTAATTGATGAATGTTCACCGTTATTGTTCACATACATAATTGTGTCTTGTAAGCAAGTTGACCATAATGATAATTTATAACCGTTAATGCACCACTACCACCTGATAATGTAAAAAAAATGTGAATACCCCTTTGTCCTGTATAAACAATCTCCCACCCCATTTGAAATGAATATAAGTTTCCTGCAGAGACTACATGTCCCTACCCACTTCTTATATTCAAATTGCCCTATTCTGCTCTGCGTTCGCCCCGATTTGGGAAACAATGATTTAGTCTGTGTTTGTCAATTGATGGTTCCTTCAATGAATGTCATGATGTGTCCTGATGGGTCTTGCTGTGTCCTGCCCTGTCATGATGTGTCCTGTTGTGTCAAACTGTGTCCTGCTGTGGCCTGCTGAGTCATTCCGTCTAACGCTGTGTCATGCTGTGCCATGCTTTGCAATGTCATCCAATGCTGTGCCAAGCTGTTCCATACTTTGTACTGCTGTGTCCGGCTGTGTCCTGCCGTGCCATGCTGTGTTACGCCGTCCAATCCTGTGTCATAATTTTCACTGTGTCATACTAAACCCAATTGAGTTATTTTCATGTTGTAAGACAGAGTGCTTTGAAAATATAACATTAATTTAATTATTATCTTTAAAGTTGACAATAAATATGAAATACTTCAATTGAATATATGTGCTGATCTACTTGCGAACTTTAACTTCATGCCCATCATCTAGCAATCGAAACAATGTACCTTCAGACTTAACTACCTTTATTCATCTAGCAATCCAAACAATATACCTTCAGACTTAACTACCTTTATTCATCCAACAATCCAAACAATATACCTTCAGACTTAACTACCTTTATTCATCTAGCAATCCAAACAATATACCTTCAGACTTAACTACCTTTATTCATCTAGCAATCCAAACAATATACCTTCAGACTTAACTACCTTTATTCATCTAGCAATCCAAACAATATACCTTCAGACTTAACTATACAATAAATAATGGAATGCAATCAAGTTGTGTCAATGAAATATAAGAACATATGTGATGAACTTGAATTAATAGACAGGACAAAAGATTTGGACGTTTCGGCGTAAAGACTTCATCAGCAAACATGACAAAAAGAAATATGACAGTTAACAGAGATAAGTAAAAAAAACTTTTAAAGAGTTTTTTTTTGTTTCAGAAAGTAGGTAGCCACAAAAAACATACCTAGTAACTAGCTTGACCACCAACACACCTATAGCTTGACCACCAACACAACTATAGCTTGACCACCAACACACCTATAGCTTGACCACCAACACACCTATAGCTTGACCACCAACACACCTATAGCTTGACCACCAACACACATATAGCTTGACCACCAACACACCTATAGCTTGACCACCAACACACCTATAGCTTGACCACCAACACACCTATTGCTTGACCTATTCATTAATCCAGCCAAATATTAACCTACCGTCTAAACGCACAGTAATTGAATCCATCAAATATCATAATAAACACGCCGTACACGTTAACTTTTTTTATTCACAAACTGCTATTTAGTCAGAAAATCCACAGCTCAATCCATTCATCCACCCTATCATCCATAGCTCAATCCATTCATCCACCCTATCATCCATAGCTCAATTCATTCATCCACCCTATCATCCATAGCTCAATCCATTCATCCACCCTATCATCCATAGCTCAATCCATTCATCCACCCTATCATCCACAGCTCAATTCATTCATCCACCCTATCATCCATAGCTCAATCCATTCATCCACTCTATCATCCATAGCTCAATCCATTCATCCACCCTATCATCCATAGCTCAATCCATTCATCCACCCTATCATCCACAGCTCAATTCATTCATCCACCCTATCATCCATAGCTCAATCCATTCATCCACTCTATCATCTGTCTTCGTAGCTTTTATTTTATAATATCATACAATTCTAATTTTATTAAAATTTATATTTTTTATTTTTAATGTGAAATATTACGGGAGTCATGGTGTTTGTTACATTATATATTTATAATATATATATATAACTTTAAAATGTTTGTTAATTAAATATTTAAATATGTTACGCTTCAATTTGTATTGCAGGGGTTCTCAAACATGGATGTAAGGGAGTACCAGAAAACCCAAAAAATCATGCTTGTTCATCGCGGACGTTCGAAAAAAAATGTTCTGCTTCAAAAGGGTTTAAAAACAACAACTGGATATCTCTATAGTATACATATTGCATTGTTCAATAGAGTAAATAAAAAAGGCCAGGATTTCATCCCTAATTGCTGGACCCAATATCTAGTTTTGTTTTTGTTCTTGTTATTTATCTGACCATTGAACAACATTTTTTACAAGATTATACTTGTTACATTCAAAGAAACTTTCAGAATTTTATTTTAAGAAAAACAACAACAAAATTTCAGAGACTTAATAACAGTGTTTCTTTCAGAAATTTTCCCCCGAGGGGGCACTTTTGACGTTCGGGGGGGGGGCAGTGCCAGTTTTTCAGTGGCCAGAGGCGTAGCTAAGGGGTGGCAGATGGGACATATGTCCCCTGGCGACAGAATAGCGGGGGCATCTAATGGGCTATAGTGTTAATGGATGAAAATAATAGGTTTCAGAGTTTAGAGGGGGGGGGGGTGTAAAAATGAATCTTGTCCCCGGTCATCAAAGACTCACGTCAGTTGAGTAGAAGTGGAGGGCAAACATTTGGTCTTCCCAGGTGTCATTTTTTCTTTAGATAGAGCGGCGGGATTTTCGGACATCTGCAGAGTTTCTATCGAGAAAGGTAGCGTGGCAAAAAAGTTAACCCACCTAGGGTGGCGCTAACACTAGGCACGCCGCTGGGCAGTGTATATATCAGCACCAAATTTGGCTGTCATGGCAAGTAATTTTTATCGGGAAGTAGGGCAGCAGAAAATGTGTGATTGTTTAACAATCAAAAGGCTCATTTTGGAGTATACATGATTCGAACGTTTTGATAAGACTTTCATTTGATCGGGGGAAATAATTTTTCAAGCGTCGGGGGAGGCATTATAGCGACCAGTGCCAGACACAAACTAAATTCATTCTGGATGTGGTGTGCGAAGAAAATCATTTGACACAAGATTAGATTCAACCCGGTAGTCACATTGATCGACGTCAAGGAAAAAAAGGGGGGAAGGGGTAGCAGAAATTGAGGAATCCGAAGAGTTTGAGCAAAAGTGAGCGCAGGGGTCACCTTAATTTAAAAATAATAAATTCAAAATGCAGTGATGTATTGTGGTGCAAATTTTTCTTCTTCTTTTTCTGTCTATTAAGGGCCCACGATCAATTTATGGATCATTATGGCTCCTATGAATGTAGATGGGATTTGCAATGTTTCTGTGCCTGGTGTTGATGAGGGTATTTCACTGGTAACAAGAGTTACCTAGTGAGGGTTTCATGCACTGTATTCAATGTATCTTTAAGACAATGTGTGAAGGGGCATTTCAAACGTTCATATATTTACTGTTAGATGTCTCGTAGAAAAATGCTCAGAATACATCAACATACACCAACTATATGTGGACTACAAATCAGGTTATGATAGCATAGACAGGAAATACATGAACGATGCTGTGCTGGAACTTGGAGTCCTTAACAAACTTACCCGACTCATACATATGACGATGGATAACTACAAAAGTAGAATCAAAGTACAGAGGGAGTACTTGAGGGAGTTCCCAATCAATCTGGGCCTCAGACAAGGAAATTCGTGTATCATTTTCAACATCACTTTAGAAAAAAGCATTAGAAACATACGTGTGAGCACCTGAGAGGTGTTACAGAACAACCATAAGGAACTTTATAAAGCCAGCCACTGCAATACCTGGCGTACACAGACGATGTAGCACTACTTGGTAGAAACAGCATTGATGATATAATTAAAACTTTCAGGGAACTTGAAGATGTGACGGTCAAAGCTGGTCTTGATGTAAATAAAGCGAAGGCAATATTTATGATAATGTCAGGAAATACGCACTGATGAATTCATCAATATGAACATCTACGTCTTTGAGAGGGTAGCTACTTTCAAATATCTAGGGGTGCAAGAAAGAATACCAGCATGCAACCGTTCTTATTTCAATTTACACAAGCTACTTCAAAGCAAAAATCTTGCTAAGGGAACAAAGAAGGCAGTATACACCACTATCACAAGACCAGTAGTGAGACTTGGTTCCTACCAAAAAAGCAGAGAACCTGCTAAATATATGACCCGATGATAGACAATTTTGTTTTGGGAATCCGTACAAACTAAGAGCTATATCAATTGTACAAATACACATCCATAGTCACAACAATATAAAAAAAGTTAGACTGCCCTAGGCAGGACACATTGAAAGGATGCCGGATTCTGGAGCAACAAAAACGATCTACAGGCAGAAACCTAGGGGCAGACGGCTCACCGGTCGACCAAGACTGAGATGGATTGACGATGTAGAGAAGTGCTTACAAAGGTTGGGGTTCGCACATGGAGGTGTAAAGCGATGGATCAATCCGAATGGAAGAATGTATGTTTTTTATCGAGAGATACTCCTTAGCTTAGACTCGCCCCTTAAAACTTTATAGGCCCCGGAAATTTTTTGATAAATTCAATATGCAAGAATGCATTTTTTTTTAAATACCGTAGTTAAATTTAGTTTCGCATCGTTAAACACTTAACTGTAGAGCAACGGGAGAGATGCTAGTTAAGATTTTTTGTGTCATTTGACCTAAGAGCCATCGTGTGAGGTCTGCAACCCACATAGCTGCATGTGGCCTCGTATATTTTAGGGGCTTAAAGTTGGGCTGTAATTACATTAAATTATCAACTTTTACTGCTAGGTAGGGAAGGAAAAAAACGAAAGGTAGCACGGGTGCCATAAAAAGTCAATCGACGTTTCTACTTGACTAAGTGTGTTATGCAAACATTTTTTAAAAAATTGAAAAGTAATGTATTTTTAAAGTTGTTATTTTAAAATATTTTTGGGATCATCTACATAAAAATAATGAATTTACTACAAAATATTTTTAAAATTAAGAAAAAAGAATTCCTTCCAAAAAAGGGATCCATCCCAAAAAAGAAATGCTAAAATAGTTTTACATTTTGAACGAAAAAGAGAAATCAAAAACATATTTTTATTTCTAAATATTTCCAAGTTTCACCAAAGTCAAAAAGAAAAAAAGCTTTTCTGTACAAAAGGCTAAAGACTATATCTATATGGGTTTTCAAAATTGGTATTTATTTATAAATCATGTGTAACCGACATAATTGTTAAGAAGTTAAGAACTGTTTACAAAAGACTCATATATTTATTAATGTGTGATTTTTGTTCGTATAAAATTAAAGTTTCAATTCTCAATATTCAGTTGATTGAAATGTTAATTCAGATTTTTAGACTACTATAATTTGCTTCAGATCATTACAATTTGCCTCTTCGATATTATACTTGAAAACAATTTTTTTACCAATTCCATATACTTTTTTTTAACTACTACCAAAAATGGCATTTACAAGTACAAGATAATCGAAATACTCGATTTTTTTGATTCGTTGTTTAAATATATATTATATTCTTTCTACTGGATTATCATCTTAAAATAATTTTTTTTAAATAGTTCAAACAGCTGGGGAAGATTGTTTATAATTATTATATTAACAGAGAAAAGTCATTAGGGATTTAATAAATAAAGACTATTTTTAAAAAAAAAATCATTTTACTCTGTTCCCGAAACTGTGTTAAAAAAATTAGAAACACTCGATTTAATAATCATGATGAAATGTCCACTATTTGTATGTAACCGGTAAATTCCTAATTTTTTGTTTTAAAATTATTATTATTATTATTTTAAAATTTTCATTTTATCTATGTCAGCATACATCTATTAAAATGTTTGCTAAAAATGATTTTTTAAAGCATGATGCTATTATACAATATAATTTGAAAACAGATTGACTGGATTGCACATGTTTATTTCTTAGCAAGAACTATATTTAATTTACAGACATTTATATCGATGAAAAGGTAGTTTAATACATGGTTATTAAAAAGTCTTTCAACTTTTGCAGCTGCAAAATATAATTAAATAAAAGATATCTGCGAATCAGAAAAAGTAAGATTTAGCTTATGATCAGGAGCGGCCAATTTTCAAAACAATACCATATTTATAATCGATTTCTGCGAGCCTGTAACAAGATTAACCTGAACGCTATGGATCATCAACATATATCGAACAAAGCGATATTTATTTTTACCAATAATTGTAATCGATTAAAGGCACACGTTTCAATAACTTTTAAAAATTGTATAAAAATTAAATTTAGAGTATTTGTTTTTTGTAATTATTTTTTTTTACACATTTTCCCCCCGGGGGGGCACTTGACTTGCTCCGGGGGGGGGGGGCTCTGCACACATTATTAATATGCTCGTCCCAGCGGACCTCTCTCTGAATGGTAACACCTAGGTACCTTACGGAGGAAACTGACTCAAGCAAATGACCATGCAATTCATAGTGATAGAGTAGAAGAGTACAACTTCTAGAGACTGACAGTGTCTGGCACTTGGCTGGATGAAATTCCATGTCCCAGCTCGCCTCCCACTCAGCTAACCGATTGAGATCCTGTTGTAGCTGGTCCTGGTCAGATCTGTTGGTGATCGTCCTGTACACGGCTGTGTCATCTGCGAACAGTCTTGCGTGGGATGTCAGTTTCTCGGGTAGGTCATTGATATATGCAAGGAACAAACAGGGGCCTAGCACCGAGCCCTGGGGGACCCCTGACTTAACATTGACATAGGACGAACTTGCACCGTCCACCACTACTGCTTGACAACGGTTGTTGAGGAAGCTAGAGATCCATGTTATAGTAGTGCCTTGGATCCCATATCTCTGAAGTTTGTGTAGAAGCAAACTATGATTGACACGGTCAAAGGCCTTCCAGAAGTCCATCACCAGCACATCAGTTTGCTTGCTGTTTTCTAGATTTGTCATCAAGTCTTCAACAAACTCAAGGAGCTGGGTCTCACATGATCTATTGACTCTGAAGCCATGCTGACAGTCATTGAGTATATTTTTGCTTTCAAGATGCTTCATGTCTGCGCTTACGATTATGTGCTCCAATAGTTTGCATACTATGCTGGTGAGAGATATCGGACGATAATTGGCAGGGTCAGAATGCTCCCCTTTCTTGTAGACTGGAGTTACATGCTCTGTTCTCCAGTCTGCTGGAAAATTGCCAGAGCACAACGATGATTTGAAGAGGATTGTCAGTGCAGGAGCGATTTCTTTGGCCAATTCTTTGAGCACTCGTGGTTTTATACTGTCAGGACCACATGCTTTGTATGGGTAAATGGTTTTGAGGAGGGCAAGCACTCCCTGTCCTGAAATCTGAATATCTTCCATGACGGGGTAGGCTGTGTTCATCATGTTTGTTTTTAGGTGGAACTCAGCCTCTGAGTACTCTCTGCCGTCACTAAAGACCGACTGGAACTGCTGATTGAGTATATCAGCCTGTGTCTTTGGTTCAGATGACAAATGACCATCCCATCTCAGGGGGGGAACTCCAACGTTTGAGGACTTTTGGTGCTTCATATAGCTCCAGAAGCGCTTGTTCTTGACACCATTGGTCGGAGTGTCTTCCTCTGAGAAAATGCCGTTCAGGTAGTTCCAATACGATCTGCGCAGTAAGCGTTGGATGGTTCTGCGGAGTCTCAGTACCTCCTCTCTCAGTTCAAAGGAGCCATTTTTCTTCAATCGCTTGTATTGGCGGTCTCTCCTGTGGATTAGCCCAAGAATTTCAGCCGTGACCCATGGCTGATTTATCTTAGGTTTGGTGGTCTTGTGTGGTATATATTTCTTCACTGCATCAGTGATTGTTGTCTTAAACTTCACCCACAGCTCTTCTGTTGTCGCTGTTCCCTGAATCGCCTGCATGTCTGAGCTCAGTTCTGTCGTTACAACTCTCAGGCCATCCCAGTCTGCCTTGGAATAAATTGACATTCTAATAATGTCTAGACAAAGTGTGAAATCCATGCATTCTATGCAATGCATAGATAATGTGTTCAATCCATGCATATGTTTTGTAGTATTGAATACAAGCTAATAAACTTCTTTTTCCTTCTTTGTGAAGCTGTGATGTCATGTTTTTTTTTCGATTTAAATTATTTTTATTTTTTTTGTCTAAAAATAATAATAAATCAAATAATAATAAATTCAATAGCTATGATACTTTGAAATAAAACCAAAATATCAATTGAAGAGCTTCAAATTACCATTAAAACGATATACAATACTTGTAGGTACCTACAAAATTACAGCCATGAGACCCATTGAATAATAAGATGTATTCCAGGTAATAAAAAAGGGCAAATCTACAGTCTTTTGAGAGTTAAACTGTAACAGCTCAAATGTGGACACAATAATTATCTCGGATAATATAATGTTTCTGTAATTTGATAGGTACAGGAAGTTAATTAGATTATTGATGTCATGCGCAGAAGTACAGAAGGAAGAAGGGCGATCATGTATGAAATTGCTCTAGCAATGACCCATAGTTTTACATCTTATAACATCGTGTGAAATCGTGTACTATTTCATGTGTGAAGGAATATGACAATATAAATTATCTTTCTCCAATTGTAGGAGATTTTATTATTATTATGAATTGTGTCATGTGATAAATAAATATTATAGTGATGCCCAACTTCGCCTGACACGTGTTATTAAAGATATGATAATGACGATAAAATTGACTAATTAATAGGAATATAGATGCAAGTTAACTCAGCTAACCAACAAGTAAAATGTAACATCTGCATCACGAATAATGATGATGTTACATAAACCTTCCACAATTCCAGTTCTACACGGGATCATTGAGATCCAATTGACCTCCTGGAATTAACAAGTCAAGATAAGTGCGTTGTAATCCCATCAGATAACGGAAAACTAACTTGACATAAATATATAATGACCCACATAGTAGACACATTGTATGACATTTCCCACTACGCTATTTTCTTTAGAGTGACATGGGACCAAACAGTGACATTCATAATTTATGTTGATTTCAGCCACTTGCAAGTCATTCCAGGGCGTAACTAAAATGGAGGTGTGTTCGGGAGGGTTATTTCTTAAACTTTACCAACTCCATACAGCAAAATGAAATAACAAAAGAAAAAAATGCGATTGATGGATAGAAATGAGCATACGTTGAAAGTAGAGTTCCATAACTCGGGAGCATTAAACTATAAGAAGATTCTTGACTGACCTTAAGAAATGGAAATACTTTTCATTATTTTGTTCATATTTATTTTTAGCACGTAAATACATACACATAATAAACACAACTCTCGTATGCGATTAAGCAAAAGACACTGAATACAGAAGTAGAGTCGTAACAAGGGTAGGTACCAACTGGGGTGAAGCGCCCCATTTGCCCCCACTCCTTCCCTCGCACCTGCACAGAATGCATTGAAGTGTCCTCAAAATTCGGACAGTGTGACGTCAAACATTTCTAAATATTTAATATTAAATTCCACAAAATCCAAGGACGTATGACTGTGCAGTCATTTCACCTTTCGACCTCTCTAATCAAACTAATTGAAATCAGTTTCAAACCGGAACATGCTGCTTGTGGTTTGTCACATGACCAGCTACCTAGTCTCTTGTTGTGATTACCCGCAACTTTACAGTCACTTGACTAACTTTCTGGTCTCTTGATGTGATTACCCGCAACGTCACAGTCACTTGACTAACTTTCTGGTCTCTTGATGTGATTACCCGCAACTTCACAGTAACTTAACTAACTTCCTAGTCTCTTGCTGTGATTACCCGCAACGTCACAGTCACTTGACTAACTTTCTGGTCTCTTGATGTGATTACCCGCAACTTCACAGTAACTTAACTAACTTCCTAGTCTCTTGCTGTGATTACCCGCAACGTCACAGTCACTTGACTAACTTTCTGGTCTCTTGATGTGATTACCCGCAACTTCACAGTAACTTAACTAACTTCCTAGTCTCTTGCTGTGATTACCCGCAACGTCACAGTCACTTGACTAACTTTCTGGTCTCTTGCTGTGACTACCCGCAACTTCCCATCCACTTGACTAACTATCTGGTCTCTTGCTGTGATTACCCGCAACTTCACAGACACTTGACTAACTTTCTGGCAACTTATCATTTGATTAAAAAAAAAATGAGCAGACAATTTTTTCTTCTCTTAATTCCATCTCATATTTTACCATTTGAAAAGTCAATATGATGACCAACCCTGAAACAAAGCACACACATACTTGAAATGAGAGTTAGCAACAGAAACAAGAAACTTTTCAAGCTTTGAAGTGTTCTCATAGAAGGACCGGGATGAATAAACCCAAGACAGAGCTTTATGGATACCTTGCTTATTGGATAAGGGATATAGCTTAACGAATCACTGGCAAAGGTTAAAGGATCCATGGTAAAGGTTAATAGATCCATGTTAAAGGTATTAGATCCATGGTAAAGGTAATGGATCCATGGTAAATGTAATGGATCCATGGTAAAGGTAGTGGATCCATTAAAAAGGTTAATGGATCCCGGACTGGGATGGATAATGCTGAATGGGACTAAAAGTGCTGAATGGGACTAAAAGTGCTGAATGGGACTAAAAGTGCTGAATGGGACTAAAAGTGCTGAATGGGACTAAAAGTGCTGAATGGGACTAAAAGTGCTGAATGTGACGAAGAGGGCTGAACGGAACGGATAGTGCTGAATGGGACTGGGAGTGTTGATCCGCCATGGGTGAAAGGGGGGAGAGTAGTCTACCAATTTTGTGCATTAAACATCTTATTTAATTTTAAAGATAATTATTATTTTATTTTTTAAATAATTATAATTCATTTATTATTATAGTTATTATTTTTAGTTAAATCTTGATAATTTTTTCCCGTTTTTATATCATGCTAAAAACAATTAAACCATCAGTTTGTGCAAATCAACAAACGGTTTTGGGTTCAAAACCCAATTTTAATTTATCATTTTTACTATGATGTATTTACCAAATATTTCGAGATTCTAAATTGGTCTGATGGAAATTAGGTGTCCATTATTAAAGGGACGCATTTTATTTCCAAATTTTGCTAGCACTAGCTACCTGTAGCACTATCTTCCCGCTCGTTGATTACACGGCCTTCACAAGTTAGTTTAATTTGTCAATAATAATTTTCGCAGTTATTTAACAGTTTTGGATCAAGTTCAGGGATTAAAGCCCGTTTCGAGTAATAGCGCCTTTGCTTAATTAGAATTATCTCAAGGTGCGGCAGAATGAAATGTTTTGAAAATAAATGACAACTTACAACTAAGTCAAACACCTACTTTAAGATCACAGACATTTATCAAATAAATGACAACTTACAACTAAGTCAAACACCTACTTTAAGATCACAGACATTTATCAAATAAATGACAACTTACAACTAAGTCAAACACCCACTTTAAGATCACAGACATTTATCAAATAAATGACAACTTACAACTAAGTCAAACACCTACTTTAAGATCACAGACATTTATCAAATAAATGACAACTTACAACTAAGTCAAACACCTACTTTGAGATCACAGACATTTATCAAATAAATGACAACTTACAACTAAGTCAAACACCTACTTTAAGATCACAGACATTTATCAAATAAATGATAGTAGAGGCTTCTACCAATTTTTCTCACGATAACTGATATACAGTTTGCACCGGCTCCGCTAGATGTCGCACTCTATCACATTGAAAATGGAAATATAATATTACAATTATGTAATCTTTCGTGGTGAGGAATCTGCGGCTCCACGGCTCCCCCAGTGCTCCATACGACCCCGGTGCTCCAACCCCCAGTGCTCCACGTCTCCCCATTCTCCACGGCTCACCGAATACTGTCCATGTGCCTCCTGCTCCACGACTGTCCCAGTGCTCTGCGGCTCCCCAGTGCTCTGCGGCTCCCCAGTGCTCTGCGGCTCCCCAGTGTGCTGCGGCTCCCCAGTGTGCTGCGGCTCCCCAGTGTGCTGCGGCTCTCCAGTGTTCTGCGGCTCCCCAGTGTGCTGAGGCTCCCCAGTGTGCTGAGGCTCCCCAGTGTTCTGCGGCTCCCCAGTGTGCTGCGACTCCCCAGTGTGCTGCGGCTCCCCAGTGTGCTGCGGCTCTACAGTGCTTTTCCGCTCATAAGTGTTTTGTGGCTCCTCAGTGCTCATCGGCTCCCCAGTGCTCATCGGCTCTCCAGGTCTCTGCGGCTCCCCAGTGCTCCACGGCTGCCCCAGTGCTCTGTGATGCATACTTTAGAAACCACTGATCTAGTTTAGTACACCACTTCCTTAAGTGTTAAATGTCTCCATTAGTGTTTGGTCTTTGGTCTGTTTTTGTCCCATTTACTAGGCCACTGCACCATCTCTGTTATGTGATTCAATAGATGTATCTAGAAGATCATATCACTATTTTGAATCTCCCCATGCATTAAGCTGGTGTGTGTCTTGTCACTGAGCCACTGAGCCATGTAACACTTGAGTCAATGCTGATGTGTGTCTTGTCACTAAGCCACTGAGGCATGTAACACTTGAGTCAATGCTGATGTGTGTCTTGTCTCTGAGCCACTGAGCCATGTAACACTTGAGTCAATGCTGATGTGTGTCTTGTCACTGAGCCACTGAGCCATGTAACACTTGAGTCAATGCTGATGTGTGTCTTTTCACTAAGCCACTGAGCCATGTAACACTTGAGTCAATGCTGATGTGTGTCTTGTCACTGAGCCACTGAGCCATGTAACACTTGAGTCAATGCTGATGTGTGTCTTGTCACTAAGCCACTGAGCCATGTAACACTTGAGTCAATGCTGATGTGTGTCTTGTCACTGAGCCACTGAGTCATGTAACACTTGAGTCAATGCTGATGTGTGTCTTGTCACTGTGCCACTGAGCCATGTAACACTTGAGCCAATGCTGATGTGTGTCTTGTCACTGAGCCACTGAGCCATGTAACACTTGAGTCAATGCTGATGTGTGTCTTGTCACTAAGCCACTGAGCCATGTAACACTTAAGTCAATGCTGATGTGTGTCTTGTCACTAAGCCACTGAGCCATGTAACACTTGAGTCAATGCTGATGTGTGTCTTGTCACTAAGCCGCTGAGCCATGTAACACTTGAGCCAATACGGGTTTATTTCAGAATACAGATGGAGCCAGAGATGAATCCGTCTCGTCATTGTCCATTTGACCGAGAGCTGACAGCAGTGTTAAATAAAGCAAGTACCCGCTTGAGAATAATGATCACATGTTTCGTATTACATTTAATGGATGAGTGGATAATTTTGAGAATGTTTTATATCCATGGACACTCAAGCTAAATGATTAGTTACTCGGAATCGCAGGAAATAATTTTATAATAAGAGTAATCGAGATCCACATATATTTTATTATAAGGATAAGAGTAACATATAATCACGGAGTTGTGTGATAACTTAATTGAAAGACGCAGAATAAGACTAGCATACAATCACTGACTTGTGTCATAACATAGTTGAAAGATTTACAAAAGATGCTGTAGGTAGAAACTCGCGTTGTTGAATTAATTTCCAAAATGGCTCCTCTCCGTAAATCATGAATGACTTGGTCTCATTGACTGTCAGAGTTGGTTTCATTGACTGTCAGAGTTGGTCTCATTGTCTGTCAGAGTTGGTCTAATTGACTGGAAGATTTGGTCTCAATTTCTGTCAGAGTTGGTCTCATTGACTGTCAGAGTTGGTCTCATTGTCTGTCAGAGTTGGTCTCATTGTCTGTCAGAGTTGGTCTCATTGACTGTCAGGGTTGGTCTCATTGTCTGTCAGAGTTGGTCTCATTGTCTGTCAGAGTTGGTCTCATTGTCTGTCAGAGTTGGTCTCATTGTCTGTCAGAGTTGGTCTAATTGACTGTGAAATTTGGTCTCAATTTCCGTCAGAGTTGGTCTCATTGACTGTCAGAGTTGGTCTCATTGTCTATCAGAGTTGGTCTCATTGTCTGTCAGAGTTGGTCTCATTGTCTGTCAGAGTTGGTCTCATTGACTGTCAGGGTTGGTCTCATTGTCTGTCAGAGTTGGTCTCATTGTCTGTCAGAGTTGGTCTCATTGTCTGTCAGAGTTGGTCTCATTGTCTGTCAGAGTTGGTCTCATTGTCTGTCAGAGTTGGTCTCATTGTCTGTCAGAGTTGGTTTCATTGTCAGTCAGAGTTGGTCTCATTGTCTGTCAGAGTTGATCTCATTGACTGTGAGATTTGGTCTCATTGTCTGTCAGGGTTGGTCTCATTGTCTGATAGAGTTGGTCTCATTAGCTGTAAGAGCCGACATATGTTCCTGGAGTTGATATTGCACAATTAAGTATTCGAATCCACATATTTCGTAAAAACTGAATATTAAGTGAAGTTGTTTTATTTTGGTATAAATATTGGAGAATATGGAGAGAGGATACAGTGGGATTTAACTAAGTTTGTATTGTACCAACCAGTGCAGTTTGTATTGTACCAACCAGTGCAGTTTGTATTGTACCAACCAGTGCAGTTTGTATTGTACCAACCAGTGCAGTTTGTATTGTACCAACCAGTGCAGTTTGTATTGTACTAACAAGTGCAGTTTGTATTGTACCAACCAGTGCAGTTTGTATTGTACCAACAAGTGCAGTTTGTATTGTACCAACAAGTGCAGTTTGTATTGTACCAACCAGTGTAGTTTGTATTGTACCAAAAAGTGCAGTTTGTATTGTACCAACCAGTGCAGTTTGTATTGTACTAACAAGTGCAGTTTGTATTGTACCAACCAGTGCAGTTTGTATTGTACCAACCAGTACAGTTTAGATTGCACCAACCAGTGCAGTTTGTATTGTACCAACCAGTACAGTTTAGATTGAACCAACCACCACAGACGAGATGATGATCCTAGTTGTACTCGTAGTCCTCTGTTTCGGATCGATGGCAAGTGGCGATGGCTCTGAGCCAAGAAAAGGTGATTTACAATATTATGTTAGGCGTACTTTTATATGAGCATATGTGCATATCCTTTAAGTCAAGTGTAAATTAAGACTCTTTAATCTTGATGTAGACATTATAATTATTCTTGATTTGAAGAGAAAAGAAAATCTTCATAAAGGCTTTTATTTTACGGTTCCTTCAGACTTAGGTTGTAATCTATACATTTAAAATAAAATCCTTTATATTAACTTCGCATTTTTCGTGGCTGGCTAAATCTTCTGACGGCTAATTCACCCACTTCCCGTCAACCTATCGAGCTGAAACATGGCACATAGACTAATTGCCGACGACAACACAATTTTTTTTTTCAAATTTTCAGCCCAACCGCCAAAAATAAGTTTTTATGTTTTTCGAGGGAAAAAAATGAAGGAAATATGATTTCATGAAACAAAATTTTCAACGACTTCACTTAATGAGATTATTATTTTTAAAAACAATATCGTAAGTACGTTTGGTGTGTAATATCTTCTTTTGTATTTCTGAAATAGTTTGTGAAATTAATCTGCGGCGTAAACGCGGGTGGGTCATTAGAATATTAATATTTTTCAGGGGCTTGAAAAACATGTCGGTTGCGAACCTGGGGTACTGTGGGTGGCAATAATTGGGATTTGTATGAATGGCGTTAGTTGAATGCATGTTTTGTCAATTTTCAGCCCCCCTGCTCTCCCCCCCCCCCCATTGCTCGATAATACATGTGACATAGGATTTATACGAACAATCTTGTGTTTAGGAGGGTTGTTTCATTTTAACTAGCGTCATAACTATTTTTAAAGTTGATCTCCTTTTATTCCAGAACCATCTAAAAGAATGCTAACGTTCTTATCTCTGTACACTGGATTCTTCACCAATATTGAGGAGGTGAAGGACGAAAAGCTCAGCGATCCAGAACATGACGTCGTCAACGCAACCTTTAAATCTGTTTATGTCCCAGCACTTGCTAATGTAAGTTGTACATGTAGCGTACACTTTTAACGACTGATTAGCCAACACTTTCCAATGTAAGTTGTACATGTTGCGTACACTTTTAACGACGGATTAGCCAGCACTTTCCAATGTAAGTTGTACATGTGGCTTACACTTTTAACGACTGATTAGCCAGCACTTTCCAATGTAAGTTGTACATGTAGCGTACACTTTTAACGACTGATTACCCAACACTTTCCAATGTAAGTTGTACACTTAGCGTACACTTTTAAAGACTGATTGTCCTGCACTTTCCAATGTAAGTTGTACATGTAGTGTACACTTTTAAAGACTGATCAGTTCTATTATCCATCCATCCATAATAATCCGTCCTACAGCCCATGGAGGACTTTGGTCTGCCTCATCACTTCCTTCCACTCACACCCAACTAATTCTTTTCTTCTCCAACATTGGATTCCCGTCAGCTGTAGATCTTTTTCCACATCCTCCAACCATCCATCCATCAAAGCCTGGGTCTGCCTCTGAGCCATGTTCATCTGGGGTTTTGGTGATGTATGATTATGGATCAATAATTTGATTGAAATTAGAACTGATTTGTAGATGACATAATCGATGCAATAACTTTCTGTAAACATAATTTCATAAGTACACAATGTCTAGATTTTATTTGCGTGACGGTTCAATATTCGTGTGATTAATGAAAAACGAGATAGTCACTTCGAATACAAGCGTTAAGAAATGTGTCAAAAAATAGAACATGTCACTTTTATAGTCTACACCGCTTGTTTCCGAACCATTCAACAAGTTGGGTTCAAATCTGAACACGACTTGTCATCATAACGTGCAGATCTATTAAACGTCAGAAAGACAGGTCAATTATATTATATGGGGAAGTGGATATGTGTTATCAATAATCCATCACCCAAAAGTTGGCCAACATATGTTGGCATTATTCACTCTTCTTAAGACGATGGTGTAGCTTCTGTAGTAATGGAATCTTCTCGCGGGGCTTATGACGCCAAACCTAGAGTGGTAGTGTCTCATTATCTGTCTGGAGTGGTAGTGTCTCATTCTCTGTTTGTAGTGGTAGTGTCTCATTCTCTGCCTGGACTTGCAGTGTCTCATTCTCTGTCTGGAGTGGCAGATCATTTCCTGACTTTAATGATGTGGCTACTCCGGAGATTTGATAATGTAGCAATTCCCAACATTGATGACATATCAATGCCTGACATTTGATGACGTAGCAACGCCTGACATTTGATGACGTTGCAATGACTGACATTTGGTGCCCAAGCTTGAAACATCATTGCAGGAAATCACATTGCTTCTGGAAGAGGTCACCCATGGTGTCTTATACAGGCTGGAGCTGTTGATCATCAGGGAGGATGACAAGGGCGTCATCCGCGTGGAACCCCACAACTTCACGGACATAACCAAGTACAAGTAAGACTTATGTTCATATGCTATGGGACACGACCATGTAGGAATAAATAATTTATTGTTAGGGAGGAAAGATGGAGTTAATTGGTTCCACTCTCTTATCATGTGTGGTTGTCATGGCTTGGCTAGGCCAACATAGATTGGATGACATGTGTCGTCATGGCTTGGCTAGGTCAACATAGATTGGATGACATGTGTCTCCATGGCTTGGCTAGGTCAACATAGATTGGATGACATGTGTCTCCATGGCTTGGCTAGGTCAACATAGATTGGATGACATGTGTCGTCATGGCTTGGCTAGGTCAACATAGATTGGATGACATGTGTCTCCATGGCTTGGCTAGGTCAACATAGATTGGATGACATGTGTCTCCATGGCTTGGCTAGGTCAACATAGATTGGATGACATGTGTCGTCATGGCTTGGCTAGGCCAACATAGATTGGATGACATGTGTCTCCATGGCTTGGCTAGGCCAACATAGATTGGATGACATGTGTCGTCATGGCTTGGCTAGGTCAACATGGATTGGATGACATGTGTCTCCATGGCTTGGCTAGGCCAACATAGATTGGATGACATGTGTCTCCATGGCTTGGCTAGGCCAACATGGATTGGATGACATGTGTCTCCATGGCTTGGCTAGGCCAACATAGATTGGATGACATGTGTCGTCATGGCTTGGCTAGGTGAACATAGATTGGATGACATGTGTCTCCATGGCTTGGCTAGGTCAACATAGATTGGATGACATGTGTCTCCATGGCTTGGCTAGGCCAACATAGATTGGATGACATGTGTCGTCATGGCTTGGCTAGGTCAACATGGATTGGATGACATGTGTCTCCATGGCTTGGCTAGGCCAACATAGATTGGATGACATGTGTCTCCATGGCTTGGCTAGGCCAACATGGATTGGATGACATGTGTCTCCATGGCTTGGCTAGGCCAACATAGATTGGATGACATGTGTCGTCATGGCTTGGCTAGGTGAACATAGATTGGATGACATGTGTCTCCATGGCTTGGCTAGGTCAACATAGATTGGATGACATGTGTCTCCATGGCTTGGCTAGGCCAACAGAGATTGGATGACATGTGTCGTCATGGCTTGGCTAGGTCAACATGGATTGGATGACATGTGTCTCCATGGCTTGGCTAGGCCAACATAGATTGGATGACATGTGTCTCCATGGCTTGGCTAGGTCAACATGGATTGGATGACATGTGTCTCCATGGCTTGGCTAGGCCAACATAGATTGGATGACATGTGTCGTCATGGCTTGGCTAGGTCAACATAGATTGGATGACATGTGTCTCCATGGCTTGGCTAGGTCAACATGGATTGGATTACATGTGTCGTCATGGCTTGGCTAGGTCAACATAGATTGGATGACATGTGTCTCCATGACTTGGCTAGGTCAACATAGATTGGATGACATGTGTCTCCATGGCTTGGCTAGGTGAACATAGATTGGATGACATGTGTCTCCATGGCTTGGCAAGGTGAAAATACATTGGATGACATGTGTCTCCATGGCTTGGGAAGGTGAAAATACATTGGATGACATGTGTCTCCATGGCTTGGGAAGGTGAAAATACATTGGATGACATGTGTCTCCATGGCCTGGGAAGGTGAAAATACATTGGATGACATGTGTCTCCATGGCTTGGCAAGGTGAAAATACATTGGATGACATGTGTCGCTGTCTTGGCTTGGCTAGGTGAACATAGATGTGATGACATGTGTCTCCATGGCTTGGCTAGGTGAACATAGATGTGATGACAATACTGTGAATTGAAAGGATGGAAGTTATTCAGATTTTAAAAATATTAATTACTCTTAAAAATTATATTAGTGTGTCTGTTTTCATTACCCATACTCAACTTTTAGTTTAGAAACAACATGGTTTTTGGAACTAGCCACCATTATAAAAAGGAGATGGCGTCCAAGGGGAAGCCACTCTGTTTTACAAACATTTGGACAAACCTAAATGAAAAAACAATGTCTTTTTTTTTGCTTGTAGTTCATTCATTCTTTTTTGTTTATAATACCGATACATTTTGCAACCGGCTATAGACACGGGAAACACGTGACGTCACGATCATCAGTTTGGTAAACAAAATATAACAAATCATTTAAGATTTGCATTTTTTTTTTACTCAATATTTTTTTTTTTTAGGTTTGGTCAATTTGACATAACCAAAGACTTTAATAATGTCCGCCTGGAAGACCTGAGTCCGATTCGACCCGAGTGTGAGCACCAGTACAAACAGACCGATGTCAACATATTTGTCGGCACGTTCCCGGATTGTAATAGAATGGTCAATGGGGTCAGTCACGTTTACAAATTTTGTTAAAACTTTTAACATCATGACATTTGTGTTTTACGTGGGTTATATTTACGTGGTCAAGAAATACAATAAAAATACTGCTGCACAAAGTTTTGGAGAGTTTATGGGCGCGAGATTCACATATGTTGAGAACAATCAAGAAGAACATAAAATATTTTAACTACTAAGTATTTTATGTCACCATGTTCTGTCACCATGTTCTGCCACCATGTTCTTTCACAATGTTCTGTTACCATGTTATGTCACCATGTTCTGTCACCATGTTCTGTCACCATGTTATGTCACCATGTTATGTTACCATGTTCTGTCACCATGTTCTGTCACATGTTCTGTCACCATGTTCTGTCACCATGTTATGTAACCATGTTCTGTCACCACGTTATGTCACCATGTTCTGTAACCATGTTCTGTCACCATGCTCTGTCACCATGTTCTCTCACCATGTTCTGTCACCAGGTTATGTCACCATGTTCTGTCACCATTCTCTGTCACCATGTTTGTCACCATATTATGTCACCATGTTCTGTCACCATGTTCTGTCACCATGTTCTGTCAACATGTTCTGAAACCATGTGCTGTCACCATCTTATGTCACCATGTTATGTCACCATGCTCTGTCACCATGTTATGTCACAATGGTATGTCACCATGTTATGTCACCACTACAGAGTGGCAAATTCAACACCACCCCCTCCCCCCTATGTTTCTAAACATTGAAATAAGATACAAAGAGAATTTTTACATGAATACCGCATCCATCTCCTTATTATAACATGGACAAAACATCTTAGCCTTTGATGATTATCTACTTTAAAGTGATTGACTTTTTAAAACAATAAATTGATATATGTTTTCAGCAATTAAGCCTTTATTATTCCATTTATTAGTAAACCAAATTTTTCATTTGAAAAAAAATATTAAAAAGTCCAATTTGAGTGCAAGGGTAGAACACTGAATAGTAGCACTGGAGCTCCAAAAGTCACTCGACCGTTCTGATTTAATCCATATACCGTTGTCGTGACGTCATACTAGTGCCAATAATACGTCATGTCCGTCAATGTTTCAAACTTTGACAGGTTACCGCCAAGTACGCCTTCACGGTCTCCTGTAGAGGCATATCTGCCCTGGTCTACTGGGGCGCGTCTAAAGAGAGGGACAGCCTTCTGCCGTATGAGAATCACAAACTCAGCAGGTAAATACAACCGATAAAATAAATATTAGTTTCTCATAAAATTATCTGTCGGGCCCGCTGGACGCGAAAATTATCCAGTTGACATTTGTATAGTGGACACGTTGCTCCAGCACATCCATCATTGACTTGGTCAGTAGTGGTGATTGACTGGTTGGTTAGTTGTTTGGATGGTAGGTTGGGTGGTTGGTTGGGTGGTAGGTTGGGTGGTTGGTTGGGTGGTTGGTTTGGTGGTTGGTTGGGTGGTTGGTTGGGTGGTTGGTTGGGTTGTTGGTTGGGTGGTTGGTTGGGTGGTAGGTTGGGTGGTTGGTTGGGTGGTTGGTTGGGTGGTTGGTTGGGTGGTAGGTTGGGTGGTTGGTTGGGTGGTTGGTTGGGTGGTTGGTTGGGTGGTAGGTTGGATGGTAGGTTGGGTGGTTGGTTGGGTGGTTGGTTGGGTGATTGGTTGGGTGGAAGTTTGGATGATAGGTTGGGTGGTTGGTTGGGTGGTTGGTTGGGTGGTTGGTTGGGTGGTTGGTTGGGTGGTTGGTTGGGTGGTTGGTTGGGTGATTGGTTGGGTGGTAGGTTGGATGGTAGGTTGGGTGGTTGGTTGGGTTGTTGGTTGGGTGGTTGGTTGGGTGGTTGGTTGGGTGGTTGGTTGGGTGGTAGGTTGGGTGGTTGGTTGGGTGGTTGGTTGGGTGGTTGGTTGGGTGGTTTGTTGGGTGATTGGTTGGGTGGTTGGTTGGGTGGTTGGTTGGGTGGTTGGTTGGGTGGTTGGTTGGGTGGTTGGTTGGGTGGTTGATAGGTTGGGTGGTTGGTTGGGTGGTTGGTTGGGTGGTAGGTTGGATGGTAGATTGGGTGGTTGTTGGGTGGTTGGTTGGGTGATTGGTTGGGTGGTTTGTTGGATGGTAGGTTGGGTGGTTGGTTGGGTGGTTGGTTGGGTGGTTGGTTGGGTGGTAGGTTGGGTGGTTGGTTGGGTGGTTGGTTGGGTGGTTGGTTGGGTGGTTTGTTGGGTGATTGGTTGGGTGGTTGGTTGGGTGGTTGGTTGGGTGGTTGGTTGGGTGGTTGGTTGGGTGGTTGGTTGGGTGGTTGGTTGGGTGGTTGGTTGGGTGGTTGGTTGGGTGGTAGGTTGGATGGTAGATTGGGTGGTTGTTGGGTGGTTGGTTGGGTGGTTGGTTGGGTGATAGGTTGGGTGGTTGGTTGGATGGTAGGTTGGGTGGTTGGTTGGGTGGTTGGTTGGGTGGTAGGTTGGATGGTAGATTGGGTGGTTGGTTGGGTGGTTGGTTGGGTGGTTGGTTGGGTGGTTGGTTGGGTGGTTGGTTGGGTGGTTGGTTGGGTGATAGGTTGGGTGATAGGTTGGGTGGTTGGTTGGGTGGTTGGTTGGGTGGTTTGTTGGTTGATAGGTTGGGTGGTTGGTTGGGTGGTTGGTTGGGTGGTTTGTTGGGTGATAGGTTGGGTGGTTGGTTGGGTGGTTGGTTGGGTGGTAGGTTGGATGGTTGGTTGGGTGGTTGGTTGGTTGGGTGGTTGGTTGGTTGGGTGGTTGGTTGGGTGTTGGTTGGGTGGTTGGTTGGGTGGTTGGTTGGGTGGTTGGTTGTGTGGTTGGTTGGGTGGTTGGTTGGGTGGTTGGTCGGGTTGTGGGTTGGGTGGTAGGTTGGGTGGTAGGTTGGGTGGTAGGTTGGGGGTTGATTGGGTGGTTGGTAGGTTGGGTGGTGATATGGTTTGGAGAGGGAAAGAGACTGCATTTAGGTTAGATAAGAGGAAATATTCGAAACAAAGTATGGGGGAAACATTGGGGGAAAAGGACGCAACATAACAACGGACGTTTGGTCAAGAAGTATCCGAGGGGACTGCAAGAGGAATTTGGTTGGTTGGGTGTTTATTGAGTGGTAAGTAGATGATATCACTTTTGATTCTACTGAAACAGTTCTTGGTGTGGCTGTATTTCGATCAACAACCAGGTCGAATAGCATCAACCTCAAAACAGAGTCCCATGAAACACATTGATATCCTAATACGAAACAAAAAGTGGGGGGGGGGGGGGGGGAGGAGCACTTTAGTTAATGTTTATTACCCAAATAATGTGTATATGAGAAGACAATGAATTAGAAGTAATAATTCTTCCAGACCCATTAGGATAGGGAGAATGGGGTACGGTACGGGCTAAAAGAAGTTCCTGGTTGTAATACTCATTCAAAGTACATTTAGAGTAACATTATATTAGTAATTATTTTATTGGTGTCTGGCATGTAATGCGTTTGAGACTTAGAGGCGGAAACGCTGTTAGTTAGAAAAAGAGGTGGGTTATCTTGAAACAGAGGCGGCATTACGCAGCTCGCTATGTCAAGAGGTAGGTAGACAAGTAATGTACATGCCGTAAGGAGTGTGTCTGACTGATTAGACGTTTAGTGTGTGGACGGTCTAGGTGTGTCTGATTATACGTCTAGTGTGTGGACGGTCTAGGTGTGTCTGATTATACGTTTAGTGTGTGGACCGTGGAGAAAGTATTTGGTTGTGCACAGTTGACTGTTCTCCCATTTTCTATAAGGTAAGTTGAGTTTCCTAGTCATTGCGATTGTTACAATTACAATTGAATGTTCATTTACGACTTAATGTGAGAATAAAGTGATAACATTGTAACACTGTCCTTACACAATTTACGTCCATTCTCGTAGCTATCCACTTCTGCCTTCCATCGCTCCCGGGACTGAGAACTTCCTGCCACCTTGTGACTGTCAATGACGGAGTCGACACCCAAGAAACTTTATTTTAACATGGACGTGGCTGTCAATGACGGAGTCGACACCCCAGCAATTTATCTAAAGCATTCGGATGTTTTTAAGTAAAACAAAAGCCGTATCAAATTTGATTTTGAATAAAATTTGAAGATTTGAAATCGCTTCAACAATTTATAACATATAAAGAAAACATAAAATGTACCATCAAAGACTTCCCTTCTATTTGCATTTCAATCTCTGTTTTTGCAGAAAATAGTTTTAAAAATGTATAAAAATAAAACCTATTTAAGTTCCATTCGAATCCTTTGGCAACATAGAGTGCTACATAGAGTGCTACATAGAGTGCTACATAGAGAGCTACATAGAGTGCTACATAGAGTGCTACATAGAGTCAGGGCCGTCTTCACAGCAATGCACTGCGGCCACTAACTCTCTATATACTCAGGGCCGTGCGAAGGGGACGAGAGGGCCAATCACCCATGGCGCCAATTTCAGGGGACGGCAAAAATGTCTTAAGAAGTTCCTTAATACTGAAATAAACAATAAAATCGCTTGTACTTTACATAGACAGGGGCGGCAATATCGTCTTACTAGTGCGTCTTGGGCACCACATTGTCCAGTGAACGGTAGTCAATAGCCTACTCTTCAAGTAATGTTAAGAAGAGCATTATGATCTAAGATTGGCTACTGCGTTTGAACAGTTTCTTTTAGGTAATTTTTCGGCACCGAAATTAGGAACTTTGATGCCCAGGACCAGCTCTGAATTCGTCGCCACCGCCGTACATAATCATTCTGGTAGTGGCGCCCCTGAGGGTATGCTTGTAGCCCCAGCTTTTTTTAGTCCCTATAGTAATTATAGTCCAATGACGTATACCAAGCTAAGGGAAAATCATAATTTAGTGCGACATAGAGTGTTACATAGAGTGCTACCGAGAGGACTATATAGAGTACTAGATAGAGTGCTAGATAGAGTACTAGATAGAGTGCTACAAAGAGTGTTATACAGAGTGCTAGAAAGAGCAATAGATAGAGTGCTACCTAGAGTGCTACCTAGAGTGCTAGATAGAGTACTATATAGTGTTCAACATTGAGTACTAGTAATATTTTCTTTTCTTTTTCTGAAATAGGTGATGAAATGAATCTGCGGAGTACAAGCGGGTGGGGCGTTAGAATATTAATATAGTGTAAAAGAATAAAATGCATTTAAAGGGGTTAGAGAAAACAAAATGTCTTTAAGGGTTGTTTAATTATTAATGCTACTAGAATCTGACACGATATTATCGGGATGATAATGGCAGGCACTTTGCGATGATTTCTACCTGCTATTGCTAAAACTCATCACAATTCCTTACTTTGAAAAGAAGTATCTATGTGATGATGTTTACGCTTCTAACATCATTCAAAGTTTTAGGAAGTATTTTTCTGCTATTTATTATACGCCTACCCTAACCCTCCACCCCCTCCCCCCCCTCCCTTTTTTAAACTACAATCTTTCTCTCTAAACATTACTTAAAATACCAAATCTAAACTGTCACTAATTAAGTCATTATTTTCACTAAAGGAGTTCATTGACAGCTCATTTCTACACGAGAGGAATACTTTAGATGTCATTACTGTTAGGCCTACTCTACCACTTTTCGTGCCCTTGAGATACATTTTTTTCATTAAAAATTGTGAAATATGATCTTAAATTTACAGAAAAAACTATACGAAGTTAAAAATAAATGTATATTATTGGAATTTGTTATATTAATATCTTCATTAGAAGTTTAGCCAAACTTTTGCCTTTTGTGACCTACTACCATCAATATCTTTTTGTGACCTACTACCAGCAGTATCTTTTTGTGACCTACTACCATCAATATCTTTTTGTGACCTACTACCATCAGTATCTTTTTGTGACCTACTACCAGCAGTATCTTTTTGTGACCTACTACCAGCAGTATCTTTTTGTGACCTACTACCAGCAGTATCTTTTTGTGACCTACTACCAGCAGTATCTCTTTGTGACCTACTACCAGCAGTAATTTTTTGACCTACTACCAGCAGTTCTTTTTGTGACCTACTACCAGCAGTATCTTTTTGTGACCTACTACCAGCAGTATCTTTTTGTGACCTACTACCAGCAGTATCTTTTTGTGACCTACTACCAGCAGTAATTTTTTGACCTACTACCAGCAGTTCTTTTTGTGACCTACTACCAGCAATATCTTTTTGTGACGTTCTACCAGCAATATTTGTTTTATTGTGACCTACTACCAGCAGTACGATATTTGTTTCAAAAACACGTGATGAAGTCAGAGACCAAAGTACTTTATTGTAGTCACTAAGTACTTAAATGCACCAATTGCTCTTTTTTGTCAATCAGTCCCACCTCATCCCTCTTACACACACACTCTAACTGCCATTCAACGCCCCTGTTATCTCAGAGGCCTTTATCGGCCAACCACTTCCTGATGTGGCCAGCCTTTTCAGGGAAAAGGAGGGCGGGAGAATGTCGGTCATTTTGTGAAAACCCGTTCCGCATACGCTTCGCGTGATATGGTCTGCTTGTTGTGTCAAGTGATCCATGAACATAACGCCATGCCAACTTTATTGTGATTGTTGTATAACAAATATCGATTAATCCACAATCCCCCCCCCCCCCCAAAAAAAAACAACCTCCGCTGATTCAACACTGTGACAAACAATTGCTCGTTTTCCAGGAATTGTCTGGTCTAATCAATCAGCAAAATGACTTTTCTTGGAATATGAAATGACGTGCTAAACATCCACACATTTAAACTCATAGTTTAATTTTGAAGTTTTTAAACTTAAAGATATTGAATATTGCTGACACAAATGCACAAAATTGTTGTAACGTGGAACTGAATGAAACTTAATTAACAAAAACTCTTTCGGAAGTAAACTCTACTTTCAGATTCTTCATCTAAAAATATTATTGGAAATGAAACTAAGAATAATTGGGATGACATATTGTTACAAAATACGTCAGAGGCATTTAAATTTATATTTACAGACAAGGAAAAAAAAAGCCTATGAAATTATTTTTATTGATTGGCTATGCTATTACTTTATAGACAAGTACAAATAAGGTTAGCTTGGCAAAGAACTACATTATAATCAGTATTTATGTAGAGTTTTAAGGCGCCTAGCAATTTTATAAAACTGAAACTAAAACTACTACATGTAGTTTAGAGTTCGTGAAGAGATAACAGTTAAATCCTAACGTTGAAGTGAATAGGAATGTATTACAGCTACTCTTGAAGTGAAGTTCGACACAGTCGGATTAAATAAAGACGGGACACGAAGTCGAGCATAGTAAGTTCAAATTGGTTAGAGATTCTTATAATTTAAATAATTTATTGAAAACTAAACGGTGGACCATCCCTTCCAGCAGAAATTCAAAACTATAAACAACATATGAACACACTTAATGAATGATTAGTAATCTTCTAATCAAAGCAGCGTTCTATCTTAACAATATGAATTGAACAAATTCGGCATAAATGAGTCGGATGTCAACGAAATAATCGAGTTGAAGATGTTTAAACAGATGATGGAGGGTACGGAAGTAGATGGCAGAGAGAGAGAGATCAAAGGAGAGTAGGGGTAAAGGTAGTGAGGCATGGGTACAAAGGGTAGAGTAGTGATGCAGAGTAGTACTAGAGTGTAAGGAGGGCCTGGCAGGGTGTTGGATGTGGGTTAGGGAGATAGAGTGTATGGTAAATAAAAAATCTATTTGGGGAAAAAAAGAAAGGATGAATATCGTTTATTTTAATGAAAGAGGACATGAGGGGGGGCGTGGGGTGCAGGGCTGAACGGGGGAGTACAGGAAGAAGTAGGATTTATTAATAGTTCTTGGAAACATCGGAGATTCCCCATATGACTCGTAAATTGTACGTGTATGTTCCTACTATCCCCGGGAGTTCTCAAACTATACTCTAGAAATAGACTTCATAATGTAGGCGCAACCGATTTGTTGAACGAATTAATCCCACTTATATGTCCTTATGACACTATAACCTCTAATTCTTCCCAGCCCTCTACTCTCATGTAACCAACATCCCGGAGAAGTCATGAAATAAATGCGAGCATAATAAAGTAGGCTAATTAAATTCTATTGTTAAAATTTTTTTTTCGTTGACAGCTCCCTCAACTGATTATATATTTTTAAAAACGTTCAACATATTTCTTTTCATCCACTTGCAAGAGGTTACAAAGTTTGCTCTGTTTCATATGATGACACATTTTTAATCTATTCAAGTTAGGCAAATTACTATTTATTATTATTCCGATAATATAATCTGTTTTAAAAAAAATTGTTACGTTTCCAATTCATAATTTAAAATATTTTATTCAGATATAACACAACCTTTGTTACAACACATTTTCAATTATTTCCTCAAAGAAAAGCACAACTAACAATGCCATTATGAACCGATTCTTTTTCTCCTAATACGACTAAATTTATTGCAATTTTCTATTCGTCTCGAGTAAAGATTTAAAATATATCATTAGCTATCTGAGGCGTATCTGACAGAGGCGTATCTGACCGAGGCGTATCTGACAGAGGCGTCTTTCCGATGTTTCAAACATGGCCACAAGCTTCGAGCTCCTGGAAACTGGAACACGTGGACACTTGGAGATGGTACGGCTGGTCAACTCTGGGAATGTCCCCAGTATAACGGTGAGTTTCTGCTTGTGGTAGCTAGGCCGATGACATTTTGTGACAGCTAGGCTGATGTCATTTTGTGATAACCAGGCTGATGTGATTTTGTGATAGCTAGGCTGATGTCATTTTGTGATAGCTAGGCCGATGTCATTTTGCGACAGCTGGGCTGATGTTATTTTGTGATAGCTAGGCTGATGCCCTTTTGTGATAGCTGTGCTGATGTCATTTTGTGATAGCTGGCTGATGTCATTTTGTGATAGCTGGCTGATGTCATTTTGTGATAGCTGGCTGATGTCATTTTGTGATAGCTGGGCTGATGTCATTTTGTGATAGCTGGCTGATGTCATTTTGACTGTGGAGATATGCTCACTTCATGTCTTGTTATTGTAGAAATTTGCTTCAGACTGATTTAACAGTAGCAATAAAGCCTCCCCCACACACACCACACCACACCACACGCACCACACCACACAACACACAAAGGACACACACCAGACCCACACCACACTCAATACACCAGAAAACCACACACTTAAAACAAACACAAAACAGAGACACACACCACACACATCATACTCACCACACAGACAAGTCACACACCACACACACGTCACACACATACCACAAACACCACACACATACATAACACACACACATGCACACCACAACACATGCCACACACAACACACACAAACATTCGGCAAAAGAGTTGAACAAAACTGACTGTTGACATTTTTTACCAACACTTACTTTTCAATACATTGTCTTTTATTACCAGATACCAGTGAATATCCCACCTGTCCTGACGTCTCTAAGAGATCAGATCCAGCGATACACAGATGACCCAAGTCCACTGCCTGTGCATGATGACAGTAGTGGCTTCAAGTAAGTCTTTGTCATACAACTTCTTATGCATGATGACAGTAGTGCTTTCAAGTAATTCTTCGTCTTACAACTTCCTATACATGATGACAGTAGTGCTTTCAAGTTAGTCTTTGTCATACAACTTCCTATACATGATGACAGTAGTGCTTTCAAGTTAGCCTTTGTCATACAACTTCCTATACATGATGACAGTAGTGCTTTCAAGTTAGTCTTTGTCATACAACTTCCTATACATGATGACAGTAGTGCTTTCAAGTTAGTCTTTGTCATACAACTTCCTATACATGATGACAGTAGTGCTTTCAAGTTAGTCTTCGTCATACAACTTCCTATACATGATGACAGTAGTGCTTTCAAGTTAGTCTTTGTCATACAACTTCCTATACATGATGACAGTAGTGGTTTTAAGTAAGTCTTTGTCCTCACTCTGGCACAACTGAGATGAATGTAATACCGTCTGTGATCGTCGCTATATATTATTCTATTCGACAAGGTGGCACACTCTGTTGGCCAATCATGGCAGTGTGTCAGTCCGATAGACGTGTAAAGGATATAATCACTATTAATCAAAGATTTAGCAACCCCCCCCCCCCCCCCCCCCCACATTTATTACGTCTCATTACGGTGCACCTAAAAGTCACTTCCAGCCATTTTATTCCCTTGTACCTTGGCTACAGCTGTACCTGTGATTTGCAGGCATGTACCTAGAGTTTTGAAGTACGACAGACTCGTCCATTCAGAAACAAGTCCACTCAAATCAATAATTACTGGGAGGCGAGATGGTGCCACTGGACAAATATTGGAGTTGGTGGAAGTAGGTCATTTAAAATAGACAATGATTAAAAGCATCCATCTATTGTTTCATGGGCTAGGTTATGTTTCATAATGTATTTGAAATAAAAATGTATGCATTTTTATTAAAGTTTCAATTAGCAGTTGTGACAATGGCATTATTTGGCATTCAACTAACAGCTGTGACAGTGGCATTATTTGTCATTCAACTAACAACTTATTTCAACCCCTTCCAGGAGCAACTGCCTGTAACATCTAAAGTTTCAAGTCACACAGGAAATGTTCAAGCACCTGGTAATGTATGCTTCCTTAGGCTTAACGACAACAAACAAATTTTAAATGTATAAACGTTGAAACAATAAATTTTCAGATTTTTTAAATGTTGAAATAAAATGAATATTTATAATATTTAATACTATTTTATTCGTATTTAATATTAATTTAATTATAGTTATAAATGTTAGAAATGGATTACATTTAATTATAGTTATAAATGTTAGAAATGGATTACATATAATTATAGTTATAAATGTTAGAAATGGATTACATTTAATTATAGTTATAAATGTTAGAAAAAGATTACATGCCCCCCACGTCACAAAGGTCCCACTCCACTCCCCTCCCCGTACTGAATCTGGTGTTTATTGCAAGCAACTGTGTTCACTTGCGCCACTGTACTGCTTTATTAAGATATGACACAATTGTAATCTATCGGCTAGTGATTCTAATATGAGGCTATCTACACATTACACATGCAATGATAAATATAGTGGGGTGGGTGGTTGGTGGGGTGGGTTGTTGGTGGGGTGGGTTGTTGGTGGGGTGGGTGGTTGGTGGGATGGGTAGTTGGTGGTGGGGTGGGTGGTTGGTGGGGTGGGTTGTTTGTGGGATGGGTGGTTGGTGGGGTGGGTTGTTGGTTGGATGGGTGGTTGGTGTTGGGGTGGGTTGTTGGTGGTGGGGTGGGTGGTTGGTGGGGTGGGTGGTTGGTGCGGTGGGTGGTTGGTGCGGTGGGTGGTTGGTGGGGTGGGTGGTTGTTGTTGGGGTGGGTGGTTGTTGGGGTGGGTGGTTGGTGGGGTAGTTGGTTGGTGGGGTGTGTGGTTGGTGTTGGGGTGGGTGGTTGGCGGGGTGGGTTGTTGGTGGGGTGGGTGGTTGGTGGGGTGGGTGGTTGGTGGGATGGGTAGTTGGTGGTGGGGTGGGTGGTTGGTGGGGTGGGTTGTTGGTGGGGTGGGTGGTTGGTGTGGTGGGTTGTTGGTTGGATGGGTGGTAGGTGTTGGGGTGGGTTGTTGGTGGTGGGGTGGGTGGTTGGTGGTTGGTGCGGTGGGTGGTTGGTGCGGTGGGTGGTTGGTGGGGTGGGTGGTTGTTGTTGGGGTGGGTGGTTGTTGGGGTGGGTGGTTGGTGGGGTAGTTGGTTGGTGGGGTGTGTGGTTGGTGTTGGGGTGGTTGGTTGGCGGGGTGGGTTGATGGTGGGGTGGGTGGTTGCTGGGGTGGGTGGTTGATGTTGTGGTTTGTGATTTGGTATTGGATGATTAAGAATCTTTTTCTAGCGAGTGCGAATGAAGGAAAAAAACGGGGGGGGGGGGGGAATCTTGGTAAAATGTTACCTTAAATCTTCTGAACGAAGTCTGCAACCAAAGATTGACCATCCTTAAAGATACTATGCAGGTATATTGATACCTCAGAGTCAAGCAGCCGGTGGTCACAAAAAGGGGAGAAAACCCCTCACATAACATTTCAACCAAATCCTTAGCTTTTTTCGAAGTCATGATTTTCCATAAATAAAATTTATGGAGGGGGGATGGGGGGAGTTGAGTAATTCATTTATACATACACTGGGGGGTGGGTGTTGACGTATATTGGGGGTGAGTGTTGACGTATATTGGGGGGGTGTTGTCGTATATTGGGGGGGTGTTGACGTATATTGGGGGGGTGTTGACGTATATTGGGGGTGTGTTGACGTATATTGGGGGTGTGTTGACGTATATTGGGGGGTGTTGACGTATATTGGGGGGTGTTGACGTATATTGGAGGGGGGTGCAAGTACGAAACAAAGGGGCGGGTTATGAAAATGTGAATTTTTTTGACTACGTAATTTATGGATGGCCCCTATGATATCCTAATAGGATGGCCACGCTGTTAACTCTAAAATTTTTACAATTCCAGACAGAGCGTATTTATCTACACCTCCCGGTTTTAAAAACGGATTGACTTTTGATAATGACGGAGCAGACATTGAGGGCAATGTGATGATTGGTATATCAGATCTGTCAATCCTATCAGGGGACTTGAGCCATTTCGTTACGCAACAAACAAGTTATCCCCACTGTCACCCCAAGGCTCAAGACAAAGGAGCGAAGCGTGTAGGTTAAGTCGGGACCTAACTTAGTTTTCAATTCATTGTTCATGTCATAGCAGGGACACATAAACTGATGATGTCATAGCAGGGGCACATAAACTGATGATGTCATAGCAGGGGCACATAAACTGATGATGTCATAGCAGGGGCACATAAACTGATGATGTCATAGCAGGGGCACATAAACTGATGATGTCATAGCATGGGCACATAAACTGATGATGTCATAGCAGGGGCACATAAACTGATGATGTCATAGCAGGGGCACATAAACTGATGATATCATAGCAGGGGCACATAAACTGATGATATCATATCAGGGGCACATAAACTGATGATGTCATAGCAGGGACACATACATTGTTCATGTCACAGCAGGGGCACATAAACTTCAACGTCAAGCAACGCTTTAGCTGGATTATTTTTTCTGAACAGAAATTATGATCATGAAATGTACAAAAAAATACAAGTTGTCTTATGTAACTTTTAAGTTTGTTATACAGTTAGTATGGGTCTATCGGTGTTTTTTTTCAACTTTGCTGCTGTAAAATATTCATGATTATTTATATAATTTTATACAATTATTAAATGTTTAAAAATCACTTATTTAAAAATAACTCATGTTTATGGATAAGAAAACTATACATTGGTACACTTTTTTTTTACTCTTTCAATATTGTTCTGTTTGATAACTTTCAAACATTTTCTATCAAACTCTTCACTATGATCGTATCTTGTAGGTTACTCTAAACCCACCCCCCCCCCCCAACTGCCCTTTTATATCTCTGCTTCTGACTGAAACCACTGTATTCAATTAGTTTATTGTCAAATACATTCGAGTAAACATGGTGTTCCATTATTTTTGCTGTACAATAAAATACTCGTCATATCAACAGGTTGTATTAATATCTTAAAGGAATATATTTTTCTAAAAATGTTTTTGCACTAATTAGAAATAAGGTGCCATAACTTCTGCACTGATTATCAATCTTCTCATTTCGTTTGTTGTGTGGCTACAGGCGCGATAGACAGACATTAGGCTTTTATGAACTACTGCTTGTTGTACCTGCTCCTCTCAGAACTACTGCTCGTTGTACCTGCTCCTCTCAGAATTACTGCTCGTTGTTACTGCTCTTCTCAGATTTATTGCTCTTATTAATATCATCAAACTATAATTATGAAGTCGGTTTACTCAATCTTTGTTATCTACTATAAATTACAGACGTTATCTGGCATATTACTTTCGTTAGAAGAACAAGATCTGGATTTATTACTTTGGGTAAATATCATTTTATCTTCAGGTAATTATCATTAAATTTTCAGGTAACTATTAGTGTATCTTCATGTGATTTAGTTTGTCTGAAGTTAATAAAGAAAAGAAAAAAACACATTTACCTCTTGCTCTATCCCTCTATATCTATCAATAAGACACGATACTTTTTTAGAATCAATTGATATAAGCTAAAGTAGCAAGTCAATAGAACCCTATGGAAGTAGCAAGTCAATAGAACCCTATGGAAGTAGCAAGTCAATAGAACCCTATGGAAGTAGCAAGTCAATAGAACCCTATGGAAGTAGCAAGTCAATAGAACCCTATGGAAGTAGCAAGTCAATAGAACCCTATGGAAGTAGCAAGTCAATAGAACCCTATGGAAGTAGCAAGTCAATAGAACCCTATGGAAGTAGCAAGTCAATAGAACCCTATGGAAGTAGCAAGTCAATAGAACCCTATGGAAGTAGCAAGTCAATAGAACCCTATGGAAGTAGCAAGTCAATAGAACCCTATGGAAGTAGCAAGTCAATAGAACCCTATGGAAGTAGCAAGTCAATAGAACCCTATGGAAGTAGCAAGTCAAAAGAACCCTATGGAAGTAGCAAGTCAATAGAACCCTATGGATGTAGCAAGTCAATAGAACCCTACGGAAGTAGCAAGTCAAAATTACTACAAGCTAGCCATTTTGGCTAGGAGATAACCAATTAGAACCTCTTATATATATATATAAATATATAGTAACGTAGTAGTTAATGCATTAGGGAATGTTTTAGATAATGTAGTGGGTAAAGTAGCAGGTAATTTAAGTATTGACAAATCGTGATTTAAAAGAAAAACACTTTTTTAAACATAATTATATTAGTCATTATTTTAATGGATTATAGATTGAATAAACTGTAATACAGGATGACAGCCAGTGTGAACACGGAACAAAAGTTATAGAACCTGAACATTCTATCAATAATCAATCAATCAATAAGCATTTGACCAGTAAGCAGGTGACCAATGAACATTTGACCAGTAAGCATTCGATCAATGAAAAATTGACCAGTAACCAGGGGACCAATGAACATTTGACTAGTAAGCAGGTGACCAATGAACATTTGACCAGTAAACAGGTGACAAATGAACATTTGACCAGTCAACAGGTGACCAATGAACATTTGACCATTAAGCATTCGACCAATGAACATTGGACCAGGAAGCAGGGGATCAATAAAAATTTGACCAGTACAAATGTGAGCAGTGAAAATTTGTCAAGTAAGCAGGTGACCAATGAACATTTGTCAAGTAATCAAGTGACCACTGAGCATTTGTTCAATGAGAAGCTAATCAGTGAGAAGTTGAACAATGAACTTCCAACACAAAAGCGAGCACCACCACAAACTCAGCGACAACCACCAAGACCAGACCAGTGGGCAGTTTTGGTGGACATCAATGAGTCAGTGCAAGACTTTCATGAAAGAATCCCTCAAATGGCTTTCCAGGTAGGTTTACAAAAATGACCATTTTAAAATTATATTTAGTCAATAGGAAAAGATGGTTAAGTTTTAGAATTTATTGAAATAAGCTGAACTTGCAAATCAGCTTAACCCTATGGATGTAGCAAGTCAACATATGCCTATGGCTTAGTACAAGGTTCAAATGACAAAAAGTAAAGTCATTTGGGTTAGAGGATATCCGATAGGGATATTTTTAGGCTGATCCTTCTGAAAATCTCTCTTATGCTTGGACGATAATCTTTAAAGCCTTTTTTAAAAAAAATAGATATCTTAGTAAATATATACACTGGACTACAATTGTTCCTTTGTATATTGCTACGGTCAAAGGTTTCTTTAAAGTGAAAAGATGGTACGAAAACTTGAAAAATAATCAAACAACCCCTTAATCAAACAACCCCTTTATCAAACAACCCCTAAAAGAAAGTTGTTCGTATTTATCCTTTTTAAAATATAATATCCAGCAATCGGGGTGGTTTTGAAAATTTCACAAAACATGCATACCAGTAATCACAAAACATGCACACCAGTAACCACAAAACATGCACACCAGTAATCACAAAACATGCACACCAGTAATCACAAAACATGCACACCAGTAATCACAAAACATGCACACCAGTAATCACAAAACATGCACACCAGTAATCACAAAACATGCACACCAGTAATCACAAAACATGCACACCAGTAATCACAAAACATGCACACCAGTAATCACAAAACATGCACACCAGTAATCACAAAACATGCATACAAGTAATGCCCTTTATAAGAATCCCAATAAGTGCTTTTCCTCAAAGGCATATTTACGCCACTCAGCTATAATAATATTCTAATGTCCCACTCCGCAAATTTATTTATTTCCCTTTGAAAAACTAGAAAAAAATAATTTTTCGAAAACAAAAAATAATATTTGGGGAGTGGAGCATGATATTTTGAAAGAATGTGTTGTCAGTGGCAACGAGTCTATGTTGTCAGTGGCAACGAGTCTGTGTTGTCAGTGGCAACGAGTCTATGTTGTCAGTGGCAACGAGTCTATGTGCCAAGTTTCAACTCGATAGCTCGAAGGAAGATGAGCTTATTCGCGGTTCAGAGATCTTGCCAGCCAGAAACAAACGAAGAAAAGCTGAGTTAATATAACATTATTTAAAAATAATATACTGTTCAGACACATCTACGGAACTGAGTACAGAACACACAAATTCGTCAATTAGATGTGGAGAACATGTCTTACATTCTTATTTGTTCTTCTATTGCCACCGTTGAAATAACTCATGTGACCATTGACAATCTGGTTTACAAATCCATTCACAGTGGCACTTTGAGCTGGACACGTTCCAGAAACAAGCCATCATCAGATTAGAAAACAACGAGAGTGTGTTTGTGGCCGCTCACACGTCTGCTGGGAAGACTGTAGTTGCCGAGTACGCCATCGCGTTGTCAATACGTCACATGACAAGGTCAAGGTCATAATATCTTAAATCCCTTTTTTTTTTTTTTTGCAAACTCTTAACCTTTTAAAAATTAAATGTTTGTACCTCAGATTATTTTTTATCATTGACATTTACGTTTAAAAGTAGGTCATCAATTATCATTACTCCTTGAAGAAACAATTTTGAGACACTTATCGCGCTTGTCACCACCTATCCCAGAGTTTTGAGGTGTGTATCCAGATCTTCACAATAAAATTATGAAAGCAAAAGGGAAATTGTTGAAACGATCTAAATTTATTGCCGAGAGGTCAAAATATGATGTTTTTTAAACCATAAAGTTGAAGTATTTAAAGACAGCAACGGTTAGGGAGATGGTTGACGTGTTTCATGTTTTCAGGACGATTTACACATCACCCGTAAAAGCTTTGTCCAATCAGAAGTACAGAGATCTGAAGATGACATTTAGTGACGTCGGGCTTATGACAGGTGACATTCAGATTGATGACACTGCGTCGTGTATTGTGATGACCACGGAGATCTTGAGGTTAATCTCACTCTCTCTCCTTCTCTCTTTCCCTCTCTCTCCCTCTGAGTATCCTCTCTCTCCCTCTCTCCCTCCCTACCTTATCTCCCTTTACTTTTCTCTCTCACTCGCTCTCTTTCTCTCTCCGACTCTCTTGATTTCTTTTATTCCAATGCAGTCGGCAAGTAACTAATGTAGATTAAAACAAATTATGCTTACGTGTCTTCAAAATGGAGGCTGACACGAAGAGTTTCTCAACTTCTGGCATTCGGCTTTTGTTTACAATACAGACTTAAATGAAATCTTTCTTAAACCTAGCATTCGAAAAAAAAGGAAAATGTAATTACCAACGGCAGATTTAACAAATGTCCCACAGGACGATGCTGTACGAGGGCTCAGATATCTTCCAGGAACTGGAGTGGGTGATCATAGACGAGGTGCACTACATAAATGACGCTGACAGGGGCGTCGTCTGGGAGGAGGTGCTCATCATGCTCCCCGACTACGTCAAGATTGTGATGCTGAGCGCCACAGTGCCTAATACGATGGAGCTGGCGGAGTGGGTGGGGTAAGGTGAAGCGGATGGGGGTAGAGCGGAGTGTTTGGGGTTTAGTGGAGTAGGTGGGATAAGGTGGAGTAGGTGGGATTAGGTTAAGTGGATAAATTGAGGTGGATTGAATGGGATAAAGTGGGGTGGGGTAAAGTAAGCAATGAGAAGTGATTGGGGTAAAGTGGAGTGGGTATGGTATAATGGAGGAGGTGTGTACTGTGTAGGGTGGCGTAAGTGGAGTAAGATGAAGTGGGTAGGTAGGTGGGGTATAGTGGAGTAGGTAGGGTAAGGTGGAGTGGGTGGGTTAAGATGGATTGGTTTAGGTAAAGCTGTTGAAAAGCTTGTTACAAAACTACTTTACTGGGTAATTAATCAAGTCGAACACCAGCAATCCTAGTAGAGTTGACTTAGTTGTATGGGCGATGACTTCACTAAGCAGAAGCCATTTTTAAAAATCTCATTTCATTATTTTAGAAGTTTCCATCTTTTGATGAACTGGTTTTTGAAATGGACATAACTCGCCAAATAATGACGGTGCCACTGTGTGAACTTCCCATTAGCGAATCTATTTGACATAACATGGCTTCAAGCAACGCCCTTGATTAGAACCCCAATTAGCGCAAAGTGCTATGGAATGTTGGTTTCAGCGACAAGTGAACACAGCAAAACAACCATACATAAGTACATAGGGGGATCGTTTTCAAATTACGTCACGCAAAAATGATCTTTTCGGATTTTCTTCCTCTACTGTCACAAATTCTTTACCCCCTACCTTTTTTCGTAGTGTCACGTCACACCTAACAAATTCGAAACATAAATACAATTTTCATAACTCAACTAAGATTTTCTTTTATTCTTTAACATTTTCCCATAATGGATTAAGATGTAGTATTATTAGAAAACTGTGACGTAAAATGCAAAACAACGAAGTCATCCCCGAGACGAATATAAAATGATCACATCAGTTTTTGCATCATTTTTCTATATGCGCATAAGGTGTGCGCGACTGAGTTTCACGGTACTTATAATATCTGAGGCAGTTTTGACCTCAAATAATTGTTTTTAAAACTAATTGAAAAAAGATTTTTCAAAATTTTAGATTTTTTTTAAAAATTAAAAAATGTGTGACGTCACAAAATTTTGACCCCCCCTCCCCTCCCATTACACACATTTCCAATTACATCAGTTTCACAATACATCATGGCGATTTTTGTTGTATTTGATATTACAAAATTCATATCTTATAAAATAATGAACATTAATTTTGTGTTGGTGTGGACACATTCAGACATTTGGCCTGAGTAGCGAAGTTAAGTCAATATTAAAACATTTGTATAAAAGACAACGCATTCTTGCCATTGACCACACGATCACTGCCACACAATGACCACACGATCACTGCCACACAAGGACCACACGATCACTGCCACACAATGACCACACGATCACTGCCACACAGTGACCACACTATCACTGCCACACAGTGACCACACTATCACTGCCACACAATGACCACACTATCACTGCCACACAGTGACCACACTATCACTGCCACACAGTGACCACACGATCACTGCCACACAATGACCACACTATCACTGCCACACAGTGACCACACGATCACTGCCACACAATGACCACACTATCACTGCCACACAGTGACCACACTATCACTGCCACAAAATGACCACACGATCACTGCCACACAGTGACCACACTATCACTGCCACAAAATGACCACACGATCACTGCCACACAGTGACCACACTATCACTGCCACAAAATGACCACACTATCACTGCCACACAGTGACCACACTATCACTGCCACAAAATGACCACACGATCACTGCCACACAATGACCACACTATCACTGCCACACAGTGACCACACTATCACTGCCACAAAATGACCACACGATCACTGCCACACAATGACCACACTATCACTGCCACAAAATGACCACACGATCACTGCCACACAATGACCACACGATCACTGCCACACAATGACCACACGATCACTGCCACACAATGACCACACGATCACTGCCACACAGTGACCACACTATCACTGCCACACAGTGACCACACTATCACTGCCACACAGTGACCACACTATCACTGCCACACAGTGACCACAATATCACTGCCACACAGTGACCACACGATCACTGCCACACAATGACCACACTATCACTGCCACACAGTGACCACACGATCACTGCCACACAATGACCACACTATCACTGCCACACAGTGACCACACTATCACTGCCACAAAATAACCACACGATCACTGCCACACAGTGACCACACTATCACTGCCACAAAATGACCACACTATCACTGCCACACAATGACCACACTATCACTGCCACAAAATGACCACACGATCACTGCCACACAATGACCACACTATCACTGCCACACAGTGACCACACTATCACTGCCACAAAATGACCACACGATCACTGCCACACAATGACCACACTATCACTGCCACAAAATGACCACACGATCACTGCCACACCATGACCACACTATCACTGCCACACAGTGACCACACTATCACTGCCACACAGTGACCACACTATCACTGCCACACAGTGACCACACTATCACTGCCACACAGTGACCACACTATCACTGCCACACAGTGACCACACGATCACTGCCACACAATGACCACACTATCACTGCCACACAGTGACCACACGATCACTGCCACACAATGACCACACTATCACTGCCACACAGTGACCACACTATCACTGCCACAAAATGACCACACGATCACTGCCACACAGTGACCACACTATCACTGCCACAAAATGACCACACGATCACTGCCACACAGTGACCACACTATCACTGCCACAAAATGACCACACTATCACTGCCACACAGTGACCACACTATCACTGCCACAAAATGACCACACGATCACTGCCACACAATGACCACACTATCACTGCCACACAGTGACCACACTATCACTGCCACAAAATGACCACACGATCACTGCCACACAATGACCACACTATCACTGCCACAAAATGACCACACGATCACTGCCACACAATGACCACACTATCACTGCCACACAGTGACCACACTATCACTGCCACACAGTGACCACACTATCACTGCCACACAATGACCACACTATCACTGCCACAAAATGACCACACGATCACTGCCACACAATGACCACACTATAACTGCCACACAGTGACCACACTATCACTGCCACACAATGACCACACGATCACTGCCACACAATGACCACACTATCACTGCCACACAGTGACCACACTATCACTGCCACACAATGACCACACGATCACTGCCACACACTGACCACACTATCACTGCCACACAATGACCACACTATCACTGCCACACAATGACCACACTATCACTGCCACACAATGACCACACTATCACTGCCACACAATGACCACACTATCACTGCCACACAGTGACCACACTATCACTGCCACACAATGACCACACGATCACTGCTACACAATGACCACACGATCACTGCCACACAATGACCACACTATCTCTGCCACACAATGACCACACTATCACTGCCACACAATGACCACACTATCACTGCCACACAATGACCACACTATCACTGCCACACAATGACCACACTATCACTGCCACACAATGACCACACTATCACTGCCACACAGTGACCACACTATCACTGCCACACAATGACCACACTATCACTGCCACACAGTGACCACACTATCACTGCTACACAGTGACCACACTATCACTGCTACACAGTGACCACACTATCACTGCCACACAATGACCACACTATCACTGCTACACAGTGATCACACTATCACTGCCACACAGTGACCACACTATCACTGCCACACAATGACCACACTATCACTGCCACACAGTGACCACACTATCACTGCCACACAGTGACCACACTATCACTGCCACACAATGACCACACTATCACTGCTACACAGTGACCACACTATCACTGCTACACAGTGACCACACTATCATTGCCACAAAGTGACCACACTATCACTGCCACACAATGACCACACTATCACTGCCACACAGTGACCACACTATCACTGCCACACAGTGACCACACTATCACTGCCACACAGTGACCACACTATCACTGCCACACAATGACCACACTATCACTGCCACACAGTGACCACACTATCACTGCCACACAATGACCACACTATCACTGCCACACAGTGACCACACTATCACTGCCACACAGTGACCACACTATCACTGCCACACAGTGACCACACTATCACTGCCACACAATGACCACACTATCACTGCCACACAGTGACCATATTAACACTGCCACACAATGACCACACTATCACTGCCACACAATGACCACACTATCATTGCCACACAGTGACCACACTATCACTGTAACACAATGACCACACTATCACTGCTACACAGTGACCACACTATCACTGCCACACAGTGACCACACTATCACTGCTACACAGTGACCACACTATCACTGCTACACAGTGACCACACTATCACTGCCACACAGTGACCACACTATCACTGCTACACAGTGACCACACTATCACTGCCACACAGTGACCACACTATCACTGCCACACAATGACCACACTATCACTGCTACACAGTGACCACACTATCACTGCCACACAATGACCACACTATCACTGCCACACAATGACCACACGATCACAGCCACACAATGACCACACTATCAATTCCACACAATGACCACACGATCACTGCCACACAATGACCACACTATCACTGCCACACAGTGACCACACTATCACTGCCACACAATGACCACACGATCACTGCTACACAGTGAACACACGATCACTGCCACACAATGACCACACGATCACTGCCACACAATGACCACACGATCACTGCTACACAGTGACTAAGGAATTTGTATCTTCTATTTTTATTTCATTTTTGTGCAGACGGATCAAGCGCAAACAAGTTCACGTGATCACTACAAAGATTCGCCCCGTGCCCCTCCAACATTTCTTGTACACGGGTGCAATAACGCCTTGCGCACCGAATGGTCTGTTTATGTTTATAGACGAGCAGGGAAGGTTCGTCGAACACGGGTGAGTTAGTCCCGTGTTTATTTACTGTTACGTGGACCAGAAAGACTTCAGACCCGTATCTGAGAATGATCTGGTGCACGGAGGCTCTTTCAAATGACGCGAGACCGTGGACGCAATAAGCCACACATCTGCTCTCTGTCAGCAAGGGGATCGGGAAATTTTGCCGCCGCGACCATTGCACCCCCAGCCATTTCACCGCCTGGACTATTCGCTGCCAGCCTTTTTTCTTTGCAAAGATATACAAATTATTATAGGAGGAGACCTGTTTGTTTGGGAGGGGGTATGTGTTAAAAATCACTTTTAGGATGCCAAATAAATTAATTTAAAAAGAATAAATCGTTTAGTCCATAGCAATGTATCCTCTTAGGTGATTATGTGGAACTAATAAACAAAGTATACATAAAAACATTACAGAGCTTTTAAAAATAAATTTCAACATTTACATAATAATTTGTTTATATCAGGGGTGTCTGTACAAAGGATAGGGGGTAGCATTTGCAACAAATCCAAGTTAACGGGGGATAGAATCCCGCTCCACGCTTTGTGTAGCTGCTGTTCAAGGGTTATGCTTGGATTTGTTCAACCAGGTAGGAAATGACACCTTTCTTGCAGCAAGGGTTATGCTTGGATTTTTTCAATCAGGTCGGAAATGACACCTTTCTGGCAGCAAGGGTTATGCTTGGATTTGTTCAACCAATTCGGAAATGACACCTTTCTGGCAGCAAGGGTTATGCTTGGATTTGTTCAACCAATTCGGAAATGACACCTTTCTGGCAGCAAGGGTTATGCTTGGATTTGTTCAACCAATTCGGAAATGACACCTTTCTGGCAGCAAGGGTTATGCTTGGATTTGTTCAACCAATTCGGAAATGACACCTTTCTGGCAGCAAGGGTTATGCTTGGATTTGTTCAACCAATTCGGAAATGACACCTTTCTGGCAGCAAGGGTTATGCTTGTATTTGTTCAACCAATTCGGAAATGACACCTTTCTTGCAGCAAGGGTTATACTTGGATTTGTTCAACCAGGTCGGACATGACACCTTTCTAACAGCAAGGATTATGCTTGGATTTGTTCAACCAGGTAGGAAATGACACCTTTCTGGCTGCAAGGGTTATGCTTGGATTTGTTCAACCAATTCGGAAATGACACCTTTCTGGCAGCAAGGGTTATGCTTGGATTTGTTCAACCAGGTTGGGAATGACACCTTTCTGGCAGCAAGGGTTATGCTTGGATTTGTTCAACCAGGTTGGGAATGACATCTTTCTAACAGCAAGGGTTATGCTTGGATTTGTTCAACCAGGTAGGAAATGACACCTTTCTGGCAGCAAGGGTTATGCTTGGATTTGTTCAACCAATTCGGAAATGACACCTTTCTGGCAGCAAGGGTTATGCTTGGATTTGTTCAACCAGGTTGGGAATGACACCTTTCTGGCAGCAAGGGTTATGCTTGGATTTGTTCAACCAGGTTGGGAATGACATCTTTCTAACAGCAAGGGTTATGCTTGGATTTGTTCAACCAGGTCGAAAATGACACCTTTCTGGCGTTAAGGGTTAAGCTTGGATTTGTTCAACCAGGTAGGAAATGACACCTTTATGGCAGCAAGGGTTATGCTTCGATTTGTTCAAACAGGTCGGAAATGACACCTTTCTGGCAGCAAGGGTTATGCTTGGATTTTTTCAACCAATTCGGAAATGACACCTTTCTGGCAGCAAGGGTTATGCTTGGATTTGTTCAACCAGCTCGGAAATGACACCTTTCTTGCAGCAAGGGTTATGCTTGGATTTGTTCAACTAGGTCGGAAATCAGCAAGGGTTATGCTTGGATTTGTTCAACCAATTCGGAAATGACACCTTTCTGGCAGCAAGGGTTATGCTTGGATTTGTTCAACCAGGTCGGAAATGACACCTTTCTGGCAGCAAGTGTTATGCTTGGATTTGTTCAACCAGGTAGGAAATGACACCTTTCTGGCAGCACTTGATTTGACAATTGAAATATCAAGAAAAGAATGGAACAGTTATTTGAGCTATTATTAGCAAAGTCGTAATCACTTTTTATCAATACGCAGTCATGATCTAATCGTCAACAATGTTCTAACCATGTTTAAACCGTGTATTTTTGTTATAATAATAGTGGGTCTTAAACTAGGCGAAAACGTGTTTACAACTCTATTTTACTAAATATTTTATAAAAAGCTTGTTACTCATATATATATAGTAGAGCACCGTTGCTGTGCTATGACTGTATGACGAGGGATGCAGGCGTTGATATTTTATTTATCTGCTACATCGAATTTACTTAATCTCTCTCTCACGCACTCAGTTCCGACTGTCCCGCTTCGTCTCTCTCTTACATTATTATCTTCTCTCGACTGTCCTCTACTCCTGTCCAGGGGAGTTCTCCCTCCCGACTGTCCTCTTTCCAGTCCGGCTAATCTCTACCTGTCCCATCTAACGATCCCCTTATGTCCACGAAAGGGTCGTGGCGTCTCTAGAGACTCGCTTTGCAAGTGGTTATCTATTTCTACTTCTCTGGTACTAAAATTAACACAACCCTTCCCTCCATCTAAATGGACATCAACTAGCCACTCACCTTTGCATTCTAATGCCTGGAATTATACTAGTTCCACCGTCAAATTCGTGCTTCCATCGTTCGGTTACAATCTGATACGCGTGATAGTTGGTCAGTCCTCCTACTGTGGGTTTCCCCCCCCCCCCCAACCCTTGTACCAACCATGTTACCTGTCATGTTTTACAAAACTGTTGCCTGAAAATAGTAACATTACGTAATGCGAAGTGACATTTAACGGTCGCAGGAATGACAAACTCTGTAGTAGAAATGCCTACCTCGCCACCAAGAAACTCTGTAGTAGACATGCCTACCTCGCCACCAAGAAACTCTGTAGTAGACATGCCTACCTCGCCACCAAGAAACTCTGTAGTAGACATGCCTATCTCACCACCAAGAAACTCTGTAGTAGACATGCCTACCTCACCACCAAGAAACTCTGTAGTAGACATGCCTACCTCGCCACCAAGAAACTCTGTAGTAGACATGCCTACCTCACCCCCAAGAAACTCTGTAGTAGACATGCCTACCTCACCACCAAGAAACTCTGTAGTAGACATGCCTACCTCGCCACCAAGAAACTCTGTAGTAGACATGCCTACCTCACCACCAAGAAACTCTGTAGTAGACATGCCTATCTCACCACCAAGAAACTCTGTAGTAAACATGCCTACCGCACCACCAAGAAACTCTGTAGTAGACATGCCTATCTCACCACCAAGAATGAGCAGACTCCTATTTCTCCCAGCCTGTGACAGTCACAAGCTAAATGGTCGAATGGAATCACCCCGCCAGCCCCTAGTCTCATTTTTTCTCAAGGAAGACCCTGTTCGACTAATCCTCAACCATCGAAGTTGATCATGTTGTACGGGATTGAAACACATTAACTAATGTTAATAAAGAGTCGGTCTACTGACACGGATGATTAACTAATGTTAATAAAGAATCGGTCTACTGACACGGATGATTAACTAATGTTAATATAGAGTCGGTCTACTGACACGGATGATTAACAAATGTTAATATAAAGTCGGTCTACTGACACGGATGATTAACAAATGTTAATATAGAGTCGGTCTACTGACACGGATGATTAACTAATGTTAATATAGAGTCCTTCTACTGACACGGATGATTAACTAATGTTAATATAGAGTCCGTCTACTGACAAAGATGATTGTGTCGAAAATATTACGTTTGTGCACCTAGCTTTTGGGATCATATCATCATTTTTATTTAGAGTGAAATATCATTTTGAACAACCCCAACAACCCGTAACCGCTCAACCTAACACCAACTGTTCAAGATGATATTTTCCGTGATTCTTGAGTGTTTTTCAACTTGTTTTTGATCTTATCTAAGCCTGTCTTTTAGCTTACAGCATATCGAATTGCATGCTAGTTGTGCTTCTTTCTTTCAACAGTTACTACATGGCAATGAGTTCCATTCAAAGAAAAAACATTGTTAACCCTGTAGAACAAGTGAGCACTTAATCAACATTATAAATTTAATATACATTTATATATAAATAAACTATCTACACAATTTTTGTCCAGCCATTTCAAGCTGTGCCCTTCCTGTGGGAATCCAAAAATGTTTTTGATTTTGATACAAAAAATGGCTGATTTATAACGCACTATATTGTTTTATAATACAATCAACAAACACCAAGATCAATATAAGATAGATTGAAATAAAATGATACCTTTACGGTTCTTAAAATAATGAAGTGATGCCCTCACACTAAACCAGAGGTTCCCAAACTTTTTTGTCTCGTAGACCCTTTGCCATGTTTTTCGGTTTTGGGTAGACCCCCTGCTTACCTGATATTGATTTTTTGCCAATTCATTAACTCCAAATGTATTTTTGACAGCCGGTAGAGTGCTACTCACTTGGAAACATTTAAATTTTTAACGGTAGTGAAGTGTAGTGTGAAAATTTTTTTTAAAAACAGGTTAAGTTTTATACATTTATTAATTAAATTTAAATTAAAACGAACCAAATTAAAATTTAATTTGTGCTACATAAAATAACAAAACAAAAGCTATATGCTTTTAGTGTGAGGGATGAACCTGATATGCTTCTAGTGTGAGGGATGAACCTGATATGCTTCTAGTGTGAGGGATGAACCTGATATGCTTCTAGTGTGAGGGATGAACCTGATATGCTTCTAGTGTGAGGGATGAACCTGATGCTTTAATAATAAAGTTTCAACATTTGTCATCAGTTTAGTTAGGTTTAATCTCAAATCTCCTTGGCATCAGTTTAGTTAGGTTTAATCTCAAATCTCCTTGGCATCAGTTTAGTTAGGTTTAATCTCAAATCTCCTTGGCATCAGTTTAGTTAGGTTTAATCTCAAATCTCCTTGGCATCAGTTTAGTTAGGTTTAATCTCAAATCTCCTTGGCATCAGTTTAGTTAGGTTTAATCTCAAATCTCCTCGGTTAATGATGTCCAGTTTGTTTCTTTTTTGTTGTTGTTAGGGGATTGGTAACTGCGCTGAAACCCCTTTCCACTAGGTATGAGGATGGAAAAGCAATTAAATACTTTCTTGCGATAATACGGGATAAGAAACATGTATGTCTTTTTGAAGCCAGAATTGCTGATTGGCGTAACTTATCTATCTTTGCTAACAACGAGCACAAAACTAAAAAAATAAAAAATATAATGCTCTTACCTTTCTCCGGCACTCTCAAACAAAGTTGGTTTCGCTTATAAGCAATGTTGTACCGCTCTTCCATGAAAGTTTAAAAAAAAATAGCTCTTAAAAAGATTAACCGAGAAATAGCAAAGAAACTAACATGATATTTAACATTTTTACTTTTATATGTACTTTTATAATTTATGTAGGAAGATATATGTCTTTATATTGTAAGATAGTATTATGGAATTAAAAAGGTACTATCTGTGTATGTGGATTATTCCATTCATGGAATGCCAAAATAGAAATCACTACCGGTTTACATGAGATCCACTAATTTAGACCCTCATTTTCATTTCATGGACCCCCATTTTCATTTCATGGACCCCCAATTTTTTTTCCGCTAACATAGACCTCTTGCAAGTTGTCGTAGACCCCTGGGGGTCGATATAGACCACTTTGGGAATCACTGCTCTAAACTATTAGTTCATCATTGCAAACTGTAGAGCGAGATAAAAAGAGAGAGAGATAGAGAAATGTATTGAAATATTGGCATATAAATATAATGCTTTAAAATTCCACCACAGGAAAAACAGTTTTGGAAGTCGGTCATCAATATGATACGCAAGAACAAGACTCTCCCTGCCGTGATCTTCTATTTCTCCAAGAAGAAGATCAACGATATAACAAGTTACACAACTCAATTTAGTCTGACGTCACAGTCCGAGCGGGAGGAAATCAGCTCGTTTGTTGACAAGTGTCTGACCAAGCTAGAGCCTAGGGACCACAAGCTGCCACAGGTAAGTTGTTGACAAGTGTCTGACCAGGCTAGAGCCTAGGGACCACAATCTGTCAAAGGTAAGTTGTTGACAAGTGTCTGACCAGGCTAGAGCCTAGCGACCACAATCTGCCACAGGTAAGTTGTTGACAAGTGTCTGACCAGGCTAGAGCCTAGGGACCACAAGCTACCACAGGTAAGTTGTTGACAAGTGTCTGACCAGGCTAGAGCCTAGGGACCACAATCTGTCAAAGGTAAGTTGTTGACAAGTGTCTGACCAGGCTGGAGCCTAGCGACCACAATCTGCCACAGGTAAGTTGTTGACAAGTGTCTGACCAGGCTAGAGCCCAGGGACCACAAGCTACCACAGGTAAGTTGTTGACAGGTGTCTGACCAGGCTAGAGCCTAGGGACCACAAGCTACCACAGGTAAGTTGTTGACAGGTGTCTGACAAGGCTAGAGCCTAGGGACCACAAGCTACCACAGGTAAGTTGTTGACAAGTGTCTGACCAAGCTAGAGCCCAGGGACCACAAACTGCCACAGGTAAGTTGTTGACAGGTGTCTGACCAAGCTACAGCCCAGGGACCACAAGGTGCCACAGGTAAGTTGTTGACAAGTGTCTGACCAAGCTAGAGCCCAGGGACCACAAGGTGCCACAGGTAAGTTGTTGACAAGTGTCTGACCAAGCTAGAGCCCAGGGACCACAAGCTACCACAGGTAAGTTGTTGACAGGTGTCTGACCAGGCTAGAGCCTAGGGACCACAAGCTGCCACAGGTAGTATGTTGACATGTGTCTGACCGGGCAAGAGCCCAGGGACCACAAGCTGCCACAGGTAAGTTGTTGACAAGTGTCTGTCCAGGCTAGAGCCCAGGGACCACAAGCTGCCACAGGTAAGTTGTTGACAAGAGTCTGACCAGGCTAGAGCCCAGGGACCACAAGCTGCCACAGGTAAGTTGTTGACAAGTGTCTGACCAGGCTAGAGCCTAGGGACCACAAGCTGCCACAGGTAGTATGTTGACATGTGTCTGACCGGGCTAGAGCCCAGGGACCACAAGCTGCCACAGGTAAGTTGTTGACAAGTGTCTGATCAGGCTAGAGCCCAGGGACCACAAGCTGCCACAGGTAAGTTGTTGACAAGAGTCTGACCAGGCTAGAGCCCAGGGACCACAAGCTGCCACAGGTAAGTTGTTGACATGTGTCTGACCAGGCTAGAGCCTATGGACCACAAGCTGCCACAGGTAAGTTGTTGACATGTGTCTGACCGGGCTAGAGCCCAGGGACCACAAGCTGCCACAGGTAGTATGTTGACATGTGTCTGACCGGGCTAGAGCCCAGGGACCACAAGCTGCCACAGGTAAGTTGTTGACATGTGTCTGACCAGGCTAGAGCCCAGGGAACACAAGCTGCCACAGGTAAGTTGTTGACAGGTGTCTGACCAGGCTAGAGTCCAGGGACCACAATCTGCCACAGGTAGTATGTTGACAAGTGTCTGACCAGGCTAGAGCCCAGGGACCACAAGCTGCCACAGGTAAGTATTGAAGTTTCAGATGCTATGTACCAGCAGAACCAGTGCTTCGCCTGGATGTTTGGGATGGAGTTTTATTGATCTGATCCTTGCACGATTCGATAGGAGTAGAATTCTGGAGCAGCACTTATCTAAATAATGGCTTTGGAATATGGATCACGCTGATGGATCACGTTGATGGATCACGCTGATGGATCACGCTGATGGATCACGCTGATGGATCACGCTGATGGATCACGCTGATGGATCACGCTGATGGATCACGCTGATGGATCACGCTGATGGATCACGCTGATGGATCACGTTGATGGATCACGTTGATGGATCACGTTGATGGATCACGCTGATGGATCACGTTGATGGATCACACTGATGGATCACGATGATGGATCACGTTGATGGATCACGTTGATGGATCACGTTGATGGATCACGTTGATGGATCACGTTGATTGATCATGTTGCTTGCACGGCAGAACATAAAATGCTACCGGGAAGCGGAGAAATCACAATGAGTTTCCCTGGTACACATCAAATTGTGTCACTGCTGGGAAGAACCGTATCCTGTGACACAATTACCCAAAGCCATCTCGCTTGCTGTTGGCCATTACCTCAACTCAAATAATTACATTGACCCCTTTGTCCAACCATTATACTGACCCCTATGTCAACCATTACATCGACCGGTATGTCCAATCATTACATTGACCCCTATGTCCAACCATTATACTGACCCCTATATCAACCATTACATCGACCGGTATGTCCAATCATTACATTGACCTCTATGTCCAACCATTATACTGACCCCTATGTTCAACAATTACATCGACCGGTATGTCCAATCATTACACTGACCCCTATGTCCAACCATTATACTGACCCCTATGTTCAACCATTACATCGACCGGTATGTCCAATCATTACATTGACCCCTATGTCCAACCATTACCTTGACCTTATGTCCAACCATTTCATAGACCGGCATGTCCCACCATTACCTTGACCCCTATGTCCAATCATTGCATTGACTCCTTGTCAAACCATTACCTTGACCCCTATGTCCAACCATTACATTGACCCCTATGTCCAAAAATTACATCGACTGGTATGTCGAACCATTACCTTGACCCTTATGTCCATCCATTTCATCGACCGGCATGTCCCACCGTTACCTTGACCCCTCTGACCAACTGCAGGGGGTCACAACATATGTCTGGAGTTTGATCAGTCATCAATGTTTTGAAGTTGACCGACTTAGCCGGACTCTTGGACAAGAAATAATGATTTGAACTGTATATGTTACTTGATTCTTTCTTTTATTGCTACTCTTGGACTTTACCATGAAGTTGACTTAATCATTAAATTGGCTTATTAATTAAGTTGACTTATCCAATAAGTTGACTTATCCCATTAACTTGACATTTAAACTATTGTGTTGACTTGTAAGAATGCAGCTCTATATATTTTTACTCTCCGACCCAAATTGGTTTTATATTTGTTTCTGTAGGTAAAAATGCTAACTGATCTCCTCCAAAGAGGATTTGGCGTGCACCACTCCGGGATACTCACCATGTTTAGAGAGATGATTGAGATTCTGTTTCAGAAGGGCTTGGTTAAGGTGAGCAACCTACATTTTCTTGAATATTCTAGAAAGTGGGTTGTCTTTCTTTGTAACGAATAACACTACACAAATATATTAATTTACAAAGTGTAAGGGGCTCTTTCTAACGTCGTTTGGGCACCTTGAGATAACGCTTACCCTGCTATCCTAACATATCTAATGTTTGTTGGTTATTACGAAATAAAGATACACCTCCGTACGTTGGTTAAGTTTTTTTAAGTAATCTTTTTTTTTTGTCCTAGGTTCTCTTAGCTACGGAAACTTTCGCCATGGGCGTCAACATGCCGGCCAGAACAGTTCTGTTTGAGAGTGTGATGAAGTTTGACGGGAAGGCGCTCCGGCCCGTGCTGTCAAGCGAGTACACTCAGATGTCTGGACGAGCAGGGCGCCGAGGCCATGACACCACGGGCACCGTCATAGTGCTGTGCAATGGGGAGGTGCCGAATTTGGAAAATCTACAAAAAATTGCGCTGGTAAATGTAACAGATTCGTAAAGTCTTCAATAAGTTTTTAGTTTTATTCCAACTATTTGGATAACCGACTTGAAAGTATGTTGCCCGAAAAAAATATGAAGTTTTACATTCGAAAATGTAAAACTAAGTTGAGTAAAATTAATGGGTTAATCAAGGTATAAAGGATACTCAATGACATTGTGAAGTTGACAACAAAAGAGTTAAGTTTGACATATACACAAGTATACAAACATCCAAAGTTTAATGATACATTTTAAACGTGCATAAAACTATACCATTGTTCAATCTCCACCCACCCCACCCTCCCACCACAACAACAAATGACTCAAACAGGGCATCCCACCCCCCCTTGAGTCAAAGTTCCGTCTGACGTACTCCATGATCCTCCACCTGATGAGGGTAGAGATGGTCAAAGTTCACGACATGATGAAGCGAAGTTTCTCAGAGTTCCACACAAAGAGGGAGTCCTTCAGAGAGCTGCAGCACGTCAAGACACAGGTGGGAGACCTCAAGGAAATCCGCTGTTACCCGTGCTCAAAGGACCTGTCTCAGTATCATGCAGAGTGTGTGGAGTTCTACAGACTTCATGAACAATTGCAGGTCGTTTGAAAATTTAAGTCTAGGGGTTAATTATATTAAATTCACAAACCATTGATTATTAGAACACAGTATCTTTATTAACACAACTAAATCGTCAACTGCCATGACATGATCACAACAAACCTTTACACAACAGGTAAGTCATTTTCCTTAACCACAAACACGTCACAAAATACTAAGCATAATAGATAAAGCAACACATATAATCTCTAAACAACAGGCAATCACTAAACATAATAGATAAAGCAACACATATAATCTCTAAACAACAGGCAATCACTAAGCAAATAGATAAAACAACACATATAATCTCTAAACAACAGGCAATCACTAAGCATAATAGATAAAACAACACATATAATCTCTAAACAACAGGCAATCACTAAGCAAATAGATAAAACAACACATATAATCTCTAAACAACAGGCAATCACAATATACATTGTAGTCCTTAACAACATAGATATAATAAGTTGTTTAAAAATATGATGAAATGAGAACTTTCTTTGAATTGATTGAAACGTTAACATATTCCTTGTTAATTTACCGCGCTTCTTTATCCAAGTAGAAACGTACATGTTAAAATTTTATTACGTTAAAAAACATAATAAGAAATTAAACATATTTTAACAATTTTAAAAATGCATTTATCAGAACGCAAATTGGTGTGGGGGGAGTTGGGGAAGCCCAGTTTAAATAAGGATGACTTTTTTTTATTCATCGTACTTTCCATCATACGACACCCACAGGCACAATTCGTGAATCTTCCAAGGGTGGCCAAAGCCATGACCCCCAGGCGTGTCTTGATGGTCAGAAAGCCTACCAATAAAATTGTTTTTGGTGTCCTCCTGGCAACCTACGTGACGGAGAAATATGAAACAAAGTTTAAAACGTTCATCTTGAGAGATTATTTTATACAGCAATCTCACAACGACGTCGGTAAGTGGAATTGAAGAAAAAAATCATACAACAAACAATCACAGAAACAAACACATGTCATAGCATTATATTCGTTTAACGTTTCTTCTCATTAAACATTGAGTTTGAAATGCTAAAAGTTGTTTTCATCTAAAGATAAACATGACTTGTAAATCTTCAAATATTGTTTTAAACCTGAAAAGTGTCTCGACTTCCAGGTGTCCACCCTGTCGAGATGTGTACGATGTACATAGCACAGAGCCCCTGGTACGAGGTGGTGGAGCTGTCCACTAAGGACATATTTGGTGTGACAGGTCTGGTGATGGACTCACTGAAAACAAACAGTGTCCTTAGATGTTTGGAACAGATACAGATCACAACGAATCAGAGGTTTGTTCAATGTGTTTCAGCAGGTTTTGTTGCAGGCATTGTCGTAATGCATCATTTTATTGAACAATGAACAATAATAATTCATAGGGAAGCTCATTATAATATTTCATGATTTCATTTAAACATAGATACCTGCCAGATATCATTCACAACCTTATTCTGACGTTGCATCAGCTTAGTTGCCACTTCTGCTACGGGCTAAGTTCACACCTGACCTTCAGCGATCTGGAGAAACAAGGCATCGAACTTGCCAGCCAATGGGGAGCCATCTGCTCCTTGTGGAGGAAGTTACTGACACACAACTATAACTGCAGGCGTTGTCCTCAATTCCGTGAACATGTATGTAGGAATTCTTTCTATCATATCACTGCCAAGAGCTCTAGTATCATGTTAGAATTGATTAAATTTTGTCTATCCTAACTTTGACATTTTATCGACGTTTTGTGTTTATTTTGGGCTCAATCAGAGGATGATTATGTCAGAGCCAAGCGACAAATCCCTGAACAAAGTTAACATCTGTTTAAAAAAATGTAGGCTGCTACTTAAGGTCAAGATACATGATACATACTGTAACACAACGAGTTAATGATACTCAGTCACATGACTGGATTGTTGATACCTTTACATCCCTAATAATGTATATTCTATTTTTAGATATCATTATTTTTATTTAGTCCACTATAAGCTGCCTCATTGTTCGTCTCTGCTACCTTCTACTTCTCTTACGTCATTTCTCAAGTTCTATGTACATGATCGGAACACGAGCCTCAGAGAAAAGCACACCGACTTCCAGAAGCGCGCCTCTGAAGAATACCTCAGTTTACTCCCAGAGTACCACCAGAGAGTACAGGTAAGTCATGTGTTTACTCCCAGAGTACCACCAGAGAGTACAGGTAATTCATGTGCAACTTAACATTTGTTAACTTTTTTTTTCTAAAAGTCTCGTCAAAGAATTGCCCTTATACAAAACGTTTATCCCCCCCCCCTTTTTTTATTTTCCTGAATGATGGAAGCCAACAATGGATTAAAATTTTTGTGAGCCAAATTTCCTTTCACGAAACTGACAAGAACCATGTTTTTCAGAGTCAAACCCGATTTGTGGCCGGCTGGCCTAGCCGCACTCAGATCGCTAAAGAGCCGCATATGACTCGCGAGCCGCGGTTTGCCGACCACTAGGTTAACTCATGCACGCGTAACTTCCTGATGATGCGAATGTAACGTTGAAGACTTTATCTTTATTTAATTGCACGTGACAGCGTTTATGTTTAGTTACATTTTAAAGTTTATGCCTAGTTACATTTTAAAGTTTATGCCTAGTTACATTTTAAAGTTTATGCCTAGTTACATTTTAAAGTTTATGCCTAGTTACATTTTAAAGTTTATGCCTAGTTACATTTTAAAGTTTATGCCTAGTTAGATTTTAAAGTTTATGCCTAGTTACATTTTAAAGTTTATGCCTAGTTACATTTTAAAGACACTTACATTTACTAATGCCACAAGGGAGCTAATTTGAACATATAAAATACTGAAACAAGTTCATGAAAACAATCTCTTTGTTTTTGAATTGTTAAAAGAAGTCTTTATACATGTACAATCAATTTTAAGCGAATTAGTTTCCTTATCTTAAAATAATTTGCGGGGGAAAATATCATGCAAAAAAAGAACAGAATAAATTGTTATTTAAAAAAAAATTGGAAATAGAAAAATATTTCAGAAAAATGTCCGATACATTTGTCAAGCACAAATAAATCAAACAAAATCATTGTCACATAAATGCTTACATTCAACATGTTCAGGTTTTGAGAAAACTTCAGTACATCAGTGAAAGGGACGTGACCTTGATCAAGGCGAGGGTCGCCTGCTGTTTTATAAAGCACGAGGTGGTAATCACCGAGGTCATCATGGAGAACGTGCTCACTGACCTTGAACCTACAGAAATCGCCGCCTTGCTCAGTTGCTTTGTGCTGCAGAGAGACACGAACAGGCAGCCATCTTTGAGAGGAGCTTTGGAAAAGGTGAGTTCTTGTTCTAGTTTCAACACAGTGGCGTAGTGAGGGTGTGGCAAGGGGGGCATCATGCCCCGGGCGCTACTCACAAAGGGCGCCAAATGGTATATTTTACTATAATATTGTATGGTTTCGAATAGGGGGGTGGCGCTAAAAAGGTATTGGGGGGCGCTAAAAAGGTATTGTGCCCCGGGCGCGAGTTAAGATCGCTACGCCACTGTTTCAACATCATCGTCGTGACTCGGCGGGACCCGGCATGGCAGCTCAGAAAAAAATAACATCGAAAAGCAGTACACTGATATCACACCAGAGGCGTAGCTAGACTGTTTGGTGCCCGGGGACAAGATTCATTTTAAAGAGCCTCCTTTTCTTTTTTCAACTCTCGAACCCATTATTTTGATACAAAAATAATATCAAAGCACATTTTGCCGCCCCTAAATAGTCTGGCGCCCGGGCACATCTGTCACTCTTCCCGCCCTTAACTACGCCTCTGTCTTCCACACATTATCCGATAGTATCTTTCTTTGAATGCCGGGAATCCCGATTTGATTGAACTCAATTATATTGCATTTTCCCCGCTCACCTTTAATTATTTTATGTACTTAATTACATTTATAAAGTCAACTTTCATATACATGAATTCCACAATTTTTTTGTTTTTCTGTAATATTTCATTAAAGGGCCAACAGCGCATTCTTCAACTTGTTGAGCAGGTTGGAATGTTGCAGGTTGAGACCGGCATGAAGATTCCAGTTGAGTTCTTAAAAAATGAACTTCATTTTGGCTTGACCCAAGTGGTGCATGACTGGGCAAATGGAAAGGTAACCAATAACAACGTCTGCAGGTGTCCCACTACAACAGATTGTTTCCCTTTACATTAGCTTATTCGCCTTTACAACAGTTTGTTTCCTTTTAACATATCTTGATTCCATTTACAACAGCTTGTTTCCCTCTACAAAATCTTATTTCCCTTTTACAATAGCTCGTTTTCCTTTACAACAGCGTGTTTCACTCTACAACAGATTGTTTCCTTTTACAACATCTTGTTCTGTGTGATTTTACGAAAGCTTGTTTAAATATTCAAATTTTATTTTCACTAGTGTATAGCATTAAGAAAGGTTAATATGAAGTTGCTAATACATGTAGTTCTAGCATCCAAACTGCCTGCATCATATTGCAACAACTCACCACAAGCATGCTGTATAAGATTGTGAAGCAAACAAGACAATAGATCTGATTGGATCAACATGCACATGATTAGAGTGTGTTGTCACATGATTAGAGTGTGTTGTCACATGATTAGAGTGTGTTGTCACATGATTAGAGTGTGTTGTCACATGATTAGAGTGTGTTGTCACATGATTAGAGTGTGTTGTCACATGATTAGAGTGTGTTGTCACATGATTAGAGTGTGTTGTCACATGATTAGAGTGTGTTGTCACATGATTAGAGTGTGTTGTCACATGATTAGAGTGTGTTGTCACACGATTAGAGTGTGTTGTCACACGATTAGAGTGTGTTGTCACATGATTAGAGTGTGTTGTCACATGATTAGAGTGTGTTGTCACATGATTAGAGTGTGTTGTCACATGATTAGAGTGTGTTGTCACATGATTAGAGTGTGTTGTCACATGATTAGAGTGTGTTGTCACATGATTAGAGTGTGTTGTCACATGATTAGAGTGTGTTGTCACATGATTAGAGTGTGTTGTCACATGATTAGAGTGTGTTGTCACATGATTAGAGTGTGTTGTCACACGATTAGAGTGTGTTGTCACACGATTAGAGTGTGTTGTCACATGATTAGAGTGTGTTGTCACATGATTAGAGTGTGTTGTCACATGATTAGAGTGTGTTGTCACATGATTAGAGTGTGTTGTCACATGATTAGAGTGTGTTGTCACACGATTAGAGTGTGTTGTCACATGATTAGAGTGTGTTGTCACATGATTAGAGTGTGTTGTCACATGATTAGAGTGTGTTGTCACATGATTAGAGTGTGTTGTCACACGATTAGAGTGTGTTGTCACACGATTAGAGTGTGTTGTCACATGATTAGAGTGTGTTGTCACATGATTAGAGTGTGTTGTCACATGATTAGAGTGTGTTGTCACATGATTAGAGTGTGTTGTCACATGATTAGAGTGTGTTGTCACACGATTAGAGTGTGTTGTCACACGATTAGAGTGTGTTGTCACATGATTAGAGTGTGTTGTCACATGATTAGAGTGTGTTGTCACATGATTAGAGTGTGTTGTCACATGATTAGAGCATGTTGTAATTGTTTTAGATTTTATCAATGTCTTTGTTTACAATTTAAGTTTTCATTTTCAGTGAGAAAAAAAGGAATTGTTATTGTTTTGCATTTTCTGATTGATGACAATGTTTTTGACAGGCGTTCTCTGATCTGATGACTCAGACTGACGCCGATGAGGGAGTCATCACCAGCTGCATCCAGAGCCTCCACGACTTGTTGGCCAGGGTCAAGGCAGCTGGTGAGCTAATCGGAAACCAAACCCTTTCTGAGAAATGCCAGGCCGCCATGACAGCTATCAGACGCGACATTGTGTTTGCGGCCAGTCTCTACCTGCAGGGACCCTGTGTTTAATGTAAGAATTTTTTAGGCAGTGATATTTGTTTTGGTTTAAACTTCTCTCACACGCTGTGACATTTTGGGAGCGTTGGCAGCATGTGAGAGTTTGCAGCAAGTGAGAGTTGGCAGCAAGTGAGAGTTGGCAGCAGGTGAGAGTTGGCAGCAGGTGAGAGTTGGCAGCAGGTGAGAGTTTGCAGCAAGTGAGAGTTGGCAGCAAGTTAGAATTTAGTTTTGAAAGTTAAAATCAGTGTAAGTTGCATTACAAAAGAATTAACTACAGGTCTTTGCATAATATAAGATCTGTATTCTTTATATATTCGATTTATATATGAATTAGTTGTGTTATATATATTTTAATTAAGAAATTATTTCACGCATTTCTCTCTCTCTCTCTTTATATATATATATATGTATTAGTTATATTATTATTAAACATTTCTTGACGATGGCTTCAATTTAAATATCTACATAAATTTATCAATTTTACTATTTTCATTAAAATTAATGACCATATTTAATTATGTTCTATTCATCATTGAAGTAGTTAAATAAACAAAAAAAAACAAGAAAAACTAGAGTGTGATGAATTTGGTGTGTGATGAACTTGGTGTGTGATGAACTTGGTGTGTGATGAACTTGGTGTGTGATAAACTTGGTGTGTGATGAATTTGGTTTGTGATGAATTTGGTGTGTGATGAACTTGGTGTGTGATGAATTTGGTGTGTGATGAACTTGGTGTGTGATGAACTTGGTGTGTGATGAACTTGGTGTGTGATGAACTTGGTGTGTGATGAACTTGGTGTGTGATGAACTTGGTGTGTGATGAACTTGGTGTGTGATGAACTTGGTGTGTGATGAATTTGGTGTGTGATGAACTTGGTGTGTGATGAACTTGGTGTGTGATGAATTTGGTGTGTGATGAATTTGGTGTGTGATGAACTTGGTGTGTGATGAATTTGGTGTGTGATGAACTTGGTGTGTGATGAACTTGGTGTGTGATGAACTTGGTGTGTGATGAACTTGGTGTGTGATGAACTTGGTGTGTGATGAATTTGGTGTGTGATGAGCTTGGTGTGTGATGAATTTGGTGTGTGATGAATTTGGTGTGTGATGAATTTGGTTTGTGATGAATTTGGTGTGTGATGAACTTGGTGTGTGATGAATTTGGTGTGTGATGAACTTGGTGTGTGATGTACTTGGTGTGTGATGAACTTGGTGTGTGATGAATTTGGTGTGTGATGAATTTGGTGTGTGATGAACTTGGTGTGTGATGAACTTGGTGTGTGATGAACTTGGTGTGTGATGAATTTGGTCTGTGATAAACTTGGTGTGTGATGAATTTGGTGTGTGATGAACTTAGTGTGTAATGAACTTGGTGTGTGATGAATTTGGTGTGTGATGAATTTGGTGTGTGATGAACTTGGTGTGTGATGAATTTGGTGTGTGATGAACTTGGTGTGTGATGAATTTGGTGTGTGATGAACTTGGTGTGTGATGAATTTGGTGTGTGATGAACTTGGTGTGTGATGAATTTGGTGTGTGATGAATTTGGTGTGTGATGAATTTGGTGTGTGATGAACTTGGTGTGTGATGAATTTGGTGTGTGATGAACTTGGTGTGTGATGAACTTGGTGTGTGATGAATTTGGTGTGTGATGAACTTGGTGTGTGATGAATTTGGTGTGTGATGAACTTGGTGTTTGATGAACTTGGTGTGTGATGAAATTGGTGTGTAATGAATTTGGTGTGTGATGAATTTGGTGTGTGATGAATTTGGTGTGTGATGAATTTGGTGTGTGATGAATTTGGTGTGTGATGAACTTGGTGTGTGATGAATTTGGTGTGTGATGAATTTGGTGTGTGATGAATTTGGTGTGTGATGAATTTGGTGTGTGATGAACTTGGTGTGTGATGAACTTGGTGTGTGATGAATTTGGTGTGTGATGAATTTGGTGTGTGATGAACTTGGTGTGTGATGAATTTGGTGTGTGATGAACGTGGTGTGTGATGAACTTGGTGTGTAATGAACTTGGTGTGTGATGAATTTGGTGTGTGATGAATTTGGTGTGTGATGAATTTGGTGTGTGATGAATTTGGTGTGTGATGAATTTGGTGTGTGATGAATTTGGTGTGTGATGAATTTGGTGTGTGATGAACTTGGTGTGTGATGAATTTGGTGTGTGATGAACTTGGTGTGTGATGAACTTGGTGTGTGATGAATTTGGTGTGTGATGAATTTGGTGTGTGATGAACTTGGTGTGTGATGAACTTGGTGTGTGATGAATTTGGTGTGTGATGAATTTGGTGTGTGATGAACTTGCTGTGTGATGAACTTGGTGTGTGATGAATTTGGTGTGTGATGAATTTGGTGTGTGATGAACTTGGTGTGTGATGAATTTGGTGTGTGATGAACTTGGTGTGTGATGAACTTGGTGTATGATGAACTTGGTGTGTGATGAATTTGGTGTGTGATTAATTTGGTGTGTGATGAACTTGGTGTGTGATGAACTTAGTGTGTGATGAATTTGGTGTGTGATGAATTTGGTGTGTGATGAACTTGGTGTGTGATGAACTTGGTGTGTGATGAACTTGGTGTGTGATGAATTTGGTGTGTGATGAACTTGGTGTGTGATGAATTTGGTGTGTGATGAACTTGGTGTGTGATGAACTTGGTGTGTGATGAATTTGGTGTGTGATGAATTTGGTGTGTGATGAATTTGGTGTGTGATGAATTTGGTGTGTGATGAATTTGGTGTGTGATGAATTTGGTGTGTGATGAACTTGGTGTGTGATGAACTTGGTGTGTGATGAATTTGGTGTGTGATGAACTTGGTGTGTGATGAATTTGGTGTGTGATGAACTTGGTGTTTGATGAACTTGGTATGTGATGAATTTGGTGTGTGATGAATTTGGTGTGTGATGAATTTGGTGTGTGAAGAATTTAGTGTGTGATGAATTTGGTGTGTGATGAATTTGGTGTGTGATGAACTTGGTGTGTGATGAATTTGGTGTGTGATGAATTTGGTGTGTGATGAATTTGGTGTGTGATGAATTTGGTGTGTGATGAACTTGGTGTGTGATGAACTTGGTGTGTGATGAATTTGGTGTGTGATGAATTTGGTGTGTGATGAACTTGGTGTGTGATGAATTTGGTGTTTGATGAACGTGGTGTGTGATGAACTTGGTGTGTGATGAACTTGGTGTGTGATGAATTTGGTGTGTGATGAATTTGGTGTGTGATGAATTTGGTGTGTGATGAATTTGGTGTGTGATGAATTTGGTGTGTGATGAACTTGGTGTGTGATGAATTTGGTGTGTGATGAACTTGGTGTGTGATGAACTTGGTGTGTGATGAATTTGGTGTGTGATGAATTTGGTGTGTGATGAACTTGGTGTGTGATGAACTTGGTGTGTGATGAATTTGGTGTGTGATGAATTTGGTGTGTGATGAACTTGGTGTGTGATGAACTTGGTGTGTGATGAACTTGGTGTGTGATGAATTTGGTGTGTGATGATCTTGGTGTGTGATGAATTTGGTGTGTGATGAACTTGGTGTGTGATGAACTTGGTGTGTGATGAATTTGGTGTGTGATGAATTTGGTGTGTGATTAATTTGGTGTGTGATGAACTTGGTGTGTGATGAACTTGGTGTGTGGTGAATTTGGTGTGTGATGAACTTGGTGTGTGATGAACTTGGTGTGTGATGAACTTGCTGTATGATGAACTTGGTGTGTGATGAACATGGTGTGTGATGAACTTGGTGTGTGATGAACTTGGTGTATGATGAACTTGGTGTGTGACGAACTTGGTGTGTGATGAACTTGGTGTGTGATGAACTTGGTGTGTGATGAACTTAGTGTGTAATGAACTTGGTGTGTGATGAACTTGGCGTGTAATGAATTTGGCGTGTGATGAATTTGGTGTGTGATGAATTTGGTGTGTGATGAACTTGGTGTATGATGAACTTGGTGTGTAATGAACTTGGTGTGTAATGAATTTGGTGTTTGATGAACTTGGTGTGTAATGAACATGGTGTGTAATGAACTTGGTGTTTGATGAACTTGGTGTGTAATGAACATGGTGTGTGATGAACTTGGTGTGTGATGAACTTGGTGTGTGATGAACTTGGTGTGTGATGAACTTGGTGTGTAATGAACTTGGTGTGTGATGAACTTGGTGTGTGATGAACTTGGTGTGTGATGAGCTTGGTGTGTAATGAACTTGGTGTGTAATGAACTTGGTGTGTGATGAGCTTGGTGTGTGATGAACACAAGTTAAAACATACTCTTCATTAAAAGTTATCAAAATTAAAAAATCCTTTGATTTAAATTAGGCATCTAAATTTGTGTAAAATGTGTTTACCTCGTCACTAACTAACACATACTTGAGTTGTCCAATCTGCTAATGATTAGCGAATATTTAAATGGTTCAATCTAAAGCAAATCTAGAGACTACTCAAGAGTTACCGTTTTAACAGTTTAAAAGTAGTTAACATTGCTATACTCGTGTGTTTATTATCATATTTTCAATTATTCATATCATTTTCAATTATACATATCATTTTCAATTATACATATCATTTTCCATTATACATATCATTTTCAATTATACATATCATTTTCAATAATACATATCATTTTCAATTATACATATCATTTTCAATTATACATATCATTTTCAATTATACATATAATTTTCAATAATACATATCATTTTCAATAATACATATCATTTTCAATTATACATATCATTTTCAATTATACATATCATTTTCAATAATACATATCATTTTCAATTATACATATCATTTTCAATAATACATATCATTTTCAATTATACATATCATTTTCAATAATACATATCATTTTCAATTATACATATCATTCCATGGATATTATTTTAAAAAAAATATTTACTACAACCCCTTGCTGCGCTGTGATACATTTAAAAATAAAAATGTTTACAAAAAAAAAAAAAAATATAATAAAGACGGTATACAACTCTGTTTGTAAAGTGTTATCTCCAGTTATCGTTTCTCGTTTTCAGCATACGTGTTTTAAGAATTCCAAAAGTTTATTTTACTTGGGTGCTGATAACAAGCCACACAAAAACAAGCTTCCTTTACATTGTAAAATTATGGGATGCACAAGAGGAAGCTTTTGCCGCCATTCTTAATCGAGGGAACTGAATGAAAAGAACAAAACACTTTTTTCTAACTTAGAATTTTGAGCACTCTTGACACTTGTGTGGTGCATGTTTTCAGTGCAGCACTCTTGACACTTGTGTGGTGCATGTTTCCAGGGCAGCACTCTTGACACTTGTGTGGTGCATGTTTTCAGTGCAGCACTCTTGACACTTGTGTGGTGCATGTTTTCAGTGCAGCACTCTTGACCCTTGTGTGGTGCATGTTTTCAGTGCAGCACTCTTGACACCTTTGTGGTGCATGTTTTCAGTGCAGCACTCTTGACACATGTGTAGTGCATGTTCTCACTGAAGCACTCTTGACACTTGTGTGGTGCATGTTTTCAGTGCAGCACTCCTGGCACATGTGTAGTGCATGTTCTCACTGCAGCACTCTTGACACTTGTGTGGTGCATGTTTTCAGTGCAGCACTCCTGGCACATGTGTAGTGCATGTTCTCACTGCAGCACTCTTGACACTTGTGTGGTGTATGTTTTCAGTGCAGCACTCCTGGCACATGTGTAGTGCATGTTCTCACTGCAGCACTCCTGACAAACGTGTAGTGCATGTTTTCAGTGCAGCACTCCTGGCACATGTGTAGTGCATGTTCTCTCTGCAGCACTCCTGACAAACGTGTAGTGCATGTTTTTAGTGCAGCACTCCTAACACCAAAGAATGGCACAGTGTGTGATACTGAAGCACAATTATTGCGGTCGATATTCAAGTTTCACTATTTTTATTCCTAGTGGTAAAACAATTGGGTAAGTGTTCACTAATTACCACGTGTACCAATACAATGGTAAGTGTTCACTAATTACCACGTGTACCAATTCAATGAAGGTCACATCAAATTTAAAACATTTCCTTTCAATGTTGTGTTTATCAAAGAAGCCTTTACAATCTGATAATTATTGTTTCTCTAATCTAGATTCGTGGTACCCCTCCGCTATTGGCACGGCGGCAGATAAGATAAAAAAAACAATAATCATTGCGGTCCTGCCTCAGTCAATTCTTTGATCTTTCCGTACACTAAAAATGATAACGAAGCATTGGACAAATTTTCATTTATGATAAAGGAAAGAAACCACTGGATAGAAATTGCTCAGTGCGGCAGACGGCTTGGGCCTCGTGCGTCATATGTCATTTTTGTTTACACAAATCGTCGAAACTCGTTAAGATAAACAATTACATAAAGGATAGACCAGGTACAATTACATAAAGGATAGACCAGGTACAATTACATAAAGGATAGACCAGGTACAATTACATAAAGGATAAACCAGGTACAATTATATAAAGGATAGACCAGGTACAATTACATAAATGATAGACCAGGTATATAAATGATAGACCAGGTACAATTACATAAATGATAGACCAGGTACAATTACACAAATGATAGACCAGGTACAATTACATAAATGATAGACCACATACAGTTACATTAATGAAAAGGAAATACACGAAAGACTTTTAGGTGTTGTTTAGATATCCCTTGGATATAAATATGTTCAAATAATCGATATAAGCGGATTATTTTTAACTTATCTTATCCTGCCGGGTCACATGGTCATATTGTGAAGGGAAACGGAAGGACGTAATTGAACGGCAATTTGAGTAGAGAGTTTCATAAGTTAACTTGACTCTGTTAAAAGTGAGTGAATCCACTTTTTAAACAACCGTATTATATATATGACTATTCCAGTTATATCCTAGAACCAACAAAATGACTTCATTTATTTTGAAACAGGAATTCTCTAGTTTCGCAAAAGTAAATATATATTCAAATGTCCAACAGTGAGATGCGAACCAATTGATTTATCAATTATTAGTTTAATTTTTTAAAGGCTGGAATGGGTCGGGGGAGGGGGGAGGAGATGGTTTTATAAAGGCTCCCCCCCCCACCTCCGATGGTCAACACAGCAAAATCGATAGCATTTCATTAGGAAACGTAAGTCCCAGCAAAGCTCCTGACACATGTGTAGTGCATGTTTTGAGTGCAGCACTCGTAACACATGTGTAGTGTATATTTTGAGTGCAGCACTCCTGACACATGTGTAGTGCATGTATTGAGTGCAGCACGCGTGACACATGTGTAGTACATGTTTAAAGTACCTGGCCGAACACACAACAGGACCGACTTTAACTATAGTCCCAACACTAGTACTACAGAATGTTATCTATCTTGACTAGAAGTGTCCCACTAGGGGTAGCTTCCGGGAAACCCCGGTTTTATATCAACCAGACCAAACATAGCATTCTTGGAATGTGTGTGCTGTCGAATGCAATCTTTTAAACATGGAAATATAGAGTGTAATCTATAGTCTCAAAATATCTTATGCTCTCTAGTCAAATGAACGATGGCTTGTTCTGAGATCTAATGGCACTAAGGTAAGAGTCTGTCAATTGTGTTGTCCCCATGCCAGTGTCAAATGACATTGATAGTAAGTATTACTTTTCTTGTTTAGCTCAAAGATTGCTAAGTAGTTTGCGCATAAACCTGTCATTCATGATTGCAACAAATTTGATGACTTTAAATCATTTCTCAATCATTATAATCATGAGATTTGTCGGGGGGAAAATAAGTCCAAAGGCGTAAAGATGCCCCTCAATGACTTTCCATACCCTAACACTTCAGCCTTTACCAGGGGCGTCTTACACAGTGGAGTGGGGATACACACACTAGGCCTTTACTACAGTCATTTCATCTGCCGCTGCAGCAACATTTACATAGGCAGCAACATTTACATAGGCAGCAACATTTACATAGGCAGCAACATTAACATCGGCAGCAACATTTACATCGGCAGCAACATTTACATAGGCAGCAACATTTACATCGGCAGCAACATTTACATCGGCAGCAACATTTACATCGGCAGCAACATTTACATGGACAGCAACATTTACATAGACAGCAACATTTACATCGGCAGCAACATTTACATCGGCATCAACATTCACATAGACAGCAACATTCACATCCATAGATATATAATGGACATTAAGATATTTTCCTTTACGGTTAGAGTTAAATTGACTTTGTGCTAAATTGTTTACATGTGAAGTAATTGTTAACATCTACAGGACAGGTCTTACTTTTTGGGATATTCATAATGTATTCAATATGTTTCTAATATTATATTGCAAACATTTTTTTCACAATATGAACACATTTTATGGGTGAGAAGAAGAACATGAGAAAAATTCCCTTTTTAATGCCACCCTACATTGCGTCTGCTGTTTTAGATGGATGTGTGTCTGCTGTTTTAGATGGATGTGTGTCTGCTGTTTTAGATGGATGTGTGTCTGCTGTTTAAGATGGATGTGTGTCGGCTGTTTCAGATAGCTTTACTATCATCTTAGGCCTACATGCTTTCTGTAACCCCAGCTTTACTTTCCTCCGGTTAAATATTGATCGTTGTTTCATGTTTCTCTTATCATACCGCCATGGACTTGGCCCGCAAGCACAGCATTTTCATTTCTGGTCCGCAGCGCTTCTAGCCGACCTGTCATACACATTGCATCGATTCTACTTGGCGTTTCAACTTATCTACGCACCACTTGGCACGCAGGTTTACAACTTAAAGTATACAATAGCTACGATACCACGAAGTGGGTGATCTTGGCCACTTGAATGTTGGAGGACTCCCCCCCCCCCCCCAACCACCCCACCCTAACCGCACTTCCTACCGTGTCATTCTTAGCATAGTCAAGTTACTATGAGGTCATGTTTGGGGATTTCCCAAATCCCATGTAACTTTTTATCATTTTTTTTTGGTTCCCGGAACTGTAGTTTCGATTTAACGTCGTCTGGGTGTGGTGTATTGTTCTATTGTTGTTCTATTGTTGTTCTAATGTCGTTCTGTTGTTCTATTGTTGTTCTATTGTCGTTCTGTTGTTCTATTGTTCTTTCGTTGTTCTATTGCCATTCTGGTGTTCTATTGTTCATTTGTCTTTGTTGTTCTATGGTTGTTATATTGTCGCTCTGTTCTATTGTTCCATTGTTGGTCTATTGTCGCTCTGTTGTTCTATTGTTTCTTTGTTGCTCTATTGTTGTTCTGTTCTTGTTATATTGTAATATTTTGCTCTATTTCTGTTCTATTGTTGTTCTATTGTTTTATTGTGGTTTTTCCCTCAATCCTGGGAGATAATCTTTCACCTTAGAGTTATAATATGTGAGCGAATTTTGTTATAGCCAAATCTCAATTTGAACACCCCTATGAAATGTGGCCATGACATAAACACATTCACCTCCACCACATTTCGGTGATTGTTGTATCCGATCTATGTCTTAGAATTGAGTTTCCATGACTTTAAGGAAAATCACAATGGCATATCTACTATAATACTTGAACATCACGATAAGATGTACTGCTTTGGTCAAGTTACGTCGTTATCATCCACGGCCCATTAACTAATTATGCCAGTCTTGACCCCTCCCCAACATTAACCACTTTAGGCACTTGCCTGTCCGCGTTCTCCAAGACCTCATCCTAATGGCACTCCCCAAAACAGTTTTGTTTGCGCTCCATAAAATCGGGTCCTGAAAGTAGTCCCTTTGATCTGGTATTAATTTCGCTCCCAATATCTGGTATTGATTGCGCTCCCAATATCTGGTATTGATTGCGCTCCCAATATCTGGTATTGATTGCGCTCCCAATATCTGGTATTGATTGCGCTCCTAATATCTGGTATTGATTGCGCTCCCAATATCTGGTATTGATTGCGCTCCCAATATCTGGTATTGATTGCGCTCCCAATATCTGGTATTGATTGCGCTCCCAATATCTGGTATTGATTGCGCTCCCAATATCTGGTATTGATTGCGCTCCCAATATTTGGTCCTGATTGCGTTCCCAATATCTGGTATTGATTGCGCTCCACTAGATATTATATTATATATTATATCTATGCTGGCCACAGTAGGTATCCAAGCCAATGCAGGTAGGCTGGCCATTTTTTATGATGGCCGCAGTAGGTATCCAAGCCAATGCAAGTAGGCTGGCCATTTTTTTATGATGGCCACTGCATGTATCCTGACCACTTTATATATCTTGACGACAATATGTATCCTTATCATTGTATGTGTCCTGACCACTGTATGTATCCTGACCACTGTGTATGTCCTGACCACTGTATATGTCCTGACCACTGTATATGTCCTGACCACTGTATATGTCCTGACCACTGTATATGTCCTGACCACTTTATATGTCCTGACCACTGTATATATCCTGACCACTGTATATGTCCGACCACTGTATACGGCCTGACCACTGTATATATCCTGACCACTGTATATGTCCTGACCACTGTATATGTCCGACCACTGTATATGTCCTGACCACTGTATATGTCCTGACCACTGTATATGTCCTGACCAATGTATATGTCCTGACCACTGTATGTATCTTTAAGTTAATCGAATCTGGTCCAACTCCCAAGTTTGTATCATTCATTGTTGTAACATTCATTGTTGTATCATCCAATGTTATATCTTTCATTGTTGTATCATTCATTGTTGTAGCATTCATTGTTGTAGCATTCATTGTTATAGCATTAATTGTTGTAGCATACATTGTTGACAGTCATCCCTTGGCCTACTTTTCTCTTGAGCTCCAAATTGAAACTGCAAGCTTTTTTCAGTCTTCCGGCTAATGTGCGCTATTTATTATTGGATATTTGTCAGATTATTCTAAGACGTAGCTTGACAGACACAAAAAGTGTTGAGGGAGCTAGACAACAAAGCTATGTCATAAAATATTCAGGAAATGAAGTAGTACAGGTAAGGAACAAAGAAAAAAAGAAAATTCTTTTACAACGTATGTATGCCCGGCCTATGTCGTTTCTTAATGGATGTTATGTTTATGCAAATTTAAATATTTCCAGTTTATGAATATTTATAGAGTTCATGTTTAACCGTATTTATATATGTCATGTTTATGCATATTTATAGATGCCGTGTTTTATGATTATTTATAGGTGATTGATATTTTTTATAGCGTGTCCTTGTCACGTGACAGATATAGAGCTTGAGTGATAAGAAACAGAACTCAGGAAAACATTTTGAGCATGTGACAAATGTACGTTGATATCAAATTTCTTTGAGTCTTATCTGTGTACATTGAGGGTTTGAGTGTTATCTGTGTACATTGAAGGTTTGAGTGTTATCTGTGTACATTGCAGGCTAAGTGTATTAACCAGTATAATACAGTGTTCATTTTTCAGGTGAAACTAAAAAAAATTAATGGACTTGATGTTTGACCTCCTGGAGACAGGATGTAAGGAACATTTGGAAGTGACAGAGCGAGTGAATTCTCGTAACCAAAACTGGGCTTTCCCCAGTGTTACTGTAAGTCAAGGATTCTCATGAATATTTGGGCTTTCCCCAGTGTTACAGTAAGTCAAGGATTCTCATGAATATTGGGACTTTCCCCAGTGTTACATTAATTTATATGGCTCAGTTGGACATATATGTTTCATGGCTCTATTGAACAAATGTGTTGTTCGTCTCAGCTGGACTGGTGAGCTTTCCGACGCCATATAGAGGGATTAAGACCCCACCCCCACGTTTTGATTAGTATTTGTAAAATATAAATGTTATATATTTAATTCTCCATCTGACGTCATCAGTTGCCTGTGGACATCCCGCCCGTCCTGACGTCATTACGAGAGCAAGTTCAAGGCCACATAGATGACCCCAGTAGACTTCCAATCCACGTTGCGAGCACTTTCAGGTAAGAATCACTCGAGTAGCATGTTGTTTTTAAAATAATAAACTGTTATTAAATATCTATATATACTTTTTAATAAAAATGTTACATTTTTAAAGGTTCTATAGTTCTAACAATGAGATTCTTGAAAAAGCATCTTCAGGGGCGTACCAAGGAAAAACTGAGCCTAGAACCAAGACTACATTTTTGCGCACGATCCGAAGAATGTATATACTTTTTTTTCCCTCATGAATAATGACGTTTTTATGGCACTTTAGTCCTTTATTCACCTTTTTAATCTAACACTGTCTTTTGTCGCTAAAAATAACCCTTTTTTTAAATGCACTTTTTTGTTGTTTATTTCGTGTTTCTCGTTTTTATTATGAATATCTTATAACAATTAGGGCGGGAGGTCGTTGTATTTATTCTTCACCAATCAAAGATGGTTGACCTCGTGATCTTTTCTTCATATGAAGAAAACCTTTGAACCCTCGAGAGTACAATTGGAGATACGTGTTGAGAGGTCATCAGATAATCTTAAGTTATTATAATTATCAACAAGGCCCAAGAAATATTTAGAGATAGCGGAAGAATGATAGATCTCTACATGATCAACTGTTCCTACTTGTGATTTAGAAGGATAACCTCACATTTAATATACTTAATGTGTAGATCCGGTCAAGGTCATACGAATGGATGTGGTCATTGTCTCAGCTGTGCATTTTAAATTCCCGATGTTAAAACATTGATGTTAATATATTGATGTTAAGATATTGATGTTAAAACATTGATGTTAATATATTGATGTTAAAATATTGTTGGCCCGGAGGTTAAATATTAACCATACACAATCAAACCGGTGAACTCTTAAAAAAATATTAGCTAAGTGTAACCAGGGGCGTCTACAAAGGGGGACTGGCGGGATAGATGCCCCTAAGGGTAACTTTAAAAACAAATGTGGGTCCTTATTTCATATAAAATAAATTAGATTTTGAATAGAAGTTTAGTGTCATTAATTTTTTCATTCGTTACACTATGTGTGTACGCCCATGGCGCAGCTAGTGTTACTATCGCCCGGGGTGTGCCAAGATTTTAACTCTGCCCTCCAAGGAAAAAAACACTCGCAGTTCACCGAAAATGCCGCCCCTGAATATAAAGAAAATAGAGCCGCAGTTCAACCCCTTCCTACGCTCTTGGTTTAATATCCTTTTGACATTGATCCGCCTCTGTAAGTCACTTTGGAACTCATGAAATTTAATTGCAGCTTGTTTCCGAGACAGATGTCATTCAAAAGACTCTTGCACCTCGAGCCGTGTCTGCCCCACACAACACTAAACGCAAGAAGACACCCCATCAGTAGAGAGGTGTTGGACTTTGTAGAAGTAAGAGATTGCTACAGTTAAATGTTTTCGTCAGAGACAGATCCAACAATCTATGTAAATACATATGGCATACTTAAAGAAACATTACTTCTTTAGCTTCCAGAACTTCAACGACTTGTTTTCTAGCACTTAAACAAATTGTTTACTAGCACCGAAACACATTTTTTGCTAGCACCGAAACACATTTTTTGCTAGTACCGAAAGACATTTTTTGTTAGCACCGAAACACATTTTTTGTTAGCACCGAAACACATTTTTTGTTAGCACCGAAACACATTTTTTGCTAGCACCGAAACAAGTGGGGTACAGTGTTTTTTTAAAAAAAAATCAATTCTATAAACGATTAAAAAAATAAAAAAAATAATTTGTATCTATTTTATTAATATTTTCTCAACATATATTTAGAAATAGACAGAGCAATTAAGATGTCGTCTCGGAGAAACACCTTCTTCAGAAGACAATACAAAACATGCAAAACAAATTATTGCCGCTGACGGAGGCATTTAGCCGAAAAGTCCATTTATTGATGTCTGTTTATTACCAGCCTAAACATATCTTGTCCTACTATTTATTTACTTAAGGGGGCTTGAAGGAAGTCCTCCATATAGAATTCCTTTAGCCTGTATGTGGTGAATGCCACGACAAAGGAGTTCTACTGTTATTTTGGACTATTACCTACACTTAAATTAAAGTATGTGTTCCAAAGCAACTACTGCAACATGAACACGTTCAACACACGTTCAGCACACGTTCAGCACACGTTCAACACAGTTTCAATCTGGAAAAGTCAAACAAACACGAAATAATACATTGAACAACAAGTAATATAATTATTGAAAAGTAGGTAAATACATTCAGCAATTTAACAGACTATCTTTACTGTTATCGAACACTTAATATTCTCTTTATTTCCATAATATCTCATAAAATATGGTTGTTATTAATTGTTTGTGAGTTATCAGACTTGTTTTCATTTAAATTTCATCAGGAGGCGTTACTTTTAAACTCTGGTGGTCCGCATCAAACAGGAACCTCATCAGTATTTGTACCAGGTAAGCGTCCACATCAAACAGGAACCTCATCAGTATTTGTGCCAGGTAAGCGTCCACATCAAACAGGAACCTCATCAGTATTTGTGCCAGGTAAACGCTCCTGGAATTATGTAGATTTAAAAATAATATTATTTAAAATATTAAATTAAATTTCCAAAGAGTCTCTAGAGATAATATTTTCAAATCCAGCTAAAGTAAATACTTTAAAACCGTCTCTATCACTGGGTTCTGAGTATCTATTCCTACCTCCAGGGTTTGACCACGGTTTACAATTAGTTGATGTTGAGGATGATTTAGAAATAGATTCACAGATGGACGTTCCAGAGCTATCAATTATATCAAAGGATTTTAGCCATTTTACAACACAATGGGAGAGTTGCCCCCCATCTCAGCGCGGAGATCTGGAGACAAGAGTGAGTTCTTATATATGTCCTAAATTGTTATTGATGTCCTAAATTGTTATCAATGTACTAAATTGTTATTGATGTCTTAAATTGTTATTGAGGTCCTAAATTGTTATTGATGTTCTAAGATATTACTGATGTCCTAAGATGTTACGGATGTCCTAAGATGTTACTGATGTCCTAACTGTTATAGATGTCCTAAGTTATCATTGAAATGCTAACTTTGCTAGTGATGTCCACGTTTGTTATTGATATCCAAATTTTTATTGATATCCTAAATTATAATTGAAGTCCTAGGTTGTTATAGATGTCCTAGGTTGTTATAGATGTCCTAGGTTGTTATAGATGTCCTAGGTTGTTATAGATGTCCAAGGTTGTTATAGATTAGGAAATACCGAAAAATCCCAAAATATGCGAGTCATACAAAGAAAACATTCAATATTATAACATAAATAAAAGAGTGGGTATTATAACATAAATAAAACATCGTGTATTATAACATAAATAAAACATCGTGTATTATAACATAAATAAAACATCGTGTATTATAACATAAATAAAACATCGTGTATTATAACGAAAATAAAACATCGTGTATTATAATATAAATAAAACATCGTGTATTATAACATAAATAAAACATCGTGTATTATAAGGAAAATAAAACATCGTGTATTATAACATAAATAAAACATCGTGTATTATAACATAAATAAAACATCTTGTATTATAACGTAAATAAAACATCGTGTATTATAACATAAATAAAACATCGTGTATTATAACATAAATAAAACATCGTGTATTATAACATAAATAAAACATCGTGTATTATAACATAAATAAAACATCGTGTATTATAACATAAATAAAACATCGTGTATTATAACATAAATAAAACATCGTGTATTATAACATAAATAAAACATCGTGTATTATAACATAAATAAAACATCGTGTATTATAACATAAATAAAACATTGTGCTACATAACGTAAATACACGTTTCAGATTTGGTCAACACAAATGTTGACCGGGGAAGGTGACCTGGACGAGCTGCTTCGGGTAATCATTTCTTTAAATAAATTAAGTAATAATGTTTTTTTTTTAATGAAACAGACAATTATTAAAACCGTGAATATTCTTCTGCTACCTTCAGACTTACTTTGATTTACCTCCTCTCCAATATTGGTTGTCTCCCGTGGAAGACGAGTTTATTTCCCCTTGCAACATACTCTTCTTTTATTTCAATTAACATCCATCGGAAGCATTTGATCTTTCTTTAAGAAGAAAGTAATAACTCAATGTAACAAAATTCAATTATTAGCTTCCATAGAGCTTCACTAAAACCAATACTTTCTTTTTTTTTTAAATTATTTTATTTTATCAGTCAGGTTACAGAAGAAGTAATATTTACATTAACGAACACGTAAAAACAAATTTTTTCCATGGATGTTTTATCATTTTATTTTATAATAATATTTTAATGTCCCGCCCATTGTTACACTTTACATTTGTTCAACCAACAATTTCAGAAAATCGTTTAGTGCAGTTATCGGGAATTCGTATATCGTCAAAATGTGGCATCATATTTCCTTCTACTTCCCATTGAAAAACCGGAAAAACTGATTTTAGGTGGTCCGTTTTGGGGATTGGGCTGAAAACTTGAAAGAATATTTCGTTACCAACAACTAGTCTATGTGCCCAGTTTCATCTCGATAAATTGACGGGAAGTAGTTAAATAAGCCGTAAGAAGACTTTTCCAGCCAGCCAGTAACAGACGAACATAAGCAAAAAATAATATACATGATTAAAAACAATAACTCATTAAGAGTGCCAGAAAATGAAGCAATTGAAATTGATCCCTGATAGAAACTTGTTTATAAAAATAAAATGGATCAAATTAAGGAAGGAATTAACATTGGCATCATAACCACAGGAGGACGGTTGGGAACAAGCAGATGACCCCTACCCTGATCCTTCCATGACCCCCGATGAGCAGGGGACCCAAGATGAGACGGCAAACACGACCCAGGGGTCCGGTGGAAGAACAGTGGAGCGACTTCCATCCCGACCTGAACAATGGGCTTTTTCGGTGGATGTCAGTGAGTCGATGCATGATTTTCATGAAAGAATCCCAGAAATGGCTTTTAAGGTAGATATCATAGGGATAATGATAACCATGAGTTACTGCCCTTGCTCTCTTTCTTGATTTTATAAAGCCAAACTACGTCCCACAACTCTGTTCAAATGGGAGATAATTTGTCAAAGTTCTATTATAAAACTAATCTTAGCTTAATTTTTATAACAGTAATCTTTTAAGATTTTTCTTTTTAAAATTTAAACAGTTTTGAAGATTGTTTATGCTGTACATTTAACTTCCCATGTGAACATATTTCAGCTTTTGTCTCTTGTCTGTGTCTCTTGTCTGTTTCTCTTGTCTGTTTCTCTTGTCTGTTTCTCTTGTCTGTTTCTCTTGTCTGTTTCTCTTGTCTGTTTCTCTTGTCTGTTTCTCTTGTCTGTTTCCCTTGTCTGTTTCCCTTGACTGTTTCCCTTGTCTGTTTCCCTTGTCTGTTTCTCTTGTCTGTTTCTCTTGTCTGTTTCTCTTGTCTGTTTCCCTTGTCTGTTTCCCTTGTCTGTTTCCCTTGTCTTTTTCTCTTGTCTGTTTCTCTTGACTGTTTCTCTTGTCTGTTTCTCTTGTCTGTTTCCCTTGTCTGTTTCCCTTGTCTGTTTCTCTTGTCTGTTTCTCTTGTCTGTTTCTCTTGACTGTTTCTCTTGTCTGTTTCTCTTGTCTGTTTCTCTTGTCTGTTTCTCTTGTCTGTTTCTCTTGTCTGTTTCTCTTGTCTGTTTCTCTTGTCTGTTTCTCTTGTCTGTTTCCCTTGTCTGTTTCTTTCCCCTATAATCATGGTCTTCATCTTTTAATATTGATCTCCCTCAACTGTTTAAATATCATGTTCCTTTATTTAAGCTTCCATTAAAGAAATATAGAACTCTTTTACCATTTATCTGTAAGCTTAATCTAGCTTTGGTCATGTTACATTCTTTCCCAACTTCCAGTGGCCATTTGAGCTGGACACGTTCCAGAAGCAGGCCATCCTCAGGCTGGAGAACAACGAGAGCGTTTTTGTGGCCGCCCACACTTCAGCTGGGAAGACTGTCATAGCGGAGTACGCCATCGCCCTATCCATGCGTCACATGACAAGGTCAGGGTCAGTCCTTACCACTATTGGACAGGCGAGAATCGGTTCCGTATTTGATACTAACGTAGTATTTTGACTTCATTGTCAGTCACAATGTTTTGGTGTAGCCAGGGTCGGCTCAAGGTACCGCAACTCGGGCAGTTGCCCCGGGCGCCATGTGTTTAGGGTGCCATCAACGATCTTCCGAAATAGGAAAAAGCATTGCCTGTGGGCGCCATGGAATGAAAATAAATTTTAGTGCTTAATGTTTATATGCCATACTACATACATGGTATGTTGGTGCACAAGATGTAACAGCAAAATGATATGTTATAACTGAACAATTAAGATATTTTTTAAGGATATGTCATAACCAAACTTTAATAAAAAGCTCATGTTGGTCCAAGAGACGGTAACATATTGTTATATTTTCTTTTATTAAGATGAGCATTCAGACGACTACCTAATACGCACGCTTTTCACATTGGGTTAAGTTTTATTGATTGGAATTATGGCGTAATAGATATGGCAGATAATTATTACATCAAAGGAAACTGTCCCTTACATCCGAAAAAATAAATCTCAGATGACTACAAATAAATTAATAGAATCTGGTTCACGCTTTGGTCCTAAAAACTTAACCAAAAATCATCATAGTCAAACAGACGAAAAGACAAGACATCATAAATTGAAACTGCGTTAGGTTAGCTAGACGAGACATCATACACTAAACTTGTGTTAGGTTAGCTAGACGAGACATCATACACTGAACTTGTGTTAGGTTAGCTAGACGAGACATCATACACTGAACTTGTGTTAGGTTAGCTAGACGAGACATCATACACTAAACTTGTGTTAGGTTAGCTAGACGAGACATCATACACTGAACTTGTGTTAGGTTAGCTAGACGAGACATCATACACTGAACTTGTGTTAGATTAGCTAGACGAGACATCATACACTGAACTTGTGTTAGGTTAGCTAGACGAGACATCATACACTGAACTTGTGTTAGGTTAGCTAGACGAGACATCATACACTGAACTTGTGATAGGTTAGCTAGACGAGACATCATACACTGAACTTGTGTTAGGTTAGATATTTTAGTGATGTTTATTTGTACAGGACGATGTACACATCTCCCGTGAAGGCCTTGTCCAACCAGAAGTACAGAGAGTTGAAGATGACATTTGATGACGTTGGGTTGATGACAGGTGACATTCAGATCAACGAGACGGCGTCGTGCCTCATAGTGACCACGGAAATTCTCAGGTGAGTGGGGGACACTAGAGCTCTACACAATATCATGTTCGATTAGGTCAGTTGAAAACTATTTCTTTACTGCTGTCTGCTGTCATCTAGTGACTTCTGTTCAGCTACTGGCTATTGGTCCACTAATGACTTTTGTTCAATTACTGGCTATTGTATGATATTTTAAAAGCATATAAATACGTATATGCTAATAAAGGTATCAAAGTGACAATTCTTCTTTGTCTATATTTAGTAAAAATCATTACCAATACATGTAACATCACAACAAATGAAACATCAGAACATATGTAACATCACAACAAATGAAACATCAGAACATATGTAACATCACAACAAATGAAACATCAGAACATATGTAACATCACAACAAATGAAACATCAGAACATATGTAACATCACAACAAATGAAACATCAGAACATATGTAACATCACAACAAATGAAACATCAGAACATATGTAACATCACAACAAATGAAACATCAGAACATATGTAACATCACAACAAATGAAACATCAGAACATATGTAACATCACAACAAATGAAACATCAGAACATATGTAACATCACAACAAATGAAACATCAGAACATATGTAACATCACAACAAATGAAACATCAGAACATATGTAACATCAAAAAAAATTACCAAGAGATTGGGAAAACCAATAAAACGTTTCGTTACACAATTAAAAAAATTGAGGTTATTTGAAATACTCTGCAGGGTTTTAGTTATAATGTTATAGATGCAATTTTATTATGTTATAGATGCAATGTAGTTAGACCCATTGTAAAAGATTGAGCTGAGCCTGACCTAATAATGGTGCATATTCGTGTTTTGGTGTTTTGCGCCAGGACCATGCTTTATGAAGGTTCTGACACGCTACGTGAACTGGAGTGGGTCATCATAGACGAGGTGCACTACATCAATGACACTGACAGGGGCGTCGTCTGGGAGGAGGTGCTCATCATGCTCCCCGACTACGTCAAGATCGTGATGCTGAGTGCCACAGTGCCCAATACGATGGAGCTGGCGGAGTGGGTGGGGTAAGGTGGATGGGTGTGGGGTAAGGTGGAGTGGGTGGGGTAGAGCGGAGTGGGTGGGGTAAGGTGGATGGGTGTGGTAGAGCGGAGTGGGTGGGGTAAGGTGGATGGGTGTGGTAAAGCGGAGTGGGTGGGGTAAGGTGGATGGGTGTGGTAGAGCGGAGTGGGTGGGGTAAGGTGGATGGGTGTGGTAGAGCGGAGTGGGTGGGGTAAGGTGGATGGGTGTGGTAGAGCGGAGTGGGTGGGGTAAGGTGGATGGGTGTGGTAGAGCGGAGTGGGGGGTAAGGTGGATGGGTGTGGTAGAGCGGAGTGGGTGGGTAAGGTGGATGGGTTTACATCCGATAAATAGGTTGAATTTTTTTCTTTAGAAAAGTATTCATTTTTTTACCGTCACTGTTTTTGTCACATCTTTGTTCTGGGGCCGAACACCACTTATAACTTGGCCATGGGGCCGCACAACACTTATAACTGGACCATGGGGCCGCACACCACTTATAACTGGACCATGGGGCCGCACACCACTTATAACTGGACCATGGGGCCGCACACCACTTATAACTGGACCATGGGGCCGCACACCACACATAACTGGGCCATGGGGCCGCACACCACACATAACTGGGCCATGGGGCCGCACACCACTTATAACTGGGCCATGGGGCCGCACACCACTTATAACTGGGCCATGGGGCCGCTCACCACACATAACTGGGCCATGGGGCCGCACACCACTTATAACTGGGCCATGGGGCCGCACACCACTTATAACTGGGCAATGGGGCCGCACACCACACATAACTGGGCCATGGGGCCACACACCACTTATAACTGGGCCATGGGGCCGCACACCACACATAACTGGGCCACGGGGCCGCACACCACACATAACTGGGCCATGGGGCCGCACAACACTTATAACTGGGCCATGGGGCCGCACACCACACATAACTGGGCCATGGGACCGCACACCACTTATAACTAGGTAATGGGGCCGCACACCACACATAACTGGGCCATGGGCCGCACACCACTTATAACTGGGCCATGGGGCCGCACACCACTTATAACTGGGCCATGGGGCAGTACACCACTTACAACTGGGCCATGGGGCCGCACACCACTTATAACTGGGCCATGGGCCGCACACCACTTATAACTGGGCCATGGGGCCGCACACCACTTATAACTGGGCCATGTGGCCGCACACCACACTTAACTGGGCCATGGGGCCGCACACCACACATAACTGGGCCATGGGGCCGCACACCACTTATAACTGGGCCATGGGGCCGCACACCACACATAACTGGCCGCACACCACTTATAACTGGGCCATGGGGCCGCACATCACTTATAACTGGGCCATGGGGTCGCCCACCACACATAACGGGGCCATGGGGCCGCACACCACTTATAACTGGGCCATGGGGCCGCACACCACTTATAACTGGGCCATGGGGCCGCACACCACACATAACTGGGCGATGGGGCCGCACACCACTTATAACTGGGCCATGGGACCGCACACCACACATAACTGGGCCATGGGGCCGCACACCACTTATAACTGGGCCATGGGGCCGCACACCACACATAACTGGGCCATGGGGCCGCACACCTTTTATAACTGGACCATGGGGCCGCACACCACACATAAATGGGCCATGGGGCCGCACACCACACATAACTGGGCCATGGGGCCGCACACCACACATAACTGGGCCATGGGACCGCACACCACTTATAACTGGGCCATGGGGCCGCACACCACTTATAACTGGGCCATGGGGCCGCACACCACTTATAACTGGGCCATGGGGCCGCACACCACTTATAACTGGGCCATGGGGCCGCACACCACTTATAACTGGGCAATGGGGCCGCACACCACTTATAACTGGGCCATGGGCGGTCCTTTCACTTCGGGCATGTGTGCACCTGTGAGTGTTTGCCTTGTACAGGAAGGTATTGCAACTGCGACTGTTGTTTCGTAAGTCGTTGTTTTAAATCAACGCCAATAACTTCTCTGACGAGGTGTTTTTGTACAACGTCATCTCTATTACCGGCTCCGGCAAATTCCTGTTCCTATCAGTGGGTTATTTCTTGACAAAAACGGTTGACGAATGCATTGCACTCTCACTACGACATAGGGCAGTACACTCTCACTACGACATAGGGCAGTACACTCTCACTACGACATAGGGCAGTACACTCTCACTACGACATAGGACAGTACACTCTCACTACGACATAGGACAGTACACTCTCACTACGACATAGGGCAGTACACTCTCACTACGACATAAGGCAGTAGAATTCATTGCATATTAGAGAAAATGAGAAGCTAACTCGTTTTTTGTGCGTAACACTTGCCCAACAGGGCATTTTCTCAAAATACTATGATCCAGTGTACAAAAAACTACTGCACCACTTAAGACCTATTATAAATTATTGCAGCCCTTAATATTTTTAAACAAGACACTATAAAGACAAATAAATCACAGCCAATATCCAGTAAAAATACTTGTTGACAGGCGGATCAAAAGGAAACAGATTTTTGTGATAACGACTCCAGAACGACCTGTACCACTTCAGCACTTCCTGTACACGGGTGTCACAACAGACAGAGTACCCAACGGACTGTTTTTGTTCATAGACGAACAGAGCATGTTTCTTGAACAAGGGTGAGTCACTGTAATGTTAATACAGTTATAGAAGCAGCACTCCCTTACGCACGTATACTATACATACTTGACTAGTTGTGTTTCAATACATTTTTTAATGAATACATGACACGTCTGGTTATAACGACCGTTCAATGTAGTTTGGTTGAGAGTTCAGCTCAAAGGAAGTGAAACATACAAGTTGTGAATAAATGGTTTTGAACTTCTAAATAATGATAGACCTCTTTTTTTGGTGGCATGTTTAAGTTTTTCGTGAATAAGGAAATGAGTGCTTCCTTTATGGATTGTCACGGTCTAAAAAGACAGGAATAAATTTGACTCTGTCATTACTATATCAGAAGAGGCAAAAGTTCTGCTAAGCTGTTATGTTAGAGATGACATTTGTATCCTTCAAAACCGTCAATATTTTAAATGTTACTAGTGTTAAACCTTTGTTTGGATTCTATTGTTGAAATCACAAACCCTTGTACCAGGGTTGGTGGTCTGTTATAATAATTATACAATTGTACTCTTATCTGGTCATTCTTGCACAACTGTTTCCTATCAGTTATAAGAAGTTTACACTTGTACTTGTGTCTTGTCACTCTTACACAACCTTCACCTTTCCTTTCTCTCTTAAGGTACAGCAAGGCCAGGGATACTTTGGAAGGAAGAGAAGCTGCAAATTATGCAACCCAGGTAACCAAATAATAAAGCATTTACTTTACAAATTCATCTAACCTTTTTTTAAAGAGATGCCCAAATGTGAAAAAATGAATAAATCGAAATTCTTAAAAAGGATCCCAATTTTAAGAAAGTTTTGAAACTCGCAATAAAACGTTTGAACTTATAACCTCAATCCTGGCGCATTCAACAATTCAATCATTTCATATTTGTTCGAGAAGCTGGTCTGAAAAAACTAATCTCAAAACTATGTTCTGTGTCACACTTTCTCAATATATTTCAACAGTGTCTTGTTTTGGGTATTAAATAGGGTATTTTATACGGTATTTTATACGGTATTTTAATGGGTATTATATAAGGTATTGGGTATGGTGTTGTAAATGGTATTGTTCATTTAATAATTCTCAAAACAGGACAGAAAAATATGGATATCTGTCATCAAGATGATGCAGAAAGAAAACAGACTTCCAGCTGTGGCCTTCATCTTTTCCAAGAAAAAAATTGACGTCATCTGTAAGTACGGCAAAGATCTCTGTCTGACGTCGCAGGCCGAGCAACACCAAATACAGATGTTTGTTGACAAGTGTGTGTCTAAGATACAAGCCAGGGATCGGGAACTCCCGCAGGTATCACACGTTATCCTTCCTTGAAGTTGGGATGAAATTTCTCAGAGGCTGACTATCACAAGACTACACACAATAACAGTTTAAATTAAGCATTCCCTTCTGTGCCTACTGTATTGTGTCCGCTCTTGTCGTGTGTATCACTTTCTCTGCTTACTGTTTAGTCTGTGCTCTGCTCATGTGAATGTCTTTCTCTGATTATTGTCTAGTCTCTTCTCTTGTAACGAGCATCAATTTCGCTGCTAACTGTCCAGTCTCTACACTTGTCACGAGAATGCCTTCCAGTGCCTATCTGTCACTTACGCTAGTCCATACATCTTTTTTTTTTAAACATGCAAAGTAAAGTGAGGCATATCACCTTTATCGGAAAATGTCTGGAAAGTTTATTTTTCACTAGACACCTTGTAAAATGTCTTCGTCTTTTTCTCTATCAAATAGATATGTATTAATTTTTTTCTGCCCAGGTGCACAAGCTGACAGGTCTGTTACAACGAGGCTTTGGTGTCCACCATTCTGGCATACTGCCCATCTTTAAAGAGATGATTGAGATACTGTTTCAGAAAGGTTTGATTAAGGTGCGGGGCTACTTCATGTAGTATTAGTTCATGTAGCACTAGTTGATGTAGCACAAGATGATGTAGAATTAGTTGATGAAGTACTAGATCATGTAGTACTAGTTGATGTAGTACTAGATCATGTAGCACTAGTTGATGTAGTACTAGATCATTTAGTACTAGTTGATGTAGTACTATTATCATGTAGCACTAGTTGATGTAGTACTAGATCATGTAGCATTAGTTGATGTAGCAGTAGTTTATGTAGTACTAGTTGATGTAGCACAAGATGATGTAGAATTATTTGATGAAGTACTAGATCATGTAATACTAGTTGATGTAGTAATAGATCATGTAGCACTAGTTGATGTAGTACTAGATCATGTAGCACTAGTTGATGTAGTACTAGATCATGTAGCACTAGTTGATGTAGTACTAGATCATGTAGCACTAGTTGATGTAGTACTAGATCATGTAGCACTAGTTGATGTAGTACTAGACCATTTAGTACTAGTTGATGTAGTACTAGATCATGTAGCACTAGTTGATGTAGTACTGTCAATGTTATGAGTCTGCTTCAATTTGAATTTTTATAAAAAATTCAGAAGGTAAAGACTGGAATCTTATTTATGAACATTGTAATGGCACCTTTATAAATGTAGGTTCTTTTGGCCACCGAGACGTTTGCCATGGGCGTCAACATGCCGGCCAAGACGGTGGTGTTTGACAGCGTCATCAAGCACGATGGCAAGTCATTCCGTCCTGTCCACTCAGGGGAGTACACTCAGATGGCGGGGCGAGCCGGGCGGCGAGGGCATGACACCACGGGCACCGTCATCGTGCTGTGCAACGGGGAGTTGCCCGACATGGGTCACCTACACAGGATGGCACTGGTAAATAGTAAATCCAATCATTATTAGCTTGTATGACGTAACTGTCATGGAATTGTCTTCATGACATTACTTTAATAATACGAAACAAATTTAATTTTCCCCACCTGAATAAAAAACGGTTCAATTCTTTTGAAAAACCCCCCCCCCCCCCACCAAATATCGGTTTAACATTCTCTACGCCTAGCATTTACGTGTTGTAGCACTTATAAACGTAACTTATTGAACACTTATTTGTTATGTCATTTCTCTACATTAAGCGTCCAGCTGTGACAATATTTAATTTCATTATCGATGATCCCATTTAAAAAAAAAAAACACCTCTCTGCAATTGCACACATTTTGTGCCCAGAGTAGCACTCAGCTTGGAGTATGAACCCATTGACATGTTAATGCAGAGTAGCACACAGCTGGGAGTATGCTACCATTGACATGTATGATAGAGTAGCACTCAACTGGGAGTATGATACCATTGACATGTATGACAGAGTAGCACTCAGTTGGGAGTATGCTACCATTGACATGTAGGACAGAGTAGCACTCAACTGGGAGTATGAACCCATTGACATGTATGACAGAGTAGCACTCAACTGGGAGTATGAACCCATTGGCATGTATGACAGAGTAGCACTCAACTGGTAGTATGAACCCATTGACATGTATGGCAGAGTAGCACTCAGCTGGGAGTATGAACCCATTGACATGTATGACAGAGTAGCACTCAACTGGGAGTATGAACCCATTGACATGAAGGGCAAAGTAGCACTCAGCTAGGAGTTTGCTACCAATGACATGTATGAAAGAGTAGCACTCAACTGGGAGTATAAACCCATTGACATGTATGACAGAGTAGCACTCAACTGGAAGTATGCTACCATTGACATTATGACAGAGATTTGTACTCAGCTGGGAGTATGAATGCATTGACATTATGACAGAGTAACATTCAGCTGGAAGTATGCATCCATTGACATGTATGACAGAGATTTGTACTCAGCTGGGAGTATGAATGCATTGACATTATGACAGAGTAGCACTAAGCTGGGAGTATGCTACCATTGACATGTATGACAGAGTAGCACTCAACTGGGAGTATGAACCCATTGACATGTATGACAGAGTAGAACTCAACTGGGAGTATGAACCCATTGACATGTATGACAGAGTAGCACTCAGCTGGGAGTATGAACCCATTGACATGTATGACAGAGTAGCACTCAACTTGGAGTATGAACCCATTGACATGTATGGCAGAGTAGCACTCAGCTGGGAGTATGCTACCATTGACATGTATGACAGAGTAGCACTCAACTGGGAGTATGAACCCATTGACATGTATGACAGAGTAGCACTCAACTGGGAGTATGAATCCATTGGCATGTATGACAGAGTAGCACTCAACTGGGAGTATGAACCCATTGACATGTATGGCAGAGTAGCACTCAACTGGGAGTATGCTACCATTGACATGCATGACAGAGTAGCACTCAACTGGGAGTATGAACCCATTGACATGCATGACAGAGTAGCACTCAACTGGAAGTATGCATCCATTGACATGTATGACAGAGTAGCACTCAGCTGGGAGTATGCTACCATTGACATGCATGACAGAGTAGCACTCAACTGGGAGTATGAACCCATTGACATGTATGACAGAGTAGCACTCAACTGGGAGAATGAACCAATTGACATGTATGACAGAGTAGCACTCAACTGGAAGTATGCTACCATTGACATGTATGACAGAGTAACACTCAACTGGGAGTATGCTACCATTGACATGTATGACAGAGTAGCACTGAACTGGGAGTATGAACCCATTGACATGTATGACAGAGTAGCACTCAACTGGGAGTATGAACCCATTGACATGTATGACAGAGCGTATCAATAGGGTAACAAAAGGAGCAGGTGTGACATTTCTGTTTTAAAAAACACCTTTATGTTTTACGACTAGGATGTCTTGTATTGTTACTTGATATTTACCAAATCCCCACTCATTTGTTTAAACCACACAACCGCAGCCATCATGAAACCTATTTTTTCCTTGTAACAACATAGCATTTATGGCATTGCAAAAAAGCATCTTACATGACTTAAAATCGTTTATTTGCAAAAAAATATTGAAGAATTTGCCTCGGTTTTGCATACTCTCAACTTTTTTTAAACAGGGTAAGCCAACGCCCCTGGAATCCAGGTTCCGGCTGACGTACTCCATGATCCTCCACCTGCTGAGGGTGGAGCAGCTGAAAGTGCACGACATGATGAAGAGGAGCTTCTCAGAGTTCCACACCAAGAAGGCGGTAGCCGAGAGTCTGGATCACGTGAAGACACAGCTGGAGGACATCAGAGAGATTCACTGCTTCCTGTGTGGCATCGACCTGGCCCAGTACCACTCCGACTGTGTCGAGTATTACAGACTGCAGGAGTACATGCAGGTCGTTTGACTGTTTGAATAGTAGTGATCTAGTTTCTATGCGTAAACATTGGTACTCTTTAGATTTAAGCATTGGCGCCTTCAAATCAACACTTCTATATTCAGCAGTGGCGTAGCAAGGGTTTGTGCCACCAGGGGCGGGACAATATTTTCCACGCCCCTTTCCAAGAAAACAGCTTACGAAATTATCCGAAAAAGCGGCCCCTGCATATTAAGAAAAAAAGAGCCACCTTGGCCACGCCACTGCTTTACTGTGTCGTAACTATAGATAAAAACATTTAAGGAAATGAGTAATAACTAATCGATTGTGATCAGTAAAATTGATATAGATAACTTTTGGTGCTCTCAAGTAGATAAATTAAGTTATTTGTGTTACGGTTCAACAATAATTCTATAGATCATACATGCACCATAGATCATACATGCACCATAGATCAAACATACACCATAGATCATATATGCACCATAGATCATACATGCACCATAGATCATACATGCACCATAGATCATACATGCACCATAGGTCATATATGCACCATAGATCATACATGCACCATAGATCATACATGCACCATAGATCATATATGCACCATAGATCATACATGCACCATAGATCATACATGCACCATAGATCATACATGCACCATAGATCATATATGCACCATAGATCATACATGCACCATAGATCATACATGCACCATAGATCATACATGCACCATAGATCATACATGCACCATAGGTCATACATGCACCATAGATCATACATGCACCATAGATCATACATGCACCATAGATCATACATGCACCATAGATCATACATGCACCATAGATCATACATGCACCATAGATCATACATGCACCATAGATCATACATGCACCATAGGTCATATATACACCATAAATCAAACATACACCAGAGATCATACATACACCATTGATCATACATACACCACAGATAATACATAAAGCACAGATTATACAAAGACCATAGATCATACATACACCATAGATCATACATACACCATAGATCATAGATACATAGATCATACATACACCATAGATCATACATTCACCATAGATCATATATACATAGATCATACATACACCATAGATCATACATTCACCATAGATCATATATACATAGATCATACATACACCATAGATCATACATACACAATATATCATACATACACCATAGATCATACATACACAATAGATCATACATACACCATATATCATACATACACCATATATCATACATACACCATAGATCATAGATACATAGATCATACATACACCATAGATCATACATTCACCATAGATCATATATACACCATAGATCATACATTCACCATAGATCATATATACATAGATCATACATTCACCATAGATCATACATACACCATAGATCATACATTCACCATAGATCATATATACATAGATCATACATACACCGAAAGATAATAACTCATTCTTTTGTTAACTAGTTGGGGAGGGGCGGAGGCTCAGTGGTCAAGACTATTTCATCATAACTTTTATTTTTTATGTATCTATTACATATAGTTTGTTTTCATAATTGTATCGACAGTCCGTGATATTGAATCACCCGCGGGGCGTAGAAAACATGCATCCTGGTCGCATCATCATGGTCAGGAGACCACAGAATCAAGTGTCCCTTGGTGTCCTCCTGTCAACATCTGTGTTAGATCAAAACGAGAAAATGTTTCAAACGTTTGTCTTGACGGATCGACTTCAACAGTCAGATTCAGGAGAGGCGGGTAAATAAGACATATGAATTGTATGTCAGTGTCATGTCATGAAAACTTGATGTCTAGTGCTCTGATGTCTAATGCTCTGATGTCTAGTGCTTTGATGTCTAGTGCTTTGATGTCTAGTGCTCTGATGTCTAGTGCTCTGATGTCTAGTGCTCTGATGTCTAGTGCTCTGTGTAGTGATCTGATGTCTAGTGCTCCGATGTCTAGTGCTCTGATGGCTAGTGCTCTGTGTAGTGATCTGATGTCTAGTGCTCCGATGTCTAGTGCTCTGATGTCTAGTGCTCTGTGTAGTGCTCTGATGTCTAGTGCTCTGCATAGTGCTCTGAAGTCTAGTGCTCTGATGTCTAGTGCTCTGATTTCTAGTGCTCTGATGTCTAGTGCTCTGATGTCTAGTGCTCTGATTTCTAGTGCTCTGATGTCTAGTGCTCTGATGTCTAGTGCTCTGATGTCTAGTCATATTAAGGCATTCTCGTGGTGACAAGTGCCCTAATGATGATACATATTAATTCATCTCTACAACTTTGATCAGTGATCGACACTATTAAAGCAATATAATGTAAAGCCATATACTTTAAAGCAATAGTAATAATTGTATGCTAGTAAAGCAATTGAAACAGATGGTTCATCACTCACTAGGTCAATCTCGCCAGTTTTTCGTCTCACGCGATCCTTTCTGAGGAAGCTACGAAGTGTTCCTGGAGCATGTCGAGATTAGAAAGGCAACAATGAAATAACGTTCTAAAAACCGATATTATCTATGATGGGGCGAAATGTATTATTGTCTGACCCCAAACAATGAAATAATTTGCGCATTCGTGATAATAAATTCAGTGAGTTAAACTTATATAGGCAAAGGAGGTGTAGTTTAAAGTCACCCATCTTGTGACACGACTCGCTGCGCTCTGTTAGCTGCGCCAAAAACGACAAGAAAAAGGGAAATAACTGATATTTAAAAAAGGGAGAGACGTACCTGAAAGAGTTGTCTACTACACCAGGGCATATAAAAGTGTAATGTCCAGTAATCATCATTACAGCAATGCCGCTAAAATAATGAATTAGTAAACAAAATATTTCAATCATATAAAATATGAAGTACGATAATATCATATGCTTATTTGTTAATATCATATACTTATTTTTTAATATCATATACTTATTTCTGCATGTTTTAAATGTAATTAGGGAAAACATTTCCCCAAATATTGTTTTTTTTCTGAATGTTCCAGGTGTTTACCCGGTGGAGCAGATCCACCTGTTAGCTCCAACGCGGCCATGGTTTGATGTGGTCGACCTTTCAACCAAATATATTCTCGGAATATCACATATTGTGCACAATGTTGACGCAACGTTATTGCTGGAAGGCTTGGGTGGAAAACCCAGAGATAAAAAGTTCGTGGGACAGATTATCCTTGCACGTCGTGAAAGCTTTCTTTTCGTTGTTGATATGTCTGATAATATTTCAATCGAATCTGTTTATCCAGCTTTACTTGCCAGCTGAGACTTCAAGATTTAGTTTATCGTCTACATTACACCTGCCAGTTGGAGCTGTTATAATATTAGTCGGGTAGTGTTAAAACACGCATCTCTACCCGGGAGACTTTCATAACATACCTTCTCTTCGATAAATCAATATTTCATCAAGTGAAAGGAACAATTTCCCTTCGAGACAACAATGTATTGTGGATCCCAAAGATTGTTAAGTATCTTAAAGACAGATACTTCGTAGACAGACTTGACATAAATAATTTTGATTAAGTTATGCTTTGCAGTATAAACAATTTATAGATCATGATAAATATCATTTATCATCTTAGTCTTTTCTGACTTTTTGGACATCTTTGAGAATTCATTTTGCTACCCCTCCGACATGCCAGACTAATTAGATATGACAGGCAGGTTTAACACTGACATCTTTAACACTGACAGCTTAAACACTTTCACCTTCAACACTGACATCTTTAACACTGACATCTTTAACACTGACAGCTTTAACACTGACAGCTTTAACACTGACAGCTTTATTCATGTAGATTTAACTATGACAGCACCCTTCTTCCCCTCCCCATCCCTCCCATCCCTCCCATGGCCAACAAGTTACTAGCGTTACGGCTATTTTTCGGTAGTTTTTGTTTGTGATAGGATAGGTGTAAATAAACATGGAGTTTGTTGTACAATGGCTCCAACAATTTGTTTGAGAAGTTTTAGAAACATTTTCAGCTTATTCGATAAAACATGTTAAACATTAGTACCTATACAAATGTTTGTTTTTTGTTTTTTTGTTTTTGGGTGGGGGGGTCTAAACTGAGGAAAATTCAGTTGTCGGTGGCAATGGTAAAGGTTTGAAACATCGGTTGCAGCACATGTTGAATGCGTGTGTGTATTTGTTTAATGTATCTATACATTCATTTCTATTATTTCAGAAAAGTTCGTGATGTTGTTGACAACCTAATTAAAGATCTGCACTTACTCAGCCGGAAGCACCCAACGGGGCTCAGTGGGTACGACCCCATCAAAGATCTGAACCTACGCGACCCAGATGTGATCGAGAAGTGGCGAGCCGTCAACTTTCTCTTCGACAGTTTAACTAACAGCTATGACTGCCGGCGATGCCCTGACTTTCGAGAACACGTATGTGATATATCTACCTACATCGTATAATTTTCTGACCCTCCAGAACACGTATGTGATATATCTACCCACATTTCTTAACTTCCTGACTCTAGAGAACACCTATACGATAAATCTACCCACATTTATCTCCTTTCTATTATTTATGTAATCGTTTTGGAGTGGATGGAGCTGGTGGAGTCGGTGGAGTGGTAGGAGTGGGTGGAGTGGTAGGAGTGGGTGGAGTCGGTCGTGTCCTTAGAGTTGTGAGTTTCAGTTCAATTGAATCTCTAGCAAAGAATTTTTTTCTATAAAACCAAACATGTTTAGACCAAGATTAATAGTCTTTAATCTCTATCAAACTAAATATTTTTGAACAAATAGTCTAAGATCTCTCAATGATCTTCTGATCTCTTTAGTTCACCGTACACGACAGAAACATAAGCATCCGCCAACGACACAAGGACCTCCAGTACCTCGCCTCCGATGATTACCTTGCACTTCTTCCAGAGTACCACCAGAGAGTTCAGGTAAGTACCATCTCGAACTTTATGTCACCTCAAGAATGTACAACACTCAATTGAACACACATTTCATTTGTACATTTTATTGAATCATGTAATACGCCAGTGTTCCCCAACTTTTTTGATTGTAGAGACTTTTAAAAATAATTTTTGTATGATTTTTACCATGGGTCAGCGCTCTACAATCCCATGTTCTGTTATTTTGGTAATTGACACAATTATAAGTGTACCGTCTAATCAAATGTAATACGTTGAATGTGTAAATACCAGAAATTTCTGCTTACATCTCAGGCTCCTTACATTCTTCTTGCATCCTCCATTAAATACACATCAAGTATATCTTACATACGAGTGGGAGAAGTTAAAATTGTAACGGTTTACTTCTGATGGCACGTTATTGATGCGCTAGAAAGCCAATCAAGGGGCCATCAATGTTTAATAGATTAAATCAAATTTTAGACAAAATTGTGTGCAGTATTCCAACTTTAGAACACTTCGTGAACCATGGATAGTCCTATATAAAGAGATGAACCTTGGATAGTCCTATATAAAGAGATGAACCATGGATAGTCCTATATAAATAGATGAACCACAGGTAGTCCTATGTAAAGAGAAGAACCATGGATAGTCCTATATAAAAAGATGAACCATGGATAGTCCTATATATAGAGATGAACCATGGATAGTCCTATATAAAGAGATGAACCATGGATAGTCCTATATAAAGAGATGAACCATGGATAGTCCCATATAAAGAGATGAACCATGGATAGTCCTATATATAGAGATGAACCATGGATAGTCCTATATAAAGAGATGAACCATGGATAGTCCTATATAAAGAGATACACGTTTTAACCCAAAGAAAACACATTCCAGCGTTACAGTGGCAATGGGGGCTGTCAATTGGTTGGGTGTGTTGGATTGAAATTGTACGAAAAATTATCTTATTTAGAACGAATTAAAATCCAATACATAATTTAACAATCTATTAAAAGGTATTAAAAGGGCTCAATTACATCAGCGAAGACGACATGGTCCAACTCAAGGGCCGCCTTGCCTGTCTTATGATGCAGCACGAGGTCCTCATGACAGAGGTCATCATGGAGAACGTGCTCACTGACCTTGAACCTTCCGAAGTCGCCGCCCTGCTCAGCTGCTTCGTGCTGGAGACGAACAGATGCAGGCAGCCAGCTTTGAAAGGCGCCCTACGCTTCGTGAGTACTGTACTGCTGTCAAAACTTCATTCGCTAAGCCCTAAGCCCGTCTAGACTTTTGCTAAGCAACATACGTGGGGCAGTAAGTCTTTTGGTGCAGTTTAAACTCGGTGTTGAATTGCAGGAAATCTTCTTAAAATGGCATGGCAAAAATAGAGCTACGATATTAGAATGTGTTTTTGTGCACTACTCTCCAGGGAAAACAACGCATCCTTGAAATTGTTGAAAAGGTTGGATCCTCCCAGGTAGAAGCTGGCATGAAGATTCCTGTGGACTTTTTGAAAAAACAAATGCATTTTGGCTTGACCCAAGTGGTGCATGAATGGGCCCTAGGAAAGGTAGAGTTCTTTTCTGTGTGCCTTTTATATTCTTTCCACTGTGGGCTTGATGGTCAGAACAGAGATTAATGATATCATTTAGTTTTCCCGATGGAGATTCCAGTAATAAACATAAGCTTGTTATATGTTAATTTGTACATAAAGAATAATAAGTCATGTGCAATTTTGATCTCTAATTTAGACAATTTGTTTTAAATAATCAGACTTCTTTTTAGTATAACCCTAATACAAATTCAAGAGAAGTTTCTAGATTATACTTCTAGTGTTTTGTGAAATGCCATTTGGTGGGTCAATGGAATGATGTCTTATATCGCGTCAAAACTACACTTCCAGGCCTTCTCTGAGGTCGCCCAACTGACAGACGTCCAGGAAGGCGTTATTGTTAAATGCATACAAACGCTACATGACGTGTTGGCCAGGGTCAAGGCTGCCGGTGAACTGATTGGGAACCAGACCCTGGTGGAGAAATGTCAGGTCGCCATGACATCCATCAGACGTGACATTGTGTTTGCTACAAGTCTCTACCTGCAGTGACACCGTGTTTGCTACAAGTCTCTACCTGCAGTGACATCGTGTTTGCTACAAGTCTCTACCTGCAGTGACATCGTGTTTGCTACAAGTCTCTACCTGCAGTGACACCGTATTTGCTACAAGTCTCTACCTGCAGTGACACCGTGTTTGCTACAAGTCTCTACCTGCAGTGACATCGTGTTTGCTACAAGTCTCTACCTGCAGTGACATCGTGTTTGCTACAAGTCTCTACCTGCAGTGACATCGTGTTTGCTACAAGTCTCTACCTGCAGTGACATCGTGTTTGCTACAAGTCTCTACCTGCAGTGACATCGTGTTTGCTACAAGTCTCTACCTGCAGTGACACCGTGTTTGCTACAAGTCTCTACCTGCAGTGACATTGTGTTTGCCACAAGTCTCTACCTGCAGTGACATCGTGTTTGCTACAAGTCTCTACCTGCAGTGACATTGTGTTTGCTACAAGTCTATACCTGCAGTGACATCGTGTTTGCTACAAGTCTCTACCTGCAGTGACACCGGGTTCGAAACGAATCGTCCACCAGAAGATGCAATTTAATAAATTTAAATTATTCTTTATGTCAACTCGATTGACTTTGTCATCTACTTAAAACTCCTTGGAGTGAATAGTGAATCACCTAAGTGAGTCTTTCCAAAGCAATGAACCTAATGTGAAACTAGGATGTGGTGAATGTTAAATTAATTTTTAATTTATTTATTTATACTTAATTTTCTGACATAATTACACCAGGGATCAATGGGTGCATAATTATAATTATATTTATTTCACTAGATTTATTGTAAAAAGTATAAATATTAATATTAATATTTATTTAACATGATTTACTGCAAAAAGTATGTATTAATAATTATATATATTTCACTTGATTAAATGTAAAAAGTAAGTATTAATAATCATATTTATTTCACTTGATTTACTGTAAAAAATATGTATTAATAACTTTTGCTATTCCATGCAATGTTAATCAGGTTTAAAGCCATCAATCTTTGGTGATTTATTTTGTCCGCAGAAAAATGTTTTCTTAAAGTAATGGAACATTTTAGAGGTTTCAACATTAAAAAAAGGAAATGATGAATGTAATGTTGTGTTTGTTAGTTGTTGAAGTTAACATTTCACCAAATAAGTAAATGAAAATGAGGAGACATAACTTTTAAAATAAAAAAAAGACAACAAGAAAATTAGATTGATTGAGATAGCATATTTATAAATGTATCAGATCACTAAAATTAATTATTTTTTTAACATGTTCTAGAACCAATGTTAAGTTTCGATTATAAGTTTGAAATGAAGACCGGATATAATAAATAAGAGAAAATATTAATATAAAATTTAAAAAAAATTAAAATAAATAATAAAAACACACTCATTTACATCAGTATAATTGTTTTCATGGGTGAAAGATCTAATGTAAATAAAAAGAAAATCTTGTATGTTAATAAAAGCCTAACACAAAATGGGTTGTATTTCATAATTTTTAAAGGCACACTATGTTGATTTAAAGGGGGACAACGAAAAAGTTGTTAAATATTGAATAATTAGACTTACTCGATTCCTTATGTGTGCGTGAGTGTGTGTGTGGTTGTGGGTGGTGGTGTATGTGAGTGTGGGTGTGTGTGTGGTTGTGTGTGTGTGGTTGTGTGTGTTTGTGGTTGTGTGTGTTTGAGGTTGTGTGTGTGTGTGGTTGTGTGTGTGAGTGTGTGTGAGTGTGTGTTTTTTGTGTGAGTATGTGTGTGTTTGTGTTTGTGTGTGTGTAGTTGTGTGTGAGTGTGGTTGTGTGTATGTGGTTGTGTGTGTATGCGGTTGTGTGTGTGGTTGTGTGTGTTTGTGGTTGTGTGTTTGTGGTTGTGTGTTTGTGTTTGTGTGTGTGTGGTTGTGTGTGGTTGTGTGTTTGTGGTTGTGTGTGTGTTGTTGTGTGTTTGTTTGGTTGTGTGTGTGTGGTTATGTGTGTGTGTGTTTGTGTGTGTTTGTATGTGAGTGTGTGTGTGTGTGATTGTGCGTGAGTGTGTATGTGGTTGTTTGTGGTTGTGTGTTTGTGGTTGTGTGTTTGTGGTTGTGTGTTTGTTGTTGTGTGTATGGGTTGTGTGTGTGTGGTTGTGTGTGTGTGGTTGTATGTGTGAGTGTATGTGTGGTTGTGTGTTTGTGGTTGTGACTAAAATGACTTAAAACAGAACCGTGATTGTTTCGTTTGTTTTATGTTCAGTTAACTGTATCATCCAGAGAGCCAGTGAACCATATGATCCAGAGAGCCAGTGAACCGTATGATCCAGAGATCCAGTGAACCGTGTGATCCAGAGAGCTAGTGAACCGTATCATCCAGAGAGCCAGTGAACCGTATCATGCAGAGAGCCAGTGAACCGTATGATCCAGAGAGGCAGTGAACCGTATCATCCAGAGAGCCTGTGAACCGTATCATCCAGAGAGCCAGTGAACCGTATCATCCAGAGAGCCAGTGAACCGTGACGTGAACTCAACTAGTGTCCAGTAGAGTAACACCAACACGTGTCACGTGACATTAAATCAACTAGTGTCCAAATAGAGTGACACCAACATGTGTCACGTGACATTAAATCAACTAGTGTCCAAATAGAGTGACACCAACATGTGTCACGTGACATTAAATCAACTAGTGTCCAGTAGAGTGACACCAACACGTGTCCCGTGACATTAAATCAACTAGTGTCCAAATAGAGTGACACCAACACGTGTCCCGTGACATTAAATCAACTAGTGTCCAAATAGAGTGACACCAACATGTGTCACGTGACATTAAATCAACTAGTGTCCAAATAGAGTGACACCAACACGTGTCCCGTGACATTAAATCAACTAGTGTCCAAATAGAGTGACACCAACATGTGTCACGTGACATTAAATCAACTAGTATCCAGTAGAGTGACACCAACACGTGTCACGTGACATTAAATCAACTAGTATCCACTAGAATGACACCAACATGTTTCACGTGACATTAAATCAACTAGTGTCCAAATAGAATGACACCAACATGTGTCACATGACATTAAATCAACTAGTGTTCACTAGAATGACACCAACACGTGTCACGTGACATTAAATCAACTGGTGTCCACTAGAGTGACACCAACACGTGTCCCGTGACATTAAATCAACTAGTGTCCAAATAGAGTGACACCAACATGTGTCACGTGACATTAAAGCAACTAGTGTCCAAATAGAGTGACACCAACACGTGTCACGTGACATTAAATCAACTAGTGTCCAAATAGAGTGACACCAACATGTGTCACGTGACATTAAATCAACTAGTGTCCAAATAGAGTGACACCAACATGTGTCACGTGACATTAAATCAACTAGTGTCCAGTAGAGTGACACCAACACGTGTCACGTGACATTAAATCAACTAGTGTTCACTAGAATAACACCAACACGGGTCACGTGACATTAAATCAACTGGTGTCCAGTAGAGTGACACCAACACGTGTCACGTGACATTAAATCAACTGGTGTCCACTAGAGTGACACCAACACGTGTCACGTGACATTAAATCAACTGGTGTCCAGTAGAGTGACACCAACACGTGTCCCGTGACATTAAATCAACTAGTGTCCAAATAGAGTGACACCAACACGTGTCACGTGACATTAACTTGACATGCTATGTGTGCCAACAATGATTTTGTAATTAAGCTTCAATGAAACTTCTGGCCTTTACTGCTTTTCCCCAGGTTATGATGTAACTCTGAACTATTTTTGGAAGGCCGAGCGTGGAAACGCTAGATTTCAGAGGCACGTGATACAGAGCATGGACTATCTTTAAACGGCAGAGTTCCTTCAGCGACAGAGATCCGGATAGGCTTTTGAATAACCGGTCAAAGATACGGTGCATGTGCTCACCTTTGGGGGGATAGGAACAACTACCTACAATTTTATCTGTATCTGAATTCTGAAGAGGTTCAGGTACCTGAGGATGAGAATCGTTGGGAGTTCTATATTTTTCATGTGTCCTTCCTTCTCTACTACTACATATTTTTTTCGTCCTTCCATTTTTTCGATTCTTCACCGGTCGATCTGAGCTAATCCGTTTAGAACTAGATCTAGATCTTGGCGGTAACACGAATCCCAGCCTGACCAGCTCTTCAGCTAGACAGAGTCTAGCCTCGTTATGGTAGTCTTCAGTTTTCGTGACGGGTCCTAGTAGCTTTGCTAGAGGCGTGTCCCCGAAATCGCTAACGGCGTTAAGCTCCGCCCCTTTCTCCACTAACATCAGCACTGCGCCCCGATTACAGTAGGTGCACGCCACGTGCAGGGGCGTACTCCCTTGAATCGTGTCTCTTGCCTCTAGGTGGCATCCTCGATCGACGAGTAGTTCAATGACGTCGCGGGTAGAATGTGCTGACGCCACATGCAGAGCGGTCTTGCCGTTGAGCTCACGGGCGTTGACATCGGCGCCAAAATGCAAGAGGTCCTTTGTGAGGTCAGGGTCGTCTGCGGTGACTGCTCTTGTTAAGTGGGACTTGTTTCGGTAGGTACCGCCAGGGTTGGCGCCGTTGTTCAACTGCAAAATTTGACAATATTGAAAATGAAATCATGTAGATGCAGAATAGAATGACTTAACCAGACGAAATGTAGCACACGCGTCATTTAAGTGCTAACTTTAGGATTCAATTAATTACACAGACCAACTGAAACAAAAACTCTTTCAGTGCCTCGACTTTTAGGTCTGTTTTTAAGACATTTTTAATTTGTTTAAAAAGTAAGTTTTCATACATAAGATTCTTTGTAGATGAATCCGGATATTATTAAACCATAATAATTCAATGTATTTATTTTTTTTTAAAATGTATATTTATTAAGAATTTTTTTTATTTTCTATTTATAATATTCCCTGGGAAATAAATTAATGCAAGCTGCAAAATTTATTTAGTCGTCCTTTATTAACAATTTTTTGGCAAAATATATCGACGATTTCTTAAAATACATACAGTTTATTTTCCACAGCAACCCAACCTGATCTATTTAAAACAATTTCATAAATATTTATTCTCAGTAAGTATACAACTTACTTTTGATTTTTAATGTTTATGTAAATAATTTATCATTAAAAATCATTAAAATTCTTAGGAGGGAAGAAATTAATGTGCTGCATTTTTTTTTAAACCTAAGACCAGAATTGAGTTCTTTGAAAAGAAACATTACAAACACATCTTCGTTTGATTTGTGTGGTCTTGATAATGACTGTGTCCCTTTTGTGCAAAAAGTGGCTACCAGGGTTATCCTTGCTTATCATCTCTTTTGGGTAAGTCGAGCCAGAAATGAACATTTTTAGAGAAAAAAATTGGCATCCAAAGGAAATAAGGTGGTCGGGGCGAAATCTCGGTGATAATAGGATATTGGTGGAAACATGGTTTGTAGTGGAAATATGATTTCTGGTGGAAACATGGTTTGTAGTGGAAATATGATTTCTGGTGGAAACATGGTTTGTAGTGGAAATGTGTTTGCCGAAGGGAAGATTTAGCAACATGAGCTAAAAAATCTGTAAATTATTTGAGGAAAAGTTTTCAGTGCACATCAAATATTGACTTATAATAGAGTAACATAAATCTGGAATTTGTATTACTGATAGATCAGACAGTTTAGAAGCAACCCATCTTTAAGTGGCGGAGCGTGATTAAAATTATAGTGGGTTGGATTCTTCATAAAATGTTTAGTTATTATTTTAATATTGTGCAAAACGGAATACATAGACACAAAGAAATAAACCGTATATATCACGATAAAAGACTTAACAAATATATTATGCATGTGTAAGTATGAATATATGTGTAAGTATGAATATATGTGTAAGTATGAATATATGTGTAAGTATGAATATATGTGTAAGTATGAATATATGTGTAAGTATGAATATATGTGTAGTATGAATATATGTGTAAGTATGAATATATGTGTAAGTATGAATATATGTGTAGTATGAATATATGTGTAAGTATGTGTATATGTGTAAGTATGAATATATGTGTAAGTATGAATATATGTGTAAGTATGAATATATGTGTAGTATGAATATATGTGTAAGTATGTGTATATGTGTAAGTATGAATATATGTGTAAGAATGAATATATGTGTAAGTATGAATATATGAGTAAGTATGAATATATGTGTAAGTATGAATATATGTGTAAGTATGAATATATGTGTAAGTATGAATATATGTGTAAGTATGAATATATGTGTCAGTATGAATATATATGTGTCAGTATGAATATATATGTGAAAGTATGAATATATGTGTCAGTATGAATATATGTGTCAGTATGAATATATGTGTCAGTATGAATATATATGTGAAAGTATGAATATATGTGTCAGTATGAATATATATGTGAAAGTATGAATATACGTGTAAGTATGAATATATGTGTCAGTATGAATATATGTGTCAGCATGAATATATATGGGTCAGTATGAATATATATGTGTCAGTATGAATATATGTGTGAAAGTATGAATATATATGTGTCAGTATGTGTATATGTGTCAGTATGTGTATATGTGTCAGTATGTGTATATGTGTCAGTATGTGTATATGTGTCAGTATGTGTATTTAGATAGAACACTACGATTATCAACTACAGTTTATCGCATTCATCCGCTGTAAGAATCATACACCAGAGACAGGACTGAGGCAAAGCATAAAGATTGGAACTGCGTGAGCGACAGTGCGTCCCTCTGCTGTAGGCCCACTTTCTCCCTTTGAAATGTGCGCATGTGTGGATCAACCAAACACAGTATCATTGGAACTACTAAGTACACAGTTTCGTGCAAGAAATTTTTGTTAGTTTTCTTTTCGCAAATGAGATGCATGACAGAGACCACTGACGTTGTGAATATTTGTCTTAGTCATAGAATGAAATATTATGTACAAGTATTAAAAGAAAGAAAGCAAAAAATCATCATACAGTATGTTAATAAATTTTGAGTAAAAATTTGGTGTGTTACAGTAGGACTACTGTACAAAATCCTCCATGGTCATCTTTCATAAAATTAATGAATTCATTTAAATGGCTCATTCATCATTTCATTTGTTTTTCTTGTTGTACGTGGGATGTATATGGGGGCCCTGGAATCTCAACATGGGTACGCCACTAACCTCCGGGGGAGATATGTGGAGTCATATAATCTCAACATGGGTATGCCACTAACCTCCGGGGGAGATATGTGGAGTCATAGAATCTCAACATGGGTATGCCACTAACCTCCGGGGGAGATATGTGGAGTCATAGAATCTCAACATGGGTATGCCACTAACCTCCGGGGGAGATATGTGGAGTCACAGAATCTCAACATGGATACGCCACTAACCTCCAGGGGAGATATGTGGAATCATAGAATCTAAACATGGATACGCCGCTAATCTCCGGGGGAGATATGTGGAGTCACAGAATCTCAACATGGATACGCCACTAACCTCCGGGGGAGATATGTGGAATCATAGAATCTCAACATGGATACGCCGCTAATCTCCGGGGGAGATATGTGGAGTCACAGAATCTCAACATGGATACGCCACTAACCTCCGGGGGAGATATGTGGAATCATAGAATCTCAACATGGATACGCCGCTAATCTCCGGGGGAGATATGTGGAGTCACAGAATCTCAATATGGATACGCCACTAACCTCCGGGGGAGATATGTGGAATCATAGAATCTCAACATGGATACGCCACTAACCTCCGGGGGAGATATGTGGAGTCATAGAATCTCAACATGGATACGCCGCTAACCTCCGGGGGAGATATGTGGAATCATAGAATCTCAACATGGATACGCCGCTAACCTCCGGGGGAGATATGTGGAGTCACAGAATCTCAACATGGATACGCCACTAACCTCCGGGGGAGATATGTGGAATCATAGAATCTCAACATGGATACGCCGCTAACCTCCGGGGGAGATATGTGGAGTCACAGAATCTCAACATGGATACGCCACTAAGCGTTGTGGTGCGAACGAAGCTAAGAATACATTATCTGGTAACTTCACAAAGAGGAATGTGTCCCCAGCCCACATAGGGCAGTCAACGCCCCTGGTTCACTATTTTCCTCTCACAAAGCGAATCTCTTCAAATCATTTGAAAAATGCAAACATTATATTAACTTTGGCAACAAATACTCTGAGCATAAAAATGACATGTTTCAGCTAGAGTCATTAGTGGACATATAAAGTACATTACAGTGCTAACAAATAATATCTAATTTGTGATTCTTAGCATACATTTTTGTTTAGGCTTAATATTTATATACAGAGATTTTATTTGCTAGCATTGAAATGCCAGAAGTCTCAAATATTATAAAAGACTTCGTTACAACTTGCTTCTGTCTTTTATACCACCGCCCCTTTTCTCCCTTTGCGCAAATTCCATCTTTTCATATATGAGATGATACTCACCAATAGCCTGAGAACCGCGCACTGCCTCCGGTCAATGGCCTCGGCAACTAGCACATCCAAATAGTCTCTAACCCCAGTGACAGAGTCGTTTGTTCCGATGCCTTGCTTGACTAACGGAAGCAGCCTCGCTACCACATTGGTCCGACCGTTTCTGACTGCTTCACGCGCAGCTGCTACTATCGTGTGGACACATCCTGGCTCTGTCCCGGGTAGCTTGGTCTCTGTGTGCAAATCAAAACTTCCAACGACTCCAGCATCTCTTATGGTTGGCCCTGAACATAAACTTCCATCGACAACGGCGCCTGTGATGGTCTGTCCTGGTGGCAAAGATTCTAAGACAGACATCTGAGTGCCAATATCTATTTCAACCACGCCACCACTGGCTTCTGCGTCCGATATCGTTTCTCTGGAACGACCGTTTCCTGTCAGAGAAATTCTTAACAGACTGGACAACGCAATCAGGTCAAAACCCGCGTCCATAGCAACATGGCTGCCATTCGGACAGGTAAGCAATTCAACTTGCTCCATGTTTGCTCTTACAGTAACACTACAATCGTCAATCTGAAATTGCCGCCTTTGGTTACACAATCTGTGGTCAAGATTTTGATGGTTGGATATATGCTAATATGGGGATATATTTGAATTAAAGCCTTGTCTGAGATAATTAGCGTGTCTTAAATGAGTGGACTCGACTATACTATTGTATTGCTTGATTGAATAATATTCACTATGAGATTGCATTGCCTGATTGAGTAGCATTGACTATGATATTATATTGTATACCTGATTGGTACTGACCATTGTAATTTGAAATTCACGTTTTGTGTCATGTTTTTAACAGACGTGTATGCGACTAGACATATAATTCGTATCTCCGCAATAAATCACCACCCATAGCCAAAAGCTAATCTAGTTGTAAAGCTCTGATGTCTGTCACAATAGACAAAAATGATCATTGTATTCTTTGTCTGAAAATAAACGTGAAGACATTTAATTGTGATATTCGACGAATTTAAACACAGACACTACAGTCTTATGTCAAACATAGACACTACAGTCTTATGTCAAACACAGACACTACAGTCTTATGTCAAACACAGACACTACAGTCTTATGTCAAACACAGACACTACAGTCTTATGTCAAACACAGACACTACAGTCTTATGTCAAACACAGACACTACATTCTTATGTCAAACACAGACACTACAGTTTTATGTCAAACACAGACAATACAGTCTTATGTCAAACACAGACACTACAGTTTGATGTCAAACACAGACACTACAGTCTTATGTAAAACACAGACACTACAGTTTTATGTCAAACACAGACACTACAGTCTTATGTCAAACAAAGACACTACAGTCTTATGTCAAACACAGACACTACAGTCTTATGTCAAACACAGACACTACAGTTTATGTCAAACATAGACACTACAGTCTTATGTCAAACACAGGCACTACAGTTTTATGTCAAACACAGACACTACAGTCTTATGTCAAACACAGACACTACAGTCTTATGTCAAACACAGACACTACAGTCTTATGTCAAACACAGACACTACAGTTTATGTCAAACATAGACACTACAGTCTTATGTCAAACACAGGCACTACAGTTTTATGTCAAACACAGACACTACAGTCTTATGTTAAACACAGACACTACAGTCTTATGTCAAACACAGACACTACAGTCTTATGTCAAACACAGACACTACAGTCTTATGTCAAACACAGACACTACAGTCTTATGTCAAACACAGACACTACAGTCTTATGTCAAACACAGACACTACAGTCTTATGTCATCATCACTTAGTGAAGTTTGAGAAGTAAACATTACACAGAAATGTTAATACTTAAACCTAACAAATAGTTTGAATTATTTTCAATTATATTTCCAGACAAGGTTTAACACCACACAATAACTTTTTCAAGTCAAGTGTTCGCGGTGCAAAGTATAACAATTTGTCAATAAATACTTGTGTTTAGTAAACGTCTTACCAAACTTGTACACTTTCGATAGATGAGATGAAAAATGCAGTATACACAAGAAAGTAACAGTTATGTGGAATGTTGACACTGCAAAATTATGCAGACATGAGTTATCTTCTTTACGACGAAACAGAATTATCTCCCTTTAACAGCAATGGCATAATCCATTCAACTAAGATTTCATTTGTCTTCTTCACCGTTTTTTGTGTTATCGCCCGCCTTGTTTAATTTCAGCGTTGATCTAATCCGTCGGCACGCGATCCGTGACACTGTCACAGGTGTCACTGTCACCCAGTGATCCGTTGTAACACCTTTCATGTGACACTGTGCCAGGTGTCGGTGCCACCCAGTGATCTGTTGTAACACCTTCAGATTGCCCAGAGTTGGCGGCTCTCCATTTTAAGGCAAGTGTCCTAGCCTTCTGACCCTGATTAGGGATATTGGGATATAGGCAGAGAGAAAGCAATCGAATCTCAATGCCACTGCCTGGCACCAAGTGGTTCTCGAACTCCTAGATATGAGGAAAAAAAAACTGCTTCGTTTCTGTGACACTGCTCCGGATCTAGACTTTTAGATGGAGTCGAAAATGCATATATCCGGGGAAAAATTTGTATTAAAAACAACATTAATTTAATGTTATCATCAAACATTATGATGACGTACAACCCAAAGATGTTGTGTTTGTCTTTACGTTAATATTCTAGAAAAGAAAATGTCTCACAATTGATAAAGATTATTGTACATGTAAGCGTCTCCTGGTATCATAGCAGTACAATCATTAAAAACTGGCAGTGCGGATAACACCCTCACGGGGGTGGGTGGGGGTGACAACAAATGAAAAATGCTAATTTGACAGAGTTCGCTGGTCGGTTTCATAACAGATCTAATTTAATTACAACAACAGGGTGCCACTACATCAGGGTGCCACCAGAATAGGGTGCAACTAGGGCAGGCAGACTCGGAGGAGATAATCGTGGTAATCAGGACGGGTGGCACCCAAAGTCTACCGCACTCTTTGACACCAACTCTAGGAAGGGTGGCACCCAAAGTCTACCACCCTCTTTGACACCAACTCTAGTAAGGGTGGCACACAAAGTCTACCGCCCTCTTTGACACCTTCTCTAGTTGCCCCACACAATATATTGTAACTGGGGCATACTCAAAGTTGATCACCTAACGTTTTATAGCATGAAAAATATTTGATAACAAAAATGATTCTTTTTTTTTTGTTTCATCAAGAAATTGTTTGTATTAAATATATGTCCTTACTGACAAGATCCCTTGCTATTTGTTTGTATTAGATATATGTCCTTACTGACAAGATCCCTTGCTATTTGTTTGTATTAGATATATGTCCTTACTGACAAGATCCCTTGCTATTTGTTTGTATTAGATATATGTCCTTACTGACAAGATCCCTTGCTATTTGTTTGTATTAGATATATGTCCTTTCTGACAAGATCCCTTGCTATTTGTTTGTATTAGATATATGTCCTTACTGACAAGATCCCTTGCTATTTGTTTGTATTAAATATATGTCCTTACTGACAAGATACCTTGCTATTTGTTTGTATTAAATATATGTCCTTACTGACAAGATCCCTTGCTATTTGTTTGTATTAAATATATGTCCTTACTGACAAGATCCCTTGCTATTTGTTTGTATTAGATATATGTCCTTACTGACAAGATCCCTTGCTATTTGTTTGTATTAGATATATGTCCTTACTGACAAGATCCCTTGCTTTTTGTTTATATTAGATATATGTCCTTACTGACAAGATCCCTTGCTATTTGTTTGTATTAGATATATGTCCTTACTGACAAGATCCCTTGCTATTTGTTTGTATTAAATATATGTCCTTACTGACAAGATACCTTGCTATTTGTTTGTATTAGATATATGTCCTTACTGACAAGATCCCTTGCTATTTGTTTGTATTAAATATATGTCCTTACTGACAAGATCCCTTGCTATTTGTTTGTATTAGATATATGTCCTTACTGACAAGATCCCTTGCTATTTGTTTGTATTAAATATATGTCCTTACTGACAAGATCCCTTGCTATTTGTTTGTATTAAATATATGTCCTTACTGACAAGATCCCTTGCTATTTGTTCAACATCCAATCTACATTCAATATGTAAAGTCCAAACTTAACTCTCACAAATGTGTTGCGATGAATAGGGTCACAACCGTTCTTAGGGAGAGAACCGCTGGCTTGAAAAACCTTTGAAAACGCCGCACATATAAAGATTTATTTCAAATTAATTGATCAGAGTGACAGCTTATCAAATGATGTAAACATATTTTTTTTAATAGGAAGGTTAATATCGATTTTTTACAATTACAGGTTAAATCTAGGCTGATCGAACATATGGTTTTTCCAATTATTAGAATTACGAAATTTAAGACCTTGTCACTATAGTTCTGTTGGAGTCTTACAGATTTTATTTTTAGTTTTAAGCACTTTTTTCTGAATATCTAGGATATTTAAGTGTACATACAAGGATATTTAAGTTGCATACATGGATATGTAAGTGTACATGCAAATGAAAATATAAAGTATAGATATTTAAATATATTTGCAGAAATTCTTTGAGATATTGATTGATCAAATGAGAAGAACAACATTATGATGATAGGTCAGCTGGAAAAAACAATATGTTGATTGGTCGAATGAGAACAATATTATGCTAATTGGGAACAATATTATGCTGATTGGTCGACTGAGAGATATATTATGCTGATTATTCAGCTGAGAACACTAATATGTTGAATGGTCGACTGAGAAATGTATTGTGTTGATTTTATTGTAATTTTTAGACTTCATGAACTTCATTAGTTACATTTATCTAGTTATAAAAAGTAAAAATTCATTGTGATTCAAAAACATTTGACTGGAGTAAATGAATTATTGCTACTCGGAGTCCAATAAAAAATATTTGACTCCTTCGAAATAAATCCCTCCAAAAATTAGTTTGCATATTAAACTGTATAGTTCTAGCGTCACACACAATCCTATTGCTTGCATATTGTACCTGTGTAGTCCTAACCTCACCCACACCTTATGTCCTATAGTCGTGTACCAACTATTTACACCATTGGACTATTGATCCAGTCTAGCCTCCAGTCTAAGTAAGTGACGTTGGTTTGATATGACATATCACTGTTGGTAGTTCAAATATCATTGCGCTCTTACAATCTCTAAGGGTCGGTTCACACGATCAAATTTCGCGTCAAATTGTTGTATGAACGCACTAATTTGTGCGTGGTTTCTTTTTTGGAGAATTTGATCAAATTTGTGACAAGGCTTCATACACGAATTGCATCAAATGCTTGAAGGAAAATTTGACCGTGTGAACTGACGCTAAATCCCTACCTCAATGTTCATTTTTTAACTTGGACTCACGATATGTATCATTTTCTCCCACATTTTATTTTCCCCACACAAGTTAAAGAATACGGAAAAGAAAAAAGCAAAAACACAGAATTTTTTTGACTTGAGTACAGAAAACCACACATACACGTAACCACACATACACGTAAGCACACATGGCATGGGCCATACAAATTTTTATCTTTTACTTTTTTGAATTTAAAATTTAAAATACGCTCTCCTTTAAACGTTAATGACATGAAAATTGCTAAAAAATAATTTAAGTTGGTCTTGTTGAATATTCTAGCATGTGCCTCTGGCATCCGTCCATCACAACGTGATGAATTTACACGGCCGGGCAAGTCACCTCTCTCCACGCATCAGGAAACATCATACGTGGGATGATACAGCTTGTGGTGGGGTGTCCTGTATGTGGTGGGGTGTCCCGGGATGATACAGCTTGTGGTGGGGTGTCCTGCATGTGGTGGGCTGTCCTGTATGTGGTGGGGTGTCCTTATGTGGTGGGGTGTCCTGTATGTGGTGGGGTGTCCTGTATGTGGTGGGGTGTCCCGGGATGATACAGCTTGTGGTGGGGTGTCCTTTATGGTGTGGGGTGTCCTGTATGTGGTGGGCTGTCAATGTATGTGGTGGGGTGTCCCGAGATGATACAGCTTGACTCCTTTATCGCCGCAGGAGTTGTCGTATAGTATTCATTGTGTCAATGTTATCCGCCTACGGGACTCCATCCCCGGGTTTGATTTCAGAGTTTGCCTTCTCTTAGGAGAATTACCATCAAAGGTTAACGAGTCTCATCCACCCGGGGTGCTGGTGATGTGTAGGTGGTGATTGAACTCCAGACCGCCAGCGTTTTGGATTCACTCAGTTTATACCGCCGTGAATCTGTCTAATAAGCTGTGTATTAATCACTGGAGAACTTTCTATGACACAACCGTCTGCCCAAACAACCCGAGTCCACGACAATAACGCTTAGGCCCCGTTTACATGGTTCGATTACGAATGACGTCACTACTGGCGACCTCCCCTCTGTAAACTTTTTTTGATCAAATCGATTTTCTTTGCCAAGTCAGGCATGGATTTATTTATAAGACTTGCTTCGGATTAGCAAACACTTGACATCTGACGATCAAAACCGGAAGTGCAAATCTTAAAAACGTGACGCCCATTGAGGTATTCAATACCTGACGTTAGATCACACCGTCTTGCTGACTTCTTGGTAGATTAATTTTATGGACATTTTATGAACATGTGCACTGCTACAGCAGATCATGTGAAGCTTGCGTTTAACTCGTTCAATCAGAAATCTGTGTGTCGATTCAATGGGTGTAAGCAATGTACGAGATTTATTCCCAAAATAATTAAAGGTGTTTTATTTTAATCACCAGGAAAATAAAAAATGCGTCTTAAAATATTAAAATCAATTCTCCGACCAGAGAAGAATACATGTAATCAAAATAATCTCTAAGCCAGAGATTCCCACATCTTGAAAAAGAGAGCAGTGCCAGATATATGAAATATGTATTTTTTTATCATTAATATTTATGTGGTGCGGACAAGATACTTAAGGCTCTCCGACTGATACAGGACCGTGGATCACAGTTTTGGGAAGGCTGCTCTAAGCCACTATACATTTTCAGCCCCCCGTTTAGGGGGGTGGGGGTGGTGTGGTTTAAAAAAGCGAAACATCGCTATACTTTTTTTTCAATACGTTAAAAAAAAATGTCTTCAATTTCTTTCTGAGATGAAACTAACAATGTAGCTTATCTTAAAATATTTATAATACGCTTCGTGAAATGGCTCGTCTTACCGCCCCCCTTCACATCCCTTGCACATGTAATTTGGCGAATAACGAATGTTCATCATCATCATCATCATCATCAGGTCCCGTAGTCCTTCGACCGTTGGGGCGCCACAGATGACATGTACACTATTCTTCTCAATTCCTCTCGGTCTTCTGCCCTACGCATAGCATCGCCTAGTTTTAATGCCGTCCATTCTTTGATATTATCTTCCCATCTTTTTCTTTGTCTTCCTCTTCTTCTTCCTCCTCTAGTAGTGTCCTGCAAGATCTCTTTGGCGAGCCCTTGTTTTCTGGTCACGTGGCCATACCACTCACGTTTGCGCTTTTTTAACAGACGTCAGGACATAGTATTGCCCAATTGCTTGACGTATCCTTTCTTTTATTTGCTCATTGGTGATGTGGTCTCTATAGCAGATGCCAAGAATGCCTCTGTAACATCTCATCTCCATCGCCTTTATTTTACTTTCCACTTCTGCTGTTAATGTACAGGACTCACAGGCATATAAGAAAATGGAGAGGATCAGCCTGATTTTGGTGCTGGGGGGGGGGGGGGGGTTATATTTTTGTCGTTCCATATTTTCTTGACTGAATAAGACAACAGAGAAAACAAAAGGATGATAACAATCCAATGAACGATTACCATTCATCTTAAAACTAATGTTAAAAAAGATTACCATTCATCTTAAAACTAATGTTAAATAAGATTACCATTCATCTTAAAACTAATGTTAAATAAGATTACCATTCATCTTAAAACTAATATTAAAAAAGATTACCATTCATTTTAAAACTAATGTTAAATAAGATTACCATTCATCTTAAAACTAATGTTAAATAAGATTACCATTCATCTTAAAACTAATATTAAAAAAGATTACCATTCATCTTAAAACTAATGTTAAATAAGATTACCATTCATCTTAAAACTAATATTAAAAAAGATTACCATTCATCTTAAAACTAATGTTAAATAAGATTACCATTCATCTTAAAACTAATATTAAAAAAGATTACCATTCATCTTAAAACTAATGTTAAATAAGATTACCATTCATCTTAAAACTAATATTAAAAAAGATTACCATTCATCTTAAAACTGTAGAAGACTAGATCACTTGGCATTAGACATTGTCTGTAGAAGACTAGATCACTATGCCATTAGACATTGTCTGTATTAGTCTAGATCACTTTGCCATTAGATATTGTATGTAGTAGTCTAGATCCCTTGCCATTAGACATTGTCTGTAGTAGTCTAGATCACTTGCCATTAGACATTGTCTGTAGTAGTCTAGATCACTTGCCATTAGACATTGTAGGCATTAATGGTAATTTTAAGTAAAGCCAACAAAAACGTGTTCAGTTAATCTGTTACCATTGTCCATCAATGAACTAGTTATTTATAAGTTTATTTAAAGTTTTATGTACACAACTTATTTTAAGTAAAAGCTCTACAATATAAGTTAAAATATTTTTGGGCTTTCTTTTGGCAGTGCCGGCCAGCTGGGGCGTTGTCAATGCCAGCCAGATCTGGAGTTGTCACTGATGGCCAGCTGGGTGGTAGTCACTGCCAGCCAGGTGGGGGGGGGGGTGTCTTCACTACCGGCCAGTTTGGGGAGTTGTCACTGTCGGTCAGCTGGGGTGTTCAAAAAGTGTTTTGAAGGTGTTAATTTTGTCTCTAAATCTTTCGCCACATTTGTGACAAACAAAAATTACCGAGGCAGAATACGAGAGACCTACGCAAAACAATTTCGATGACGTAAATCCTTCATCACAAGCAGAAGTGAGAATTTTGCCTTTTTTCGTTGTTTTGAATTAGGCGAAAGCGAACTGAATATGAAACTGAAATCACACACATACACACACTCACATACACACGCACACACACACACACACAAACACGCATACACGAATAAATAATAATATTATGATAACAGATTGTGGATGTTAGTTTATTAGCAGAAATTTTATTTGTCATTGTAAATACATACATGGCGTTTTCTTTCTCTTTTTGTTTTCTTCTTCTTTTCGCATATATGACATGTTACTGTCGAGGATAGATTGATCTCACCTCTCCTTTATTTACAGTCACGTGACGAATCGTCTATTTACAGTCACAAGGTGGCCGGACATTCTCAGCTCCATGGGCGATGTAAGGCAGGAGCGGATAACTAGATGGGAAAGGTGCATTTAACTTTGGTTAATCTCAATATTGTCTTAACAATAAAAAAAACCAAAAACCAATATCCTCGATACATTCGATTGGGATATTAATTTTCTTAGTAATTCTCTTATTAATTTTCTTATTAATTTTCTTATTAATTCGCTTATTATTTCTCTTATTAATTCGCTTATTAATTCTCTTATTAATTCGCTTATTAAGTCTCTTATTAGTTCGCTTATTGATTCTCTTATTAATTCGTTTAATAATTATCTTATTAATTCGCTTATTAATTCTCTTATTAGTTCGCTTATTAATTCTCTTATTAGTTCGCTTATTGATTCTCTTATTAATTCGTTTAATAATTATCTTATTAATTCGCTTATTAATTCTCTTATTAATTCGCTTATTAATTCTCTTATTAATTCGCTTATTATTTCTCTTATTAATTCGCTTATTAATTCTCTTATTAATTCGCTTATTAAGTCTCTTATTAATTCGCATATTAATTCTCTTATTAATTCGCTTATTAATTCTCTTATTAGTTCGCTTATTGATTCTCTTATTAATTCGTTTAATAATTATCTTATTAATTCGCTTATTAATTCTCTTATTAGTTCGCTTATTGATTCTCTTATTAATTCGTTTAATAATTATCTTATTAATTCGCTTATTAATTCTCTTATTAATTCGCTTATTAATTCTATTAATAATTCGCTTATTAATTCTCGTATTAATTCGCTTATTAATTCGCGTATTAATTCGCTTATTAATTCTCTTATTAATTCGCTAATTTACAACAGCCATTTATTGTTAAAAGCTATCGGCAAAAGGATGATTTCAAATGTGTTGAATTCGGCTCCACTTAACATTTCTGTTGTGGAATTTTGTTAGGTTCATGCAACAACAACGCGTCGTGCAAGAGTTGACGTCAATATGGGGCTCAGTCTATCAGAAATCTTACGCTTGTCTGAAAAAAACATACACGTTCTATGCGCAGCCTGTTTTTGTCATGATTACTTCTTCATATTATTCAAGATATGCATTCAAGATTGTAAATGGGTGCATTCAGCGGTGAGCTAGGGTAAATGCATTGGTAGGTTAGGGTAAATTGAGTGGTGAGCCAGGGTAAATACAGTGGTAGGTTAGGGTAAATTGAGTGGTGAGCCAGGGTAAATACAGTGGTAGGTTAGGGTAAATTGAGGGGTGAGCCAGGGTAAATACAGTGGTAGGTTAGGGTAAATTGAGTGGTGAGCCAAGGTAAATACAGTGATAGGTTAGGGTAAATTGAGTGGTGAGCTAGGGTCCGTTCAGTGGTTAGCTAGGGTCAATTCAGTGGTGAGATAGGGTTGGTTGTGAATGCTAGAATCGGAAAGGCTAGGTTAGCAATTGCGCTATCAAAAAAAAAATATTGGAGTCAAAGGAGCTGACTCTGCAAATCAGAGTCAGAATCTTAACACAAATTTAAAGACAGTCCTGTTCTACGGAGCGTAAACTTGGAGAAGAACAGCAAGCATTATGCAGAATGCATGGGCCTTTATGAACACTAGCATTAGAGAGATCCTGAAAATCAAAGGGTCAAACACCATCACCAACAAAGACCTACTGGAAAGGACATACCAGGAGACTATTGATGAAGACATTATAAAGAAAAGATGGCGGTTGATAGAGCACACTCTTCGTAAACGCCCAGATAACATCACCAGACAATCCCTAACATAGAAGCCACAGGGAAACAAGAAAGAGAGGAAGGCCAAAGAATACATGGAGACGCAAGCTAAAGGCAGACACACTAAGTAGGGGATACACATAAAAGCAACTGGAAAGGAAAGCACAGGACTGAGATGAATGGAAAAGTCGTGTAAATGGCGTATGACCCAGGTGGGGTAAGAGGTATAAGTATGTAAGCGTCGGTTCAGTGGTTAGCTAGGGTTGGTCCAGTTCAGCTTGAGTGAAATCGAAAGCTAAATTAGTAATACATCCCAGAAACGATATATACAATTATCGTAATAACTTAAAGTTTTAAAAAAGCTTAGGTGATGTGGTCTCTATAGCAGATGCCAAGAATGCCTCTGTAACATCTCATCTCCATCGCCTTTATTTTACTTTCCACTTCTGCTGTTAATGTACAGGACTCACAGGCATATAAGAAAATGGAGAGGATCAGCCTGATTTTGGTGCTGGGGGGGGGGGGGGGTTATATTTTTGTCGTTCCATATTTTCTTGACTGAATAAGACAACAGAGAAAACAAAAGGATGATAACAATCCAATGAACGATTACCATTCATCTTAAAACTAATGTTAAAAAAGATTACCATTCATCTTAAAACTAATGTTAAATAAGATTACCATTCATCTTAAAACTAATGTTAAATAAGATTACCATTCATCTTAAAACTAATATTAAAAAAGATTACCATTCATTTTAAAACTAATGTTAAATAAGATTACCATTCATCTTAAAACTAATGTTAAATAAGATTACCATTCATCTTAAAACTAATATTAAAAAAGATTACCATTCATCTTAAAACTAATGTTAAATAAGATTACCATTCATCTTAAAACTAATATTAAAAAAGATTACCATTCATCTTAAAACTAATGTTAAATAAGATTACCATTCATCTTAAAACTAATATTAAAAAAGATTACCATTCATCTTAAAACTAATGTTAAATAAGATTACCATTCATCTTAAAACTAATATTAAAAAAGATTACCATTCATCTTAAAACTGTAGAAGACTAGATCACTTGGCATTAGACATTGTCTGTAGAAGACTAGATCACTATGCCATTAGACATTGTCTGTATTAGTCTAGATCACTTTGCCATTAGATATTGTATGTAGTAGTCTAGATCCCTTGCCATTAGACATTGTCTGTAGTAGTCTAGATCACTTGCCATTAGACATTGTCTGTAGTAGTCTAGATCACTTGCCATTAGACATTGTAGGCATTAATGGTAATTTTAAGTAAAGCCAACAAAAACGTGTTCAGTTAATCTGTTACCATTGTCCATCAATGAACTAGTTATTTATAAGTTTATTTAAAGTTTTATGTACACAACTTATTTTAAGTAAAAGCTCTACAATATAAGTTAAAATATTTTTGGGCTTTCTTTTGGCAGTGCCGGCCAGCTGGGGCGTTGTCAATGCCAGCCAGATCTGGAGTTGTCACTGATGGCCAGCTGGGTGGTAGTCACTGCCAGCCAGGTGGGGGGGGGGTGTCTTCACTACCGGCCAGTTTGGGGAGTTGTCACTGTCGGTCAGCTGGGGTGTTCAAAAAGTGTTTTGAAGGTGTTAATTTTGTCTCTAAATCTTTCGCCACATTTGTGACAAACAAAAATTACCGAGGCAGAATACGAGAGACCTACGCAAAACAATTTCGATGACGTAAATCCTTCATCACAAGCAGAAGTGAGAATTTTGCCTTTTTTCGTTGTTTTGAATTAGGCGAAAGCGAACTGAATATGAAACTGAAATCACACACATACACACACTCACATACACACGCACACACACACACACACAAACACGCATACACGAATAAATAATAATATTATGATAACAGATTGTGGATGTTAGTTTATTAGCAGAAATTTTATTTGTCATTGTAAATACATACATGGCGTTTTCTTTCTCTTTTTGTTTTCTTCTTCTTTTCGCATATATGACATGTTACTGTCGAGGATAGATTGATCTCACCTCTCCTTTATTTACAGTCACGTGACGAATCGTCTATTTACAGTCACAAGGTGGCCGGACATTCTCAGCTCCATGGGCGATGTAAGGCAGGAGCGGATAACTAGATGGGAAAGGTGCATTTAACTTTGGTTAATCTCAATATTGTCTTAACAATAAAAAAAACCAAAAACCAATATCCTCGATACATTCGATTGGGATATTAATTTTCTTAGTAATTCTCTTATTAATTTTCTTATTAATTTTCTTATTAATTCGCTTATTATTTCTCTTATTAATTCGCTTATTAATTCTCTTATTAATTCGCTTATTAAGTCTCTTATTAGTTCGCTTATTGATTCTCTTATTAATTCGTTTAATAATTATCTTATTAATTCGCTTATTAATTCTCTTATTAGTTCGCTTATTAATTCTCTTATTAGTTCGCTTATTGATTCTCTTATTAATTCGTTTAATAATTATCTTATTAATTCGCTTATTAATTCTCTTATTAATTCGCTTATTAATTCTCTTATTAATTCGCTTATTATTTCTCTTATTAATTCGCTTATTAATTCTCTTATTAATTCGCTTATTAAGTCTCTTATTAATTCGCATATTAATTCTCTTATTAATTCGCTTATTAATTCTCTTATTAGTTCGCTTATTGATTCTCTTATTAATTCGTTTAATAATTATCTTATTAATTCGCTTATTAATTCTCTTATTAGTTCGCTTATTGATTCTCTTATTAATTCGTTTAATAATTATCTTATTAATTCGCTTATTAATTCTCTTATTAATTCGCTTATTAATTCTATTAATAATTCGCTTATTAATTCTCGTATTAATTCGCTTATTAATTCGCGTATTAATTCGCTTATTAATTCTCTTATTAATTCGCTAATTTACAACAGCCATTTATTGTTAAAAGCTATCGGCAAAAGGATGATTTCAAATGTGTTGAATTCGGCTCCACTTAACATTTCTGTTGTGGAATTTTGTTAGGTTCATGCAACAACAACGCGTCGTGCAAGAGTTGACGTCAATATGGGGCTCAGTCTATCAGAAATCTTACGCTTGTCTGAAAAAAACATACACGTTCTATGCGCAGCCTGTTTTTGTCATGATTACTTCTTCATATTATTCAAGATATGCATTCAAGATTGTAAATGGGTGCATTCAGCGGTGAGCTAGGGTAAATGCATTGGTAGGTTAGGGTAAATTGAGTGGTGAGCCAGGGTAAATACAGTGGTAGGTTAGGGTAAATTGAGTGGTGAGCCAGGGTAAATACAGTGGTAGGTTAGGGTAAATTGAGGGGTGAGCCAGGGTAAATACAGTGGTAGGTTAGGGTAAATTGAGTGGTGAGCCAAGGTAAATACAGTGATAGGTTAGGGTAAATTGAGTGGTGAGCTAGGGTCCGTTCAGTGGTTAGCTAGGGTCAATTCAGTGGTGAGATAGGGTTGGTTGTGAATGCTAGAATCGGAAAGGCTAGGTTAGCAATTGCGCTATCAAAAAAAAAATATTGGAGTCAAAGGAGCTGACTCTGCAAATCAGAGTCAGAATCTTAACACAAATTTAAAGACAGTCCTGTTCTACGGAGCGTAAACTTGGAGAAGAACAGCAAGCATTATGCAGAATGCATGGGCCTTTATGAACACTAGCATTAGAGAGATCCTGAAAATCAAAGGGTCAAACACCATCACCAACAAAGACCTACTGGAAAGGACATACCAGGAGACTATTGATGAAGACATTATAAAGAAAAGATGGCGGTTGATAGAGCACACTCTTCGTAAACGCCCAGATAACATCACCAGACAATCCCTAACATAGAAGCCACAGGGAAACAAGAAAGAGAGGAAGGCCAAAGAATACATGGAGACGCAAGCTAAAGGCAGACACACTAAGTAGGGGATACACATAAAAGCAACTGGAAAGGAAAGCACAGGACTGAGATGAATGGAAAAGTCGTGTAAATGGCGTATGACCCAGGTGGGGTAAGAGGTATAAGTATGTAAGCGTCGGTTCAGTGGTTAGCTAGGGTTGGTCCAGTTCAGCTTGAGTGAAATCGAAAGCTAAATTAGTAATACATCCCAGAAACGATATATACAATTATCGTAATAACTTAAAGTTTTAAAAAAGAATTTCATTTAAATAAAAAACATTATTGATGAGTCTGTAAATGGTTTCCCTTGATTTTGAAGAACTGAATTTGCTCCATGTGACGCATGGCGAGCCTACATAATTAAGCTAGTGCATCGCTTAGGGCTTAGAGAGTGTGTAGCGACCGCAAGTTTGATGTTTGTCGTTCCGAGAATATGTTCCATGTGATCTAATATCTTAAGACCAACAATAAGCCATTGATCCAAAGCTCATTAGACCCTCCCCATCGTGTCCCTATTCAGGCCCCCTTTCTCGACCTGAATAATGGAATTTTTTTCGGGCCGCTAAGCGGCACATAAAATTACGTCCGCATTAGCAGACTCATTTTTTGTGGTTAGGAGACAATTAAAATCTATTTAGCCATCAGTTTACCTGACAATCTAGAAAACATTACCATCTATTTCATTAATCAGGTTTACCTGACAATCTTCTTGAAGTCGTAAGGCAGAACGTTGTCACGTTCGATTGACCGCCGGTTGTAAACTAATGCAGTCATGCCTCCACACGACAACGTGACGGCGCCCTTTGCGGGGGACTGAAATGTTTCAATTAGTTAGGGCGTCAGTCAGAATATGAAGTAGAGCGATACCACCGGCTCGAATTATTAATTAACGCATGCGCACTAGCACCAGTGAATTGAGTAATAAATGAAACTGGCTAAAGCAAATTATCATAATTGTTTTAAAAACATATTTTGCTTTCATTTGTAGAACCGGTGGGTTGTTACTTTAATGAGGGACTTGAATTCTCATCAGGGATTATTTTAGCTTAAATGAACTCCTCAATAAAGCTTGTTAAAATTGATGTTAAAATAGATGTTGAAATAGATGTTGAAATAGATGTTAAATAGAAAATGAAATAGATGTTAAAATAGATGTTGAAATAGATGTTAAAATAGATGTTGAAATAGATGTTAAAATAGATGTTGAAATAGATGTTAAAATAGATGTTGAAATAGATATTCAAACATATGTTAAAATAGATGTTAATATAATGTTTATCTAACACTGATACTAAAGTTTTGTTCTGACTGTGTGTGTGTATAGTAGTGTATGTGTGTGTCTATGTGTGTGCGTACAACACATATTAAATATATTTATAATGAAAACATCATTCAAACATGTATATTATATGATTATTCGAGTACTATTTGTATTAAGTCATAACATAAGTCTGTACAAGTGTAGCGTTTTATCTCTTTACAAAAAAACTACGTTCTTTTTATGGACGAGTTTAAGAAACTAAAACGTAGAAAATAATTTAAACATGTATTCAAATACATTATGCAAAATAAAGAAAGATTTTTTTTAAAATGAAAACAAATTCAGGAAATATCCGATTGCGAAAATAGTTGGTTGTCAACCCTAAGATATTACTTGAATTCGCCATCTTGATCTAGCTTTCTTTCTCACCTGGCTTGAAAAAATGGGCAGGAAGTTTTGGATAGGTAAATGGACAAGGAAGTTTTGGATAGGTAAATGGACAAGGAAGTTTTGGATAGGTCAATGGACAAGGAAGTTTTGGATAGGTCAATGGACAGGAAGTTTTGGATAGGTAAATGGACAGGAAGTTTTGGATAGGTTAATGGACAGAAAGTTTTGGATAGGTCAACGGACAGGAAGTTTTGGATAGGTTAATGGACAGAAAGTTTTGGATAGGTCAATGGACAGGAAGTTTTGGATAGGTTAATGGACAGGAAGTTTTGGATAGGTAAATGGACAGTTAAAATGTTGAACGATGAAAGGAACCACGTGACAAATACGATAAACGTTTTTATTTCATCTGTAGCATTTCACTTTATACAACGTTAACCTCTGGATTGTTAATAATGTCGTAGTGTCGAATTGTCATAATCTCATAAAGCAAAGCTGAAGTATAATCCCATGAAGCAAAGCTGAAGTATAATCTCATGAAGCAAAGTTGAAGTATAATCTAATGAAGCAAAGCTGAAACGTCATGAATAAAATAATATATGTTTAAATGTGTAAAAATGACTGACCCTGTTTTGAAGGCAATTACAATCTGGGAAGGTGCCAACAAATACATTGACATCAGTCTGCATGTAGACGATCTGGCATTCTGGTCTTCGTGGACTCAAATCTTCAAGACGGACTTCATCAAAGTCTTTGGTGACGTCAAACTGGCCAGGGCTGCAGTTCGTTCATTAGGAGGGAAAACAAATCAAAATTAAAGAGACTTGTTTAATTCTCACTGAGGTTTCATCCACCTAGTACGTACGTACTGTGGGGGGGGGTCAATTTTGTAAATTTTCCCTTCGAGTGTGTATGGGGTGGATGTGGGGGGGGGGGGGGTTACTCGACAGAAATAACGCAAATTTAATTAAAAAATTGTACTCAATCATCCTTAAATTCTGATAGTTAAATTGTTGAACGATGAAAGGAATCGCTCAGATAGTACTCAGTAGTAGAGGTGTTACATTAACATTTAGTCCACCGTATGTTTAACGTGTGTGTGACGTATGTTTAACGTGTGTGTGACGTATATTTTTTTTGACTACGCCATAAGATTTTAAGACATTTAGGTTCCCGGGGACTTGCCAACTTCCGGTTTTCACCAGGCTCCCTGTGTTTAATTCTAACAAGTACACTTTGAACTAGACCCTAACCCTATCCTAACCCTATCCCTAACCCTATCCCTAACCTAACTTTGAACTAGACCTTAACCCTATCCCTAACCTAACTTTGAACTAGACCCTAACCCTATCCCTAACCTAACTTTGAACTAGACCCTAACCCTATCCCTAACCTAACTTTGAACTAGACCCTAACCCTATCCCTAACCTAACTTTGAACTAGACCCTAACCCTATCCCTAACCTAACTTTGAACTAGACAATACATGAACAAAATAAAATAAAGGGTTGGGTAAACATAAATAAAACCCGTATGTAGGTCACTAGGCTCAATCTAGTAATGGCAAACAGAAGTTACTCAAGTGGATTACTGTTTGTAACATGACTGGGGGATGTCTCAATTCATTGGATTAAAAGTGGAAATACAATAAGAAAAATTGTGTAATATTTGGGAAAAGCCGCAGAAACTCATTTAGAAAAATGTGCCACCCACTCTCAGGGGCGGATCACTAGATAAACGATATTTAGATCCCCTTGCCTCCGCTAATTTTAAGGGATTTTAAACTTTTAGCACTATTAAGACAATTCTAAAGACGATTTTGGCGGTCCCTGATTTTGGCGCAGTTTGCGATTGGCCCCGTTCTCCTGGCCCTGTCCGAGAAAAACATGGCACCCAGTGCGATGCGGCGCACATTCTGGGAACCACTGGGCTCGCTAAACAGCCAGCCGTGACACATTTGTTGACGTTGGCGTCATAACTATCAAAAACATATTTTAATTTATTTTTCTGGGGGAGTGGAGGGTCGAACTCTATTTGTACATACGCATGTGGTCGTCAAAAAGTACGCGTGCAACATGGGGGAAAAAGAAGTGGGGGCAAATTTTTGACTTTTTTGCTTACTTACTATATCGATGGTACCTAAACAGATAACCTTAATTAATAATGCTTAGTCAACCCTGTGTTAGTCAACCCTGTCTAAGTCAACCCTGTCTTAGTCAACCCTGTCTAGAAATGATGGTAAATTCCACATATACATGTGTATGATAGGAAAAAATCGTCTTGACAGATACATCTTTGTGGTAGGACAATAGTGTTTTCACAAAACCTGAGTGTAGTAGGACAAGTGCGTCTTCGCAGATACATGAGTGTAGTAGGACAAGTGCTTCTTGACATATACATGTGTGTTGTAGGACAATAGTGTTTTCACAAATACATGTGTGCGGTAGGACACATGCGTCATGACAGATACATGTGTGTTGTAGGACAAGTGCGTCTTCCTTACATTGAATACTTGGTCGTGTCTGTAAAGTTGTAGGGGTCAAGACGAATGACCCCCATGTCATCCTCATCTATCACCAAAATCAACATCCTCTTTACCACACCATAAATGACTTGTTCCAAATAAAATGTGATTTTCTGAAATTAATGGTTTTTATTTTAAATAGGCGATTCAGATATAACGGCAACCCTAACCCCACCTTACTAACCACCTACCTATGTAGACACCTACCTACTTAGACAGCTACCTACGTAGAGGCCTACCTACCTACATACACATCGCCTACATACCTACCCATCTAGTCGCCGACCTACCTACATACACATTACATACACACCTACCAACCTGACTGCCTACAATCTAAAAGGCTGTCTATTTACCTATCTACCTACCTCCGTTCATAACTGCCTGTCTGCCTACCTACCTACATGAATACCTACCTATATATCTACCTACATACCTACTTATATACTTACCTACCTACCTACAAAATAAAATAAAGGGTTGGGTAAACATAAATAAAACCCGTATGTAGGTCACTAGGCTCAATCTAGTAATGGCAAACAGAAGTTACTCAAGTGGATTACTGTTTGTAACATGACTGGGGGATGTCTCAATTCATTGGATTAAAAGTGGAAATACAATAAGAAAAATTGTGTAATATTTGGGAAAAGCCGCAGAAACTCATTTAGAAAAATGTGCCACCCACTCTCAGGGGCGGATCACTAGATAAACGATATTTAGATCCCCTTGCCTCCGCTAATTTTAAGGGATTTTAAACTTTTAGCACTATTAAGACAATTCTAAAGACTATTTTGGCGGCCCCTGATTTTGGCGCAGTTTGCACTTGGCCCCGTTCTCGTGGCCCTGTCCGAAAAAAACATGGCACCCAGTGCGATGCGGCGCACATTCTGGGAACCACAGGGCTCGCCAAACAGCCAGCCGTGACACATTTGTTGACGTTGTGTCATAACTATCAAAAACATATTTTAATTTATTTTTCTGGGGTAGTGGAGGGTCGAACTCTATTTGTACATACGCATGTGGTCGTCAAAAAGTACGCGTGCAACATGGGGGAAAAAGAAGTGGGGGCAAATTTTTGACTTTTTTGCTTACTTACTATATCGATGGTACCTAAACAGATAACCTTAATTAATAATGCTTAGTCAAACCTGTCTTAGTCAACCCTGTGTTAGTCAACCCTGTCTAAGTCAACCCTGTCTTAGTCAACCCTGTCTAGAAATGATGGTCAATTCCACATATACATGTGTATGATAGGAAAAAATCGTCTTGACAGATACATCTTTGTGGTAGGACAATAGTGTTTTCACAAAACCTGAGTGTAGTAGGACAAGTGCTTCTTGACATATACATGTGTTTTGTAGGACAATAGTGTTTTCACAGATACATGTGTGTTGTAGGACAAGTGCGTCTTCCTTACATTGAATACTTGGTCGTGTCTGTAAAGTTGTAGGGGTCAAGACGAATGACCCCCATGTCATCCTCATCTATCACCAAAATCAACATCCTCTTTACCACACCATAAATGACTTGTTCCAAATAAAATGTGATTTTCTGAAATAAATGGTTTTTATTTTAAATAGGCGATTCAGATATAACGGCAACCCTAACCCCACCTTACTAACCACCTACCTATGTAGACACCTACCTACTTAGACAGCTACCTACGTAGAGGCCTACCTACCTACATACACATCGCCTACATACCTACCCATCTAGTCGCCGACCTACCTACATACACATTACATACACACCTACCAACCTGACTGCCTACAATCTAAAAGGCTGTCTATTTACCTATCTACCTACCTCCGTTCATAACTGCCTGTCTGCCTACCTACCTACATGAATACCTACCTATCTATCTACCTACATACCTACTTATATACTTACCTACCTACCTACATACACACACATTGTCTTTTCCTAAACGAACAAGGGATGAGGGGTTGAAAGGATTGATGGTGGGGCGTAGAATTGATGGTGGGGCGTAGAATTGAGGAGGCTTAGATGTGGGGTGTAAGAATGAAGGGGGTAGGAGAGAGTGGCGTAGGAGTTAAAGGTATAGCCATGAGTGGTGTAGGAGTAAGGGATGCTTTGGAATGAGAAGGGCGTAGGAGTGAGGGTGTGGGGCATCGGAGTCAGGGTGACGTAGGAGTGAGAGTGTGGGTGTAGAAATGAGGGGGCAATAGGAGTGAGGGTGCGTTGGATTAAGTGTGTTAGTATTGTGGGTAAAAAAATAAGATAGAGGGAACTCAAAGATTATTTAAAACTGTGCGACACCTTGAGTGACTTTAACAAGGATGTTGGATGTAAGGCAACTATCATGTTCATAAGAAAGAGAGAAAATGTGTTCTTACTTGGCCTACATATATTTGGAACTCTAAGCAATCACAAGAGAGAGAAGATATATATATATATATATATAGAGAGAGAGAGAGAGAGAGATATATATATATATATATAGAGAGAGAGAGAGATAGAGAGAAAGAAAGAGAGAGAGAGAGAGAGAGAAAGAAGAGAGAAAGAGAAAATAAACAAAATATTACACCAGGAAGTGCCGGCACAATCACTGATCTAAAGGTTCCACAGATGGAGTCGTGGACAGCATGGCCGAGTTTGTCAATTTCCAGCTTGACCTGCTTGGCATTGTCGAAGCTACCGCTGTACATGGATAAGAACGTCAGGAGCCTCTGAGATGGTTCTGAAAGTGAATCAAAACTTAACGGGTTTCGTACTTAAAGGGGTCAGCTATTTACGACCATAACTTTATCAGGATGTATATGCCACGTATACAATATCAAACAGCCGTTCTCTTTTCAAAGATTTGATAGCATGTGTTGTCATCGGCCATGAGTCTATATGACAAAGTTTCAGCTTAATATGTTGACGGGAAGTAGGTGCATTTTGCCAGCCACGAACAAAAGCAAAGTTTTTTTAAAGGAATATGAAAAGAAGTAAAATATGGAGCTTCGTCTCGTCCCTAACTGGCAGGGACAATCTAAATAAACAAAAACAAAATGGATGCCCCCTTCTCATCCAACATCTTCTTATGTTAAAATGAGTCTCCGTGTGTTTTAAAAATATAAATACTTATGTGGGTTCAGGTTTTAATCAGTCCAGAAGCAGCGCTTTGACTCTCACTCTAACCTAAAATGACAATCAGTACATTAGCAGCACTTTGACTCTCACTCTAACCTAAAATGACAATCAGTACATTAGCAGCACTTTGACATCTCACTCTAACCACAAATGACAATCAGTACATTAGCAGCACTTTGACTCTCACTCTAACCTAAAATGACAATCAGTACATTAGCAGCACTTTGACTCTCCCTCTAACCTAAAATGACAATCAGTACATTAGCTGCACTTTGACTCTAACTCTAACCATCAATGACAATCAGTACATTAGCAGCACTATTGAAATAAAAATCTGATAAATCCTTGTAAATTGAGCCATTTCGCAGCACTAATTTTGGGAATGCGCCCTTTAAAAAGCCATGACACTAGCACAGTGGTTCTCACCATTCCTAATGCAGTGGCCCTTTACTAAATTTCATCATATTGTGGCAACACCCAACCCTCAAAATTATTTTCGTTGCTACGTCATAACTGTGTAGTATATGTGTTTTCTGATGGTCTTAGGCCGCCCCTTTGAAAGCATCATTCGACCCCCAAAGGGTTCGCGACCAACAGGTTGAGAACCGCTGCACCAACAGGTATTCTATGGGAAATTGTTACCCCACAACACATAAACCACCCTTGAAATAAGACTTCCCTTTATATTTAGGCAATAGTTTTTAACAGGAAATCTTAAGTTTGTGACTCATCTCGAATTTTAAAAGCAAAACGTTTTCGTAAATGCGGGATTAAAATAAAATAGACAAGTATTAAAAAAAAAATTGCTTTCACGATTTCAAAGAGTTGGCGTTGTTTAACTATTTCCTTTGAACAAAGTATACGCACACCATTGTATGATTTGTGTCCGTCTCTTAAACTGCAACAATACTTGAGCAGGTCATACCTCCTGATAAACTGGAGGCTTAGGTGTATGTCGGTCACAGTACCTTCACGCCAAAGGGAGGTTTAAATAATATTCATATTTGAAATAAACTTTGTGAAAGGCTTATAACTATAAACTATATTTACATTAAAAATGTAATTGATAGAGGTTAAAAAAGTTTATGAATGGCTTGGCGCTGGGGCACATCCTTGAGCAATTCGTAAACGGCTTGGTCTTATGGCACATTCTTGAACAATTAGTGAATGGCTTGGCGCTATGGAACCATCTTAAAACTTTCCAACATTACCCGGGTCCCACCGGCAACATCTTCTAGTACAGTAGTATTTCGGGTTACAACGCCTCAGGTCACGATTGATTCAGGTTGCAAACACCAACTTCTAAATTTGTTGTCTCGAGTGACGAACAGTCCCTCGGGTTTTGAGAAAAGGCCAGAGAGAGAGAGAGAGGGCGAGAGAGAGCGAGAGAGAGAGAGAAAGAGAAAGAACAAAAACGTTGAAGACAAACGATCGCATATAGATCGTATAGATTCTCCATCAAAGGAAGAAACAAATTTCTGTCGATATCTACTTGGTTCAGAAAGATTCACAGTTGGCTGCCAAGCAACAGGAACAAGAACTCGTGAAACTAATGATTTGGCATAGCAAAGAAAGTGACACATTTTTCCATGATTTTTTTTTTGGTAAGAAACTTAGACTACATCTTTCTTGAGTTAACATGTAATTTATTTGGTTGTTTTCTTTCCCTTTATTTAATGCGTGAAGTACACGCATTCTTTGCGTTTTGTCAGGTGAACGACCGGATGTTAAAAAAAAATATGATTCTTTCATCTTGAAGCTGATTGTCTCTCTCTCATTGATTTCAATGTTTCGTGTTTACGAACCGAGTTCTGGAACGAATTATTTTCGTAACCCGAGGTGAAAGGTATATATTTACTAGATATAACATTAAAACAAAAAAAGACATACATTTTTATTTATAATAGTATAGATTCAAATATAGTAAATATCCTGACACGACTTAAGTTTCACGATGACAACATTTACAGCAATTCGACATTTCTTGTATGTCAATAATTTGAATCAACGTTAAGACTAAATCACATACTTTGCTATGCATATACAATACGTATAATAATTTGTTAATTATTTAAACAGTTCCTTTCACGCGTTTGAGCTGCTACCCATTGGCTTAAAGCCGTGCTACTTTATCAAAATATATTTTTTTTATTTAGTTAAGAAGTATGTTGACATCAAAGAACAACATCATTACATCCAGACATACATAAATAAATGTTTGTGTTTTCTAAACGTACTTCTAATACATAGCACATTGAGGTCAATCACCTTTTCTCAATTCAGAATCTGCGCCTCTGAGCCATGAGGCGATGCAAAGAAGTGTCACTACAGCTTGGAGCCTCATCTCGTCTGCGGTACAATCTAAGCTCAGATGAGTCTAATGCTCCCGTCTCTGGACTACTCAACCTTTTAATAAAAGATAACACACTTGGTATGCAATTTAAGTGACTGGAGTGTGATTGAATTGAAATAAAACTTCGATACCGCTATTATTCGACTTAATTGGTTACTGACATGACCTGGTAGCTGCTTTGGTGAGTTGGAGGGGTGGTGGGGCGCCTGGGGATAGATTAACCTATTAACGTCTGTTTGCGATACAAACACAATGACTGACCGACATCTTCGACCTTTTTCGATGTACGTTCGCTTCACAGGCCACACACATCTCATGGCATTACATATTAATATTCGACGTCATACCTGCGTTTATATTTTGAGTTGCCTGAATCAGGGACGTGTACAGCCCACCCCTGAGTTGGGATCAGGGACGTGTACACTTCACCCCTGAGTTGTATAAGCCAACCCCACACCCCCTTCGATATTGGTCAATGGTTGTCATGGTAGTGGTATATAATTATATCATTCCTATGAGCATTAGCAATACATAAAATTACCAGTTAAATAATTGTAAGAACATTGTTGACTATTTAATAGAATTGATCACAAAAGATGCAAATGCAAATGCCAATAATTCTTATTTTGGTTCAGATAATCAAATTATCAAATCCTTTGATTATTAACATAGAAATGAGCATTTGTATAAATATTTTCTTTTCTCATTTAATATAAAAAATCAAAATCCAGTATGGGCTGTGTGGTGAAAATGAGTCTATTCCAAACTAGCGGATTTGAGATGAATTCCCAGCATACCTAACCATGCGAAGGTAACTCCTGTTAATGTTCTCCCTTTTCACTCGAAAAAAAGCCAAATCAATTTTCGAATTGAGTAATAACCTTGACTTGAGCCTTTTCTTTTGTTTGAAGTGAGGGTGATCCAACGGCAAGACTTAGTCAAGACGACTGGATATAGACTAGGATGCAGTTGATGACCAGCTGTGGTTCTTGTGTGTCTCACTGTGCTCTTTATGCCTACTACATCCCAGGAGTTGTCAGAATTTTCATTGTGTCAATGTCATACAGCCTATGGGACTCCATCTCCAGGTTTTAATTTCAGAGTTAGCCTTCTCTGTAAAAAGTTGCCATCCAAGTTTAACTATTCCCATCTAACCGAGGTGTAGGTGGTGTTTGAGCTGGTCTAGGAATGAAGTAGTGGTGTGACGTGATCACGTTTTTTTGCCTTTAAAACTAGTCTAGCAGCTGAGTTTTGAACCTTTTGTAGTTTTTCTAAGACGTGTTTTGGTGAACCTGACAGAAGAGAGATACAATAGTCAAGATGAGAGAGAACAAGAGCATAGACTAGGGTTTTTATTGCGTTAACTGTGTGGTAGTGGCGGATGGAGCTGATCTGACGGATAGTGGTGTATGCAGAGCGACAAATGTGAGAGATAGAGAAGCAGCACCCCTGCCGGCAAGGCGTTCCTTCTCTGGTGCCGCCTCAATCACATAGTCAATCGAGTGGAAGGGTGGGTGAGGCTGTCTCAGGGGCGGAAAGCCCCCGGCGTGCCTCTTCGCGGCCTGACTGGACCAGAACACCACTGGGGGAGTGGTTGAATGCCGGTTGGGAGTGGCGGGGGTGTGCTGGGGAAGACTCCATGAGCTTCGGCTCAATAGTTTGCTGATTTTCTTACGTACTTTAGTTTCAGGTTTTCAGTTTCGCGTAAAAATATTGGGAGCTTGTTATTTGGCGACACCTGTTTTTTTAAAATTCAGTCAGGATTGCCTGTCGGTATCCATGATTTAGACCAGAGGGTCTCAAGCTATCCAGATGTCTGCATGGGTATAACTGTATCTTTGGTCTTCACCCATCCCCTTTCCTTCCATAGGTTCCGATTTAGTATATCGTCCAGTTTGTCCCCAAAGTTTTGCCACCTTTCTTTTAACACAGTGGACGTCTTATTCCTCGCAAAGATAGAAAAAGACTTTAAATTCCCATTGTTTTCAAAGAAAATCTAAATCCCTTTTGTATCGTTTGTAACATTGTGTGATTTTGAAACATTGCTCTCTAAAAATGTACAACACATTCAGTGGCTTACTTTGACCAATGTTGCTTGGCTCTGAAATCACATTAGGCTTCTTACACGCACATAAAAAAAGTCTTTATCTTAAGGTGGCTGTCTGGCTAAGAAAATCATTGGACTGACCCACTTGCCGCCAGCGCGTGGAGCTGAAACTTGGCACATAGACGCGATGTCGATGCCAACGCAAACTTTCTAATTTTCAGCCCCAACTCAAACCCCAATAATATTTTTTTTTTCATGTTTTACAAGGGGATCGCGAATGAAAATTCCCGATAACTGCGCTAAATGAGATTCTTTAAAGAAATCGCAAGTTCATTTGGTGCGTAATATTGTCTTTTATTCTTATGAAATTGTTAATAATTAATATATCCTCTTAAAGCTTCTTCGTCAATTGAATATTAATATAGTTTAGCTGAGAGAAAATAATGTGCGGTTAGGAGCCTTTGGGTGGGGGGAGGGAAGAGGAAAGAATTGGGTTTCTTATTAAGTGGGTTACTTGTATGCATATTTTGTCAAATTTTCAATCCCCCCTCCATATTACAATTTATAAAGGACTAATACAAAAAAACTTTTTTACAATTGTTTTTGTAATAGAAAATGTCCAATACACCTTGAATAAGGAAATTTACAAATGTCAGATTACATATGTCAGATTACAAATGTCTGATTACAAATGTCAGACTACAAATGTCAGATCAGATATGTCCGATTACAAAAGCCAGAATACACATTTTCAAATGAATCATGCGATTTAAACGTTAATGTAAATGTTCAATCATTTCAAAACAACAGGTAATAACAATATGTCATTAAATATGACACTCTGAAATAAAGGGACGCTATTTGTTTTAATGAATTCGTGAGGTCAGTGTTTTCGGTTGCTGCCCTTTAGTGCTGACCTAGTTAAACAGGAACAAAGCGGTTATCCACAAATGGCTGGAGATTGTTTGATTTGATAATGCTTAAATAGAATAGTGTATGTTGAAAAGTGTATGTTGATAAGTGTATGTTGAAATCACAATGGGATGATGTGATACAACTTTGGTTTCTCTTTGGATCATATAATGTGGTCACAAATTCTTGACGTAATTGCTTTTCAAAAATGACTCTTTTCAAAACTTGTGTTGTCAAATATTGAAATAAATCAACTGATCCCACATGTTGTACTCTAAGATAAGCTCCCACATGTTGTACTCTAAGATAAGCTCCAAGATGGTGTCCTCTAAAATAAGGTAAAAGATGGTGTCCTCTAAATTCAGATCATAGACGGTGTCCTCTAAATTAAGATCATAAATGGTGTCCTCTAAATTCAGATCATAGACGGTGTCCTCTAAATTAAGATCATAAATGGTGTCCTCTAAATTCAGATCATAGACGGTGTCCTCTAAATTAAGATCATAAATGGTGTCCTCTAAATTCAGATCATAGACGGTGTCCTCTAAATTCAGATCATAGACGGTGTCCTCTAAATTCAGATCATAGACGGTGTCCTCTAAATTAAGATCATAAATGGTGTCCTCTAAATTAAGATTATAGACGGTGTCCTCTAAATTCAGATCATAGACGGTGTCCTCTAAATTAAGATCATAAATGGTGTCCTCTAAATTAAGATTATAGACGGTGTCCTCTAAATTAAGATCATAAATGGTGTCCTCTAAATTAAGATTATAGACGGTGTCCTCTAAATTAAGATCAATGATGATGTACTCTAAATTAAGATCATAGATAGTGTCATCTAATTTAAGATCATAGACGGTGTCCTCTAAATTAAGATCATAGACATGTCCTCTAAATTAAGGCCATAGATGGTGTCCTCTAAATTAAGATCATAGACGTGTCCTCTAAATTAAGATCACAGATGTTGTCCTCTAAACTAAAATCATAGGTGGTGTACTCTAAATTAAGATCATAGATGGTGTCCTCTAAGTTAAGGTCCAGGATGTTGTCGCCCGGCAACTCCCAAACAACTTAAGTAAAAACTGAAAATTGTGGGACATTTAAAAAATACTTTTGCGTCAGTGATTCTCAAGCTTCTGTTTGAATAACGTGAAATGGATGTACTGCGCAAAATTAAAAAAAAACAATAAATATCAAGTTCACCCCATTAAAACAGACACGTTTTCAAAAAAATCATTTTTGTAGAGAACAGAAAATAGAGTTTTGATTAATTGTTACAAATTAATTAAAAATGTTTGCTTATATGGACGTTAAAGAGTTTTAATAAATCACAGTACGTCTGTATCACGTGATCATATTTGTAAAAGTAACAGTTAAGAAATGTAGTGAGCAAAATATTTGAATGACATGTACAGTGTTGTTTCAAGACTCTAACATCATCATCATCATCATGTCCCTTAGTCCTTGGACCGTTGGGGCGCCACAGATGGCATGTACACTATCCTTCTCCATTCCTCTCTGTCTTCTGCACTGCGTACAGCATCGCCTAGTTTTAATCCCGTCCACTCCTTGATGTTATCTGCCCATCTTTTTCTTTGTCTTCCTTTTCTTCTCCCTCATCTAGTTGTGCCCTGCATGATTTCTTTGGCGAGCCCTTGTTTCCTTGTTATGTGGCCAAACCATGCAAGTTTTCGCTTTTTTACCAACACCAGGAGGTCATCGTACTGCCCACTTGCTTTACGAATCCTTTCTTTCACTTGATTATTGGTGATGTGATCTCTATAGCAGATGCCAAGAATGCTTCTGAAACATCTCATCTCCATCGCCTTTATTTTCCTTTCAGGTTCTGCTGTTAATGTCTAGGACTCACAGTGATACAAGAAAATGGAGAGGACTAATGAGCGCATCAGCCTGACTCTAACATGTTTGTACAAAATTACAAGCCAGTCATTGATTGACGTCTTACTAAGATGTTTGTACACAATTAAAAGCGAGTTATTGATTGACGTCTTACTAAGATGTCAGTGAGTGATTGACATCTTAATAAGATGTCTGTACATAATTACAAGCCATTGATTGACTGACATCTTATTAAGATGTTTGTACACAATTACAAGACAGTGATTGAGTGCCGTCTTAACGATATTAAACATTGCATGGGGAGATTGTTGATATATACAGAGAAAGGTTAGTGAGATGGACTGATAGAAAGGTTAATCAAATGGACTGATAGAAAGGTTAATGAGATGGACGGATAGAAAGGTTAATGAGATGGACAGATAGAAAGGTTAATAAGATGGACTGATAGAAAGGTTAATGAGATGGACTGATAGAAAGGTTAACGAGAGGGACTGATAGAAAGGTTAATGAGATGGACTGATAGAAAGGTTAATGAGATGGACTGATAGAAATGTTAATGAGATGGACTGATAGAATTGTTAATGAGATGGACTGATCGAAAGGTTAATGAGATGGACTGATATAAAGGTTAATGAGAGGGACTGATAGAAAGGTTAATGAGAGGGACCGATAGAAAGGTTAATGAGATGGACTGATAGAAAGGTTAATGAGATGGACTGATAGAAAGGTTAATGAGATGGACTGATAGAAAGGTTAATGAGATGGACTGATAGAAAGGTTAATGAGATGGACTGATAGAAAAGATCTTTGGTGTCATATGTGCCATCGATGTAAAACAATGTACTTATCAACTAGGGCCTGATTATGGGGCATCATTTTTATGAGAAGCTTTTCAATTTTAAAACTTTTAATTGAGTCAAATAACACACACAAAAAAAACACAATATTTAAAGAATCAAAAAAATCTCTAATAAACTCCTTTAGATTCAACCAACCAAAATACCCTGAAATATGAAATCAACTACACGTGCTCTAGTAAATGAATACCAGTATCATACCCAGTGCTGCGGACAGGTATACAAAATAACCTATTCCTATAAAATATGCGGAGTGTTCAGTGATGAAGTTTTGTATCTCCATGTTTCCCGCCAACTCAAGCCTGGGAGCAATTGGTGAGTTTAACAGTTCAGTATCAGCGTTGGCTTTTTGGTCTGAAGATTTCTGTGTGGTCGGGTTGTGAGCGGGTTTTTGGTCTGAGGACTTCTGTGTGGTCGGTTTGTCAGCGGGTTTTTGGTCTGAGGACTTCTGTGTGGTCAGGTTGTCAGCGGCTGGTTGGTCTGAGGTCTTCTGTGTTGTCGGGTTGTCAACGGCTAGTTGGTCTGTGGACTTCTGTGCGGTCGGGTTGTCAGTGGCATGTTAATTTGAGGACTTCTTAGTCGGGTTGTCAGTGGCCGGTTGGTCTGACAACTTCTGTGTAGTCGGGTTGTCAGTGGTTATGGCCTCAGGGGTTTTTACAGTATTAACCGGGGTGGCTGGTTTCTCTGTCAGCTTTCATGAGACTGATGGTGACTCGGAGTCAGTTTCAGCCATGGACGCTTTCAGACGTTGATATTCTAAGAGATGTATGCATAAGTCTTTACCAGAAGCATAAAACCAATCACAATAAGAGTTTCTTAGAATAGAAAGATCTAAAATATATTCTAAGAGCTTAAACCAAAGTAGGAGAAGACGCCTATGCAAACTGGAAAGGAACATGTGGACGCAACTGTAACGCAACTTCAAACGAGAGAGCTCTGAGGCGCTTGGAATTCGCCAGCTTCAACGAACTCATACTTGCCCATAAAATATCCAGGAAAACCACATGGCCTAGCCACAATGGGTAACAAACTCTACAATCAGATTGACTACATTATGTTGCAAACACACTTCCGGTCTTAGAGTATAAACATTGCCAAGGCCCGCAGCTTCCCAGGAGCTGAAATTGGAAGTGACCACGATCTAGTCATGGTGACATTTAGGTTGCACTTAAAGAGGGTAAATAAAAAGGGATACACCAAAAGCAAATTTGATCTTCAAAAGCTGAAGGATCCTAAAGTAGCAGAGGCCTTCCAAGCAATGATAGGAGACAAATTTGCAACGCTTAACATTATAGATGCAGACTTTTCAGACATGGACGCACTCATTGATAATTTCAACACAGCTGTGACGGACACAGCCCATGACATCCTTGTTAAACATCGACAACACAAACACCATGGGTGACAGCTGACATCCTCGATCTGTGTGACAAACGGAGGCAGTTAAAGAAAACAAAGATGGTAGATACAGAGGGGGCCAATAAATATATGGAAATTAACCAAACCATCAAAAAGGGTATGAGAAGGGTAAAGAAGAACTAGATTGAAGAGCAATGCTACGACATCGCTTGAAGAAAAACAATAGCAAAAAGTATACCAGGCATACAAGATAAAAATGGTAAATGTTTGACCGAGGTAAGTGATATCCAGAAAAGTTGGACTGAATACTGCTCAGAGCTGTATAATGAAAATATTTAGAGAGACCCAGAGATCCTTAATGTCCCCCCAGCAATGGACAATAAAAACATCCCTATTCTCCGCGCAGTAGTAGAAGCAGCAGTCCAAGCACTCCAAATAGGAAAGGCCGCAGGAGTGGATAATATCAATGCCGAATTGCTGAAACAAGGAGGAGAAGCAATGATAAATGCCCTAACCAATATTTGTAACAAAATATGGCTGACAGAGGAATGGCCCAAATCATGGACCCAAACGCTCATCATCACCATACCCAAGAAAGGTAACCTACAGCCATGCCAAAACTATCGCACCATTAGCCTAATAAGCCACCCAAGCAAGGTCATGTTGAAGGTCATACTGAACCGACTAAGACCATATGCTGACAGTATCATAGCTGAAGAACAGGTGGGCTTCAGGCAAGGACGTGGCACTACTGAGTAGATCCTAAACCTCCGAATACTATGTGAGAAATATGTTCAACACCAAGAAAACCTATACCACATCTTTGTGGATTTCAAGAAAGCATTCGACAGGGTTTGGCATGCTGCTTTATGGGCCACCATGAGACACTACAACATCAACACAAACTTAAGCAGCCTCTATGATAAGGTCACCAGTGCACTCTTCTTCAACAATAACATCGGAGAATTGTTCAAGGCCACGATTGGAGTACGACAAGGCTGCTTGCTCTCCCCCACCCTGTTCAACATCTTCTTGTAGAGAATTATGTCAGATGCGCTGGAAACGCATGTAGGGACAGTCAGCATTGGTGGCAGAACAATCACCAACCTACGCTTTGCGTATGACATAGACGGACTGGCTGGAAGGGAAGCAGAGCTAGCCAACCTAGTAAAGCGTCTTGACAAGACTTCATCGTCATTTGGCAGGCACATCAGTGCAGAAAAGACAAAAACGATGACGAATAACACCACTGGCATCTCCACTGAAATTAAGGTCGGGGAGGAAAGATTAGAGACAGTTGACAGCTTCAAGTACCTCGGTGCAATAGTCTCGGAAGAAGGCTCGAAGCCCGAATTGATTGGCAGGATTGTGCAGACCATCCCCATTCTTGTATCCCTGTGAGTCCTGGACATTAACAGCAGAACTTGAAAAGAAAATAAAGGCGATGGAGATGAGATGTTTCAGAAGCATTCTTGGCATCTGCTATAGAGATCTTATCACTAATGATCAAGTGAAAGAAAGGATTCGTCAAGCAACTGGGCAGTACGATGACTGAAAAAAGAGCAAACTTGAATTGTATGGCCACGTGACCAGAAAACAAGGGCTCGTCAAAGAAATCTTGCAGGGTACAACTAGAGGAGGAAGAAGAAGAGGAAGACAAAGAAAAAGATGGGAAGATAACATCAAAGAGTTGTAGGGACTAAAACTAGTCGATGCTATGCGTAGTGCAGAAGACCGAGAGGAATGTAGGATAATTTTCATGTCATCTTTGTCGCCCAAAACGACCCAAAGACCAAGGGACATAATGTTGATGATGATGTCCATGCGGCAAAAAAGCGACCAGGTTAAATTTCATACTGGAGAGACGAGCACCGTCCTGTCACTTTATGTCAGGTGTGCCGTAGCATGCTGGTGTGCCCCGAAATCATGTCAGGTGTGCCGCAGCATGCTGATATGCCGCGAGATTATGTCAGGTGTGCCGTAGCATGCGGATGTGCCGCGAGGTTATTTCATGGGTCCCCTCGCATGCTGATGTGCCCTGAGATTATGTCAGGTGTGCCGTAGCTTGCTGACGTGCCGCGAGATTATGTCAGGTGTGCCGTAGAATGCTGATGTGCCGCGAGATTATGTCAGGTGTGCCGTAGCATGCCGATGTGCCGCGAGATTATGTCAGGTGTGCCGTAGCATGCTGATGTGCCGCGAGATTATGTCAGGTGTGCCTCGCAAAAATAGTGTATGTGGAATATTATAATTTTGCTAAAGTGCGTGAAAAAAATGAGCGGGTGCAAGCCTTAGGGGTGGGCATCACTAATTGAGATTCTTGAAGTTCGTTACGTGTATCCAGGCTTTGTTTAAATTTTCAGCTCTCCCCCCTTTGTTCGATATTAAATTTTATTAAGGACTTATCCAAAAACATGTTTTTCATGTGTTGTTTAATATAAGATTGTTAATGCATTTTGAATAAGGAAATCCTGGGTCGGTCGACACTTTAGTCAAACATTATTTTACAATCCTGTTGAAAGTCTGATGTCTACATTCTAATGTCAAAATTCTAATGTTTAAATTCTAATGTCTCATTTCTAACGTCTAATGTCTGATGTCTAATGTCTAAATAATAAAGTTTACATTTAGCACACACACATTTTTCTTTAAAAAAAGAAAAACACCAAGAAACTTTTTTTACTAAATTATTTTTTTCTCTCCACATTTATTGGGATCGTTCAAGGTTGAAGCTACAAGTTTGTCCGACTACAATTTGTCGAATGAATCATCCAAGTTAAATGTTCATGGCAATGTTCAATAATTTCAAAATAATAAGAAAGAAGAACAGTTCATTTAAATATCGCACTCTGAAAAAAGGGAGACGATTTATTATATTTTTGGTATTAATTCGTGAGGTTAGTATTTTTTTTACGGTTGCTGCCCTTTAGTGCTGACCTAGTTAAACAGGAACAAAGCGGTTGTCCACAAATGGCTGGAGATTGTTTGATTTGGTAATGCTTAAATAGAAAAGTGTATGTTGAAATCACAATGAGATGATTTGATACAACTTTGGTTTCTCTTTTATAGTTTGGATTGATGAGATCATATAATTTATTCACAAATACGTGATATAATTGCTTTTAAAAAAAATGGCACTGTTCGAAACTTAAGCTAGCTGGTTGTGTTGTAAACAAATTGGATTGGATCCTGTTATCCATAATGTTGTCCTCTAAATTAATATCCATGATATTGTATCTAAATTAAGGTCCAGGATGTTTTCTTCTAAATTAAGGTCAATGTTATTGTTATATAAATTAAGGTCCTGGTTATTGTTATCTAAATTATATTGTCCTCTAAATTAAGTCATTGATGTTGTCCTCTAAATTAATTTTCAGGGTGTTGTCCTCTAAATGAAAGTATATGGTGTTGTCACCGTGCAACTCCCCAACAACTTATGTAATTACTAAAGATTGTGGGACATCAGTTTTTAAAAAATCGCTTGTAAAAACAGTCAGTAATAAAATTATAATTGTGCGTCAGTGATTCTCAAGCTTCTGTTTGAATTTTGCTTTGCCAAAAAATGAATAAAATAAAGCTCACCCACAAAACAACTTTAAAAACACTTTTTGTAGAGACTAGAAAAGTGAGATATGATTTATGGCCAAAAAGTCTTTAAAATGTCAGCTTACATAGATATTACATGGATATTACATTAATATTACATATATATTAAAATGTATAAAGAAATCACAGTTTCTATGTATCACATGGTCATATTTGTAGAATTCACAAAACAATTAACACATTTAGTGAGCAAGATATTAGACGGACATGTGCGATTTTTTCCACGGCCGAAACATATTTTTACGCCATAGTCGACAAGGATTCATTGAAGTCTTAAACAATGTATGGTTAGATAGATAGATATAAACAGAAAAGCTATTGAGATGGACGGATGGAAAAGATCTTTGGTGTCATATGCGACATCTTTGTGAAACAAATTACTAATTTTTACGAGAAGCTTTTCAAATTTAAAACTTTTAAATTGAGCATAAATAACAAGCCATTTTATTAATGATATCCAGACTTTACTAAATAAAATATACTTTATGAACTAATCACCGGAGATGACCTTGAACTTGAGATCATTTCAAACAAAGTAACATATACAAAAATGGACTTTAGTTAAACAATATAGACATCTGAGACCCAAGTTGTAAAATGCCACAATGCTTTCGCATCAATACCGTGATCAACCAAACGGGAAGATTCAAGAATTCATACAAAATATTATATGGACAGAATGAAGGTTTACAATATAAAGGTAAAGTACTTAATTTCTTATAAGACAATTATAGAAGAATGTTCAAGAGTCATGAAGGTTTTCAAGTATGAAGATCATATACATATTAGTGCGTCAACATGCTGATGAACGTATTCGCGTATGATCATATGGACGGAAGTCTTCTACAGCTGTTGTATTCACATTAAAACTTTTAACATATATAAGAGGGCAACATTTAATACAAGTAGATTGTAATTCAATGTTTAAGTATCAGTTAAAGAACAAAGGGCATATTAGCAATCAGATCAGTTAAAAATAAAGATTCATTTAGAGTCAGGGGAAGAAAACAAAAAGCTTAAGTTTTAGTTAACATGATTGGTTGACGATGCATGTCATTCAAAAAGTCATAAAATCATTTTTTGAAAGAATTATGTTTGAACAAAATACTCATTAATTTAATTTTCATATTTATCACAGATTTTGAATCAAGTTTACTACATTTATGAGACAGCAATTTTCAAAGTACCCAAAAATATTCTCTTACAAACCCCATCAGATTCAACAAACCAAAAAATATACTGAAATGTAAAACTACACGTGTTCTAGTAAGTGAATACCAGTATCATACCCAGTGCCGCAGACAGGTATACAAAATAAGCCATTCGTATAAAACCTGCGGAGTTTTCAGTGATGAAGTTTTTAATCTCCACGTTTCCCCCCAACTCAAGTCTGGAAGCAATTGGTGAGTTCAACAGTTCGATCTCAGCATTGTCTTTGTGGTCTGATGACTTCTGTGTGGTCGAGTTGTCAGCGGCTGGTTGGTCTGAGGACTTCTGTGTAGTCGGGTTGTCAGCGGGTTTGACCTCAATGGCCTTCACAGTGCTAACCGGAGTGGCTGGTTTCTCTGTTATCTTTCCTGGGTCTGAAGGTGACTCGGAGTCATCTCCAGCCATTGACGCTTTCAGACGTTGATATTCTGAGAGATGTATGCGTAAGTCTTTACCAAATGCATAAAAAATGGTTATAATAAGTGTTTCTTAGAAAGTTCTTAGAATAGACATTTCTTAGAATAGAAAGTTCTTAGAATAGAAAGTTCTTAGAAGACATTCTAAGAGTTTAAAACACCTCAAATTAAATATATTGCAACTCATCACATGACTTGATTATCTCCCCGGGACACCAGTTATCCCTCCTTCATCAATCAATTATTCCACTATGTTCGATGTATACTTCTATTTTTTTAGGGTATCTTGTGCCGCAAGTGACATTAGTTTACCGTGGTAAAATCATTTTAAAATAAGCCAATTTTCGGAGCGCTGTTGTTTACGGAACTATCAGCGTCTTTAAATAAGCGGGGCTTTCTCTACTGACCTACTGACACCATTCACACGTTCAAATGGTCTCTCTATACCTAGCTGGACAAATCTTTCATCCGAATGAAAATCATCCATAAGGAATGGCATCAGCGGCCTGAGCCTAGACTGTCTTAACGGCAATCGTGTCAGCTTTCAGCCAAAACAACATGTTCTTTAAATTGTTACACTTGATTAAATAATAACTATAATCCACATCATTTTCCTTGAAGTCTATGTTTGCTAATCTACAGTTGGTTTGGGGGGCAGGGCCTAACTAGTTCATACATCTAAATTAGTATACATTAGCAACACATTAGCAACACATTGAGTACGCAGGGGAGAAAGATAATTGGTGAGTTCATTGGTGATGTAATTGGTGCGAAAAATATAGGATATTTTTATAACATTGATTAATTATGTGTGTGTGTTAGGTGGCTCCCTTTTTAGAGTTCATCCCGGGTGGCATTTAATCAGGGCGCGCCCCTGTTGATACCTTCCGAAAACCCCGTGTGACAATGACGTCACCATTCAAAGGACATATTTTCAGACACGCCTTCGTACCTTCGCTGTTCCCGTCCACCAACACAATGGTCTTTGACTGGACAAGTTTGTCTATTGATGTGTCTCCCGCCTCTCTCTTCCTTCGTCCACTGGCCAGGCCACAGATCCGAGCGCAGGGAAGGCTACAGAATGATTGTCAAATATTAAGTGTTTCAAGCAAGGCTGCATAGTGATAGTCAAATATTAAGTGTTCGACAGAATTAAACGCAGTTCAGTACAATTGTTTTTCTAAATGACTTAATGTGCTGCTTGTATGAAGACATTATTGTGTCACTGTTTGCAAACCTTGCTACTTAAAATGTGTTGTCACTGCATAAGTAACCAATGTATACAAGCTGCGTACCTAGTATCCGAAGTAAGACAAATGGTGGCGGTGGCCCGAAGATACACCATGCTGTACCCCGGGAAGATGATAGCTTGGAACCGGAAACCTTGTTTGTGATTGTTTATGTCATACATGGTCAGTGAACTTTGGGTTGGACATCTGGAAATGGAAGACGAATATTATATCATCCATATAAGAGTTGGTTTGTTAAAGTAGCAACTACATACGTAGAGTCATATTTCTTAGGCCCAAATTAAGTTATAAAACATCTGTTGAGTTGACCATTTTCTTGTAAATTCCATATAACCAAGGGTGCATATGTAATCATCTCTTCAAACGTTCAACACTGTCTGCACTAACATGGTCAGAACACTTGCAAACTAGCTGCGTAAAGAATAATTATCAGTTGAGTTTCATTGCTTTTAAAGTGATTCGACATCATGTGTGTACTAGTTATAGCCCACATCACATTGGTGGTGGTAATGCGTGAACTTCCCATCTACTAAATTTACTTGACAGAACATGCATATAAATAACACAGTTGGTACGAATCCCAAATAGTGCTCAGCCCTTAGATACACCATCCCACACTTATTCCAAGCCACTGAAATATATTAATATTCTAATTTCAAAATCTATGTTACTCCACAGATGTATTGCATCATATTTACATAGAGGCTATTTACATAAAAAAACATATTACGCAACAAACGCATATGCGTTATATTTTTAAAATATTTTTTCGCACAGCTATCGTAAATTTATGTTGCATCCTATTGAACAGACCATATTTACATACCTAGACATATTTACATACCTAGACATATTTACATACCTAGACATATTTACATACCTAGACATATTTACATACCTAGACATATTTACATACCTAGACATATCTACATACCTAGACATATTTACATACCTAGACATATCTACATACCTAGACATATTTACATACCTAGACATATCTACATACCTAGACATATTTACATACCTAGACATATCTACATACCTAGACATATTTACATACCTAGACATATTTACATACCTAGACATATCTACATACCTAGACATATTTACATACCTAGACATATCTACATACCTAGACATATTTACATACCTAGAAATATCTACATACCTAGACATATTTACATACCTAGACATATTTACATACCTAGACATATTTACATACCTAGACATATCTACATACCTAGACATATCTACATACCTAGAAATATCTACATACCTAGACATATTTACATACCTAGACATATTTACATACCTAGACATATTTACATACCTAGAAAATTGTAGTTATTGATTGTTGGCAGGTGCGTTCCAATCACAATTATTTTATTCATTAACTAAGTTTATGCCAAAAGCCAAAAATGTAATTAATTAAAATGACGGCTGTGCAATGAAGCGTTTTAGTTCAATTTAGTTTAAAAGAAATATTATATTGACAGGAAAGGGCTAAAACCACAAGTATCTACCAGTTGGCTCTTAGGAAGCCATGGAAGGGTCAAAAACACAAGTATCTGCCATTTGCTTTTAGGAAGCTATGGAAGGGCCAAAAACACAGGTATCTGACATTGGCTCTTAGGAAGCTATGGAAGGGTAAAAAACACAGGTATCGGTTTATCGGCTCTTAGGAAGCTATGGAAGGGCCACAAACACAGGTATCTGACATCGGCTCTTAGGAAGCTATGGAAGGGCCACAAACACAGGTATCTGACATTGGCTCTTAGGAAGCTATGGAAGGGCCACAAACACAGGTATCTGACATCGGCTCTTAGGAAGCTAAGTCCTTACTTGTCAGTGATCAGCCTCTCCACGGTGATCGCCCCTACTGTCGGCACCACGGGCAGGGCGTCCACGTTGACATTAATGAGCTTGAGCCTGGGGTCAGGGTTGTCCATGACGATGGCGGCGTTAATCCAAGTGCCCACCTCGATCAGGTAAACAGAACCGGTGTTTGGTAGCAGGTTTGTGAATGAGTCAGACGTGTAGAGTTCGAGTCTCAACTAGAAGGTTGAAAGAAGTATTGTCCTATATAGATGTACGTGTTTGGCTTGGTTTGTAACTGTGCGTGAATCTTATTCAGAAGTATTATTCTATAGATGTACGTGTTTGGCTTGGTTTGTAACTGTGCGTGAATCTGGTTCGCTTCTTTTTGATAGAGTTTAAGAAGAAAACGATTTGTATTAAATTGTTAAAATTTGGCATTTCAGGCCTTGTTTCAGTTTTTTTCCGAACAAAATTTGAGCTGTAACGCTACAACTTACCGACATGTTGTACTGCTCATACAGCGATGTCAGGGGAGACAGAGTGAAGGGCTGGTAACGGTTGGTGACGGTGTTGATCTTTGGAATGGAGCAGACCAACTGATACCTGAAGTTGGATACCACATACGATGACGTCATTAGTAGAATTGATAAAAAGAAGAAGAAAAAACTCTTATCTCTCCATTCTTAGACATGCAAAAAAGGTGAGTTAGATCAAGAGTAACTTCTATATGAGCATTTCAAGTCAGATTTCTTTAGCGATTGTAGCCCCATTTTAACAAAAACAAAAAGTAAAGGTAATGTCTAGCTAAGGAATTGAATGTGATGAAATTACAATTCTTTTTGTGAGAACAAATTCGTATAGAACGAAAGGAAACAACATTTTATACATATTATAGTATTCTGTTTCTAATATTTTTATGGTCACGTGATGTGAAGTTCTTTACGAACTCGAAGCATTTATCTCGAAATTGTCATTAAATTTAGAAAGCTTATTATGGCCCAACATATCAAACTGTGAGATCCCTTGCTTTAAAATACATTAACTATAATTTATTTAACTTGTTAAATAAATGTTAAATGCAGTGAAAAATATGATGTTACACTTACCTCTAGATGATGTAATGTTACACTTACATTTGGAAGATGTAATGTTACACTTACCTATGAGGGTGTAATGTTACACTTACCTCTGGATGATGTAATGTTACACTTATCTCTGGATTATTATTATTTTATGTTGTCTTATATAGCGTGGTACCCCAGCCTAGTGCCGTGCTCACCACTCTGTACATAAAAATATTAGCGAAAGAAACACAATCGTAACAATAAAACAAAATACATTCAAGTAATAAAGAACAGCTGTATAGAGACAAAACAAAAACAAATCCATATTCACCCCACCCATTCCAGAACTTTTACATGTGAAGCCATTGACGGCGGCCAGCAGCATCGTTTATCGGTCAGATTTGAGGAATCAGTCGGGGTAATAGAGTTTAAAGAGATGTGTTTTGAGTGCAGTTTTGAAGGCCTGTGTGGTTGGTATATTGTGGTTGGTATATTGCGGATGTGTAGTGGAAGAGAATTCCATTGTTTGGGGGCGCAGAAAGAGACAGATCGTTCACCTTATGTTTTAGTACGTGTCTTACCAATGGACAGAATACGCGTGTCTGCGGAGGAGCGAAGCTGTCGAAGGGGTGAATAGACAGAAAGAAGTTCGGTCAGATAGGAAGGGCAGGAATCTGAGAAAAAGTTATCACAGAGAACAGACGGTTTTTAATCAATGCGTGGGTATATAGGACGCCAATGAAGTGAGTGGAGTAGTGGAGTGACATGATCACGTTTTTTTGCCGTTAGAACTAGCCTAGCAGCTGAATTTTGAACCCTTTGTAGTTTTTCTATGAAGTGTTTTGGTGAACCTGACAGAAAAGAGTTGCAATAGTCAAGATGAGAGAGAACACGAGCACAGACTAGTGTTTGTGTTGCGCTAACTGTGAGGTAGTGGCGAATGGAGCTGATCTGACGGATAGCGGTGTATGCAGAACGACAAATGTGAGAGATATGTTTATCAAGAGACATGTTGTTAGACAGAATATAACCAAGATTCCTAGCAGAGGGTGTAAACTGTATGTCGGTGATACCTACTTGAAACGAGTTGGGGAGATTTGAGGTAGAGGATGATTTGTGATTTTGAATGAGGAGTGCTTCCATTTTGTCATCATTAAGCTTCAACTTGTTGAGTGACATCCAAGACTTTACATCACCAATGCACTCCTGCAAAGTCTGGACAGCGGAATCAACAAAAGAGTGATTGTTTTGCTTGTATAGCTGCGTGTCATCTGCGAATGACTGCCTCTCAACAGCATGCCTCCCAAGCAAGAGGAGCAGTGGCCTGGTATACAATGTGAATAGAACCGGGCGCAAAACTGACCCCTGTGGCACTCCGTACACCAAATCAGCACTGCCGGAGAAACAGTCATCGATAGAGACCGCCTGCGTTCTATCGGAGAGGAACGACCTAAACCAAGACAAAACAGAACCAGAAATGCCAAAAAAATTTTCAATGGCTTTGTAAAGGGTTCCATGGTTATCAGTGTCAAAGACCGCATTGAGATCTAAGAGGATCAGGATGTAGACATTACCGCTGTCAAATGCGAGCAAGAGGTCATTGGTGACTCTCAAGAGAGCTGTCTCTGTGCTGTGGAAAGGTCTATAGACTGACTGATTAGGACTGAGAAGAGAGCTGTGTCAGTGCTGTGGAAAGGTCTATAGACTGACTGATTAGGACTGAGAAGAGAGTGGTCTTTAAGTAAGCAAAAAGCTGTTTCAGAACTAGTTTTTCAATGACTTTAGATAGAAAATGATGTTATGTTACACTCACAAATGGATGATGTAATGTTACACTTACCTCTGGATGATGTAATGTTTCACTTACCACTGGATGATGTAATGTTTCACTTACCACTGGATGATATAATATTACATTTACCTCTGGTTGATGTACTGGTAGGCTGCTGTCTGGCTATTCAGCCAAGCGTATCTGATCACATACTCGTATGTGATGTGAGTACTATTGTCCTGTAAATTAAAGACAATCGTTAGGACTGTATATGTTCATAAGGCTTTTTTAAAAACAATTTGATTCGTATTTAGAGTCCTTAATTGTTAAAATAACATCCATTAATTTTAATAACGCAAACATAATTTTCTTGTTATGTCATAAGAAATTGCTTTTGAATTTAGTCATATTTAACTGTTAACGATATTATTTCAACCGACTATGAAAGAAATAAAAAATTTAGATAGCCACATCAAATCTTCATGTAGCCACATCAAATCTTCATGTAGCCACATCAAATCTTCATGTAGTCACATCAAATCTTCATGTAGCCACATCAAATCTTCATGTAGCCACATCAAATCTTCATGTAGCCACATCAAATCTTCATGTAGCTACATCAAATCTTCATGTAACCACATCAAATCTTCATGTAGCCACATCAAATCTTCATGTAGCCACATCAAATCTTCATGTAGCCACATCAAATCTTCATGTAGCCACATCAAGTTACCCTGTAGCAATATGTCCCCGCAATCCAACTCTCAACTGCCGTGATGATATGTCATTCTTAGCTGTGTAGATGACAGGCAGGGCCGTACAAAGGCGGATCAACCGAGTAAATTACTTGGGGCCCTCCCCTATGGGTGGATTTTTTCTTTATCCAATTAACTTGAAATTTACGGAGCCCAAAATTATCATTTTCTCGGGTGCAAAAAAATGATGTGCACGCCCCCGCCTACAGGTGTCGTATGACTTACTTTCAGTGTGGTGCCGCATCCAGAATCTAGAGAGACTGACGCCTTGATGCTGGAGCCATTATACGTTTTCTGATAGCAAGTCGAGGGCGGAACTGGGAGGAAGTCGACGTTGCTGAGGCCCATGGAGGGGAACCTGGACTGAGGGAAGATGGCCGTCAAGAATCCATCGCTGCAGGAGATGTCAGGGTAGGGAACCGCTGAAATAGGTTTTGATTTAAGGATATGTCAGGGTAGGGTACAGCTGAAATAGGTTTTGGTTTAAGTATATGTGAGGGCAGGGTACAGCTGAAATAGGTTTTGGTTTGAGTATATATCAGGGTAGGGTACAACTGAAATAAGTTTTGGTTTAAGGATATGTCAGGGTAGGGTACAGCTGAAATACGTTTTGGTTTAAGGATATGTCAGGGTAGGGTACAGCTGAAATACGTTTTGGTTTAAGGCTATGTCAGGGTAGGGTACAGCTGAAATTGGTTTTGGTTTAATTTGAAGAAGAAGCACACATACTTATATCTGATGTTCTAATATTTTAGGAAAGCTTGAAAAACTGAAATTAATGAGTTAGTTAAAAAGATATCACCATGTACTTATTGAATATTTGCATATTTCTTTTATTATTTCTCATTAAACCTTCCAAACCAGTGGTTCTCAACCTTCCTAATGCTGCGACCCTTTAATGCAGTTCCTCATGTTGTGGCGACCCCCAGCCACAACATTATTTTCGTGGCTCCTTCATAACTGTAGAGCATATGTGTTTTTATATGGTCTTAGCCGACCTCTAGGGAAAAGGTCGTGCGATCCCCTCAAAGGGGTCGTGACCCACAGATTGATAACCCTTAATCTAAACAAAGTAACTGACCACTGGCACAAGTGCTGTCTTAAAGGAAATGACAATGGTTTGATATTGGCACTTTGATATGTCATAGTTGATGTCGCTGTCTTTGTTTGCGGTTGGCAATGTCGTCAAAGAATTCGAGCCTTTTTAAGAAATTTAGAAAATGGTAGATTTTGTATCAATTTTTAAATTTCTCCCAAAGCAGTACCACAACATCACCACAATAATAGAGTCAAGAAAATAATTTGTAAAAAAAACCAACAAATTTTTGAGTGATGGCTACACTCGCGTTCTAAATAAAAGAAAATAGCTGCCGTTGACAGAAATAGAAAATCATAAGCTCCTTAAAAGTCGCTACATGTATACCAAAAGGTCATGATATCAAAGACGATGCTAATGTATATTCACTTGTTTATCTACCCAATATTTGGTTGGAACTCAGATTGATGAGATTCTTCTGTCATGTGCAACGGATTAAAATCATGTTTGACTATAACTTCTGGCCAGTACAGCGAGATACATTTATTTCTATGAGATAATCAGCTGTCCAGAACCGCGGGATACATTTATTTCTATGAGATAAACAGCTGGCCAGAATAGCGGGATACATTTATTTCTATGAGATAAACAGCTGGCCAGTACAGCGGGATACATTTTTTTCTATGAGATAAACAGCTGGCCAGAACAGCGGGATACATTTATTTCTATGAGATAAACAGCTGACCAGTACAGCGGGATACATTTATTTCTATGAGATAAACAGCTGGCCAGAACAGCGGGATACATTTAATTTTTTTGAGCATTCAGTTAAAATTCTTGGTAAATCTTGATCTTAAACACATTTTTTAATAGCGACGGAAGGGATACCAGAATTTGGTAAACAAAATAAAGAACAGTAAAACTATTTTTACAAGGAATGACAAGCCAAGTATAATGCTATCACAGTTTTTTATTTTCGTAAAATACATTTTGTTGAATATTTTTTATTGTTGCATATCTTTTTGTTCGCAGCGGTTAGAGATCCTACTTTTGTTTTATTCCGCTGTCTGCGCCACGGCTCCAAAATTTTAATCCGCCACTGTGCAGACGTAAAGGTAACCACGTTTTTAAACTACAAGATGGAAGAAATATGTATGACATATTATACAGGAAACTTGGCTATCAGATTTTATAAAAAAACATAGAGGTTAGTTGTCTTGTTAAAGGTACCTTTGGTATCGTTCTGGGGAAGACACTGTACCCCGGCTAGTGTGGGCTGACTGACAGACAGGCACAGTCCAGACGTGTTGCTGTATGCGCAGTTCAAGATGCTTGACTCACTTCCTGTGCATCTGACATTTGACATTTGAACTAAGGGATTGATGGGGTTGGCAATGTAGTTTCTCACGATTCCTGGCCTGGGTACGAAGTTGGCAGATGATGACAATTGCCTGCCGGACGATGATTTCAAAGATGTCAGTACAAGAATGTTCAAATTGAGCGTTTAGTGCAAAAGAAAATAGAAGAAACCATTTTAAGCATGAAATAAAAAAAACTTATTTGGCTCAATATGTAGTCATTGATTCGCTTAATTCAAAGATTTCACAATTTAAAAAATAAGAATGGCTCGTTTAAGAATACAATTAGAATGGCTTGTTTAAGAATACAATTAGAATTGCTTGTTTAAGAATACAATTAGAATGGCTTGTTTAAGAATACAATAAGAATGGCTCGTTTAAGAACTAAGAATATCGCTACTAACGAGAAACAGATCTCTCTGCAGAACACAATGGCGGCCGCCTCGTTCCAGTCCTCCTGGCAGACGAAGACCCAGTTTCCGTTGAGCAGTACTTGGACGTACCCCATGCCGTACGTGTCATTGTCCGGACTCCCAAATATACGAACATTGATTGGGTTGGTAGGGTCTAAAGAGAATTTTATAATAATTATTATTATTAGTGGTCTTATATTGCTCGGGACCCTAGTCTAAGCCTGGGCTCACAGCGCTGTACATAAAAATATTAGCAAATATAATCATGCCATTAAAAAAAAACCTCTTATTTAAATAAAAAAACAAATATATAACAACGAAACAAAAAGCACATTTATATTAACACCACCCACCCCAGAACTCTTACATGTCAAGCCATGGACAACAACCAGCGGCATTTTTTATCGGCAATTGGGGGGAATCAGTCGGGAAAGTAGTGTTTAAAGAGATGTGCTTTGAGCGCTTATTTGAAGGCCTGAATCGTCGGTATATTGCGAATGACTGGCTCTCAACAGCATGTCTCTCGAGCAGGAGGAGAAGTGGCCTGGTATACATTGTGAATAGGACGGGACCCAAAACGTGACCCCTGTGGCACTCCGTACAGCAAGTCAGCACTACCGGAGAGATTGCCATCAACAGGGACCGTCTGCATTCTATCGGAGATGCAGGACCGAAACCAAGTAAAAACTAAACCAGAAATTCCAAATTAATTTCGAATGGTTTTTTAAATAGTCTGATGGTCAACGAACAATGACCGAGTTGGTCGTGTCTAGACAGAATATATGAACATTTGACTTGGCTTGTTTTTTGTATTTTACAGCAGCCTTTATGGATCATTACAGATCTAAGTTACTTGTTTGAATAATTTGAACAAAAACCAACTCACTTGGACAAATATGGTTGTAGGTTTGATTGGCCGTAACCACGACTGCTTGGTTGGACACGCTCTGTGACCCCGGCACGGATGAAGGTGTGAAAAACGTTACAGATGTGTTGCCCCCTGTGCCAACGCACTGGACGTACAGCTCATCGTCCTACACGTGTTAACAGATGAACACATTAAGCACGTGTTAACAGATGAACACATTAAACACTTGTTAGAAGATGAACACATTAAGGGAGAAAGAGAAGCCTGGGATCGTTGGTGGTAAAGTGAAATTGTTTTTACATCAGTCTAAATCTTATTTTCTAAATTTTATGGTCTAAATCCTATGACGCAAAATTTGTTGTCGAAATCCTATTATGCAAAAATGATGGTCCAAATCCTATGATCCAATTTTGTGGTCCAAATCATATAATACAGATTTTATGGTCCAAATCATATGATCCAAATTTTATGGTCCAAAGCATATTAATACAATTATTTTGTCTAAATCAAATTATATAAATTTGTTCATCTTCAGTGTTAAAAATTAGTCTATTAAAAAAAATAATGACACTCTATTTTTGTATCCACATTATTAAATCCATTCAAACTCTGGTTGACATCAAAAGCTAGTAGATGAGGTAAAGGGAAGCAATCTGTCACAGACTAATTGGGCCTATCACGTTTTGCAGTTGTTGAACACAAGGACTGAGAATAAGCAGATGAAAAGTCTTCTTGTCAAATGTTTGTGCACATGTGCATCTGTTTGTCAAATATTTGTACACATGTGCACCTGTTTGTCAAATGTGTGTGCACATGTGCATCTGTTTGTCAAATATTTGTGCACAGGTGCATCTGTTTGTCAAATTTTTGTGCACACGTGCATCTGTTTGTCAAATGTTTGTGCAAATGTGCATCTTTTTGTCAAATGTTTGTGCACATGTGCATCTGTTTGTCAAATATTTGTACACATGTGCACCTGTTTGTCAAATGTATGTGCACATGTGCATCTGTTTGTCAAATATTTGTGCACAGGTGCATCTGTTTGTCAAATGTTTGTGCACATGTGCATCTGTTTGTCAAATGTTTGTGCACATGTGTATCTTTTTGTTAAATGTTTGTTCACGCATGGATTTGTTTCAGACCAAGCTATATTTTTATTTTTACAAATTATTTTAAGAAACATATATATAAATATGTATTAATTTATTAATGGAATCAAATTTGAGAATGTTTTCTTAACAAATTTTTTTTAGCAAATGTTTTATTACCAAGTCTTATCTTAACAAATGTTTTCTTAACACATGAATTACCTAAAATCAACTTTAATTCATTTTTTTTGACGATGAATGAGGAAGAAAAATGTATGTAAAAAACAAAACAAAAAAATTCTGATAAGGTAGTTGCTTGTATAAATTGGGGAAATGTAATACATGGTTGATTGCAAACTTACTAGATTCAAATGACAACAGAGTCTGGGGGATTCAAATATGTGCTTCTCTTTGGGACAAAGGAAAGTTTGTCAACATTATAGGGAAGATTGATAACATAATAAGGAAGATTGTTAACATTATAGGAAGATTGTTAACGTTCTAGGGAAGATTGTTAGCGGTAAAGAGAAGATTTTTAACATTATAGGAAGATTGTTAACGTTCTAGGGAAGATTGTTAGCGGTATGGAGAAGATTGTTAACATTATAGGAAGATTGTTAACGTTCTAGGGAAGATTGTTAGCGATATAGAGAAGATTGTTAACATTATAGGAAGATTGTTAACGTTCTAGGGAAGATTGTTAGCGGTATAGAGAAGATTGTTAACATTATAGGAAGATTTTTAACGTTCTAGGGAAGATTGTTAGCGGTACAGAGAAGATTGTTAACGTTCTAGGGAAGATTGTTAGCATTCACTATTATTTACGTTGTAGGGAAAATTGTTCAAATTTTAGGGAAGATTGTTAACATTATAATGAAGATTTTTAACATAATAGGGAATATTGTCCTTTAAAAATGTTGAGCTACTACACTTGTTAAATGAAAGTATTAGACAAATGTATAAGCAATAGTTGTTTTTTTAATTTTTTAGATGGAATAAAAATGTATAAAATTTCATGTGTTTCATAACTTATATCAGCACGGTGTTACCTGAGGACCACACGACTTGGCCAGGTAATGGGTACAGTTGTCCAGTGATGTTGCACCGGCCGGACAATTCATTTTCTCCATCAGGAAATTCTTGCTGCCTACGCCATAGTTCCCCCTGGGCATCTGGTTGCCGGATCTTGTATCAACAAATAATCAATAAAACATTATTGGAAATTAATTGCGATAGATATATAATATCCGATACAACACTAACAGATCTTAGTGGACATGTTCTAACATAACTTTTAAGTAATGGCTTGATTAGATAAAACACTAAACAGATCTTAGTGGACATGTTCTAACATAACTTTTAAGTAATGGCTTGATTAGATAAAACACTAAACAGATCTTAGTGGACATGTTCTAACATAACTTTTAAGTAATGGCTTGATTAGATAAAACACGACGCTATATTTCACTCATATAGTTATTGACACAAATACAGGCTGGCTGAGTATAGCTAGCTGTTGACCGAATTATTTCGGCCTAAAGAAGTTCTGCAGAATAATTTTTAAAAGTTTTTTGTTTTCATTTTAACGGAAGACCCTAGGGCAGGGGTCGTGAACCTTTTTGTCTGAGAGAGCCATGGACACCAAATATTTTGAAAAGTAATTCTGTGCGAGACATACATTATATTTAAAACTAAAAATTCAAGTCAATGTGTGCATTTTGTGTAATTTCAACATTAAAAATGCAATAATTATGTCTCTGACTTGTTTTTAATACCATTGTTATGCTGTTGCTAATCAATAATGTGTATTTCTTACCATTAATGCAACTTCTGGAGTCTAAAGAAACATTTTTTTTTATAATCGAACATTTTTCTGCGAGCCAGATGCAGCCATCAATAGAGCCACATCTGGCTCGCGAGCCATAGGTTCCCGACCCCTGCCCTAGAGGATAACCTCATTCTTAAACATTTATTTTCTTAACCGACATTTTAAAAAAAAATTATTTTTTTTTCACTGCAAAGTTTTGCTCTTTAACTCTCTTTATACCTGTCCTTCTTTCAAATTCACACATATATATATATATATATGAGAGACAGAGAGAAAGAGAGAAAGATATTTATAGATATTTATACGTATTTATATGTATACATATAAATATATAATCAATGCAAGCATTTTATTAGAAAAGATGCTTGTATTTTGAGAGATTTACAGACAGCCATTACTTATCTTCACAATGATTTCATTCGCAACATTTTGTTTGCATAAAATATACAGATAACTGTCAACCACACTTGCCCTCCCACAACCCAACACTAATTAGTGTACAGTATAACCAAGGATTAAATGTAATGCAAAGTTGTACAAAGATTTACAACGCTTGGCACCACATGCATAGAAAACATTTCCACACAGCCAAAACCTCTGGTTGGTTCTACTAAATAAGTTCCTATTTTTTGTGTAACATGGGTACAAGAGAAGCTTAAGTCTTCAAGAGAATTTCATTAATCTGGAATTATACTTAATCTTTATATGAGTTCCAACACGGAGAAAACAAACAATAGATTAAACATAATCTCATTACTTCCTGCTACATTTGTGTTAATCAAATGACAAGGCTGGGCTGTGTGACGACTCCCTATGGTGTCAGCGTCGAGTGATGACATTGTAATGGCATTCGTAACCTTTGAGTACATTGTCGAAATGGTCAAATAACATCGATACATTACACGTTTTTTCAATAAAGCAACTAGACATTTCCCGTTTTTAAGTAGTCGAGTACATCAAATATACATTTCACTTAAATACTTCATCAAATAAGTTCATGACATAAATAATACGCATCCTCTCAATCCAAAAATAAAAAGAATACTTTAAAAATACATCTGTAGTGTGTACTAAACCTAATGCTAAAATAATTGACATATATTTAACTACTACGACGTCGCAAGCTATTTATAACGGCCCAAAAGGACCGAAAAAGTTATATAAATGCCGAACGAGATCTATAAAGGCCGAAAGAGATATATAAAGGCTGAAAGAGATCTATAAAGGCCGAAAGAGATCTATAAAGGCCCAAAGAGATCTATAACGACCGAAAGAGATCTATAATGGCCGAAAGAGATCTATAATGGCCGAAAGAGATCTATAACGACCGAAAGAGATCTATAAAGGCTAAAAATGAGCCGTGCTCTTAGCTACTGGCACAAACTATTGACATATGAACCAATGATTTCGTTTACTCTCCGTGACATATGTTAAAAAGCTAATCTTTTTGATGTCACTTTTTGTAACAGCTGACAGTTGAAAGCTAACAGTTGACACTTTGTGCCACACCTGACAGTTGAAAGCTGAAAATTGTCACTGTCAATCCTGACAGTTGAAAGCTGACAGCTGTCACACTTTGTGTCACGACTGACAGTTGAAAGCTGACAGTTGTCACTTTGTGTCACGGCTGACAGTTGAAAGTTGTCATTGTTGTTATTTTGAATGTCAGACTTATGAATCATTTGTCTCCAGAGCTTGTTCACCTTTTAGCCTAATTTGTCATACACCAAAGCCAAAATCCTTATCATTTGGCCCATAAGTCGCACACCATTGCCCAAATTCACCTCGCCAAGAACGGCTATAATATAGCAGAGGTTCTAAACCTGTTGGTATCGTTTGTCAAAGACACATTTCAAATTCACTATTGACAACCTATTTTTTTAATGATTTATTTCCATGTAATTGTTGTTTGGTATGTAGGGGGGGTGGGGTGGCGTCATTCCCATTTCTGTTGCAAAACTCTGGGGACGAATGTCGACCTCAGTTACCAGCAAGGTGGAAGAGCTAGTCACGTGACTTACGTGTATCCCAGCATGGTGCAGACGAGCTTGACTTCCTGGGCGGTGCGGTTTCTGCCGCAGATGCTCCCCCACACTTGACCCCCGCCATCCACCTGAATCTCAACGAGGCCGTCGTTAGCGCCCGGCACCAGCTGGTTGGAGATTTTGATCGCCGCCACCGTTATGTTGACATAGATTGGTGCTTGGGCTTGTGCTGAGGGAGAAAGGAGACGTTGTACACATACAGATTAACTCATAATTGCAGACACCAGTTACGCCCATGACATGTCACTCAAACGAATTGACCGTCCATATGCCAGTTAGGCCCATGACATATCCCGCAAACCATGTGACCGTATTAAATAGTTGGGTCGGTCCTTATTTCTTCTAGGGGTAAACATCCTAAGTGTAAAGGGCCCATTTTTGGGGGTGGGGGGGGGGGGACTACTTCATTGAGCGATAATCTTGAAAAGTCCTCATTGCTATATAGGTTGTTTTGTAACACAATGGCACACGAATGGAATTTAACTAAAACGAAAATTAACGATAGCTTTGAGCTTAAGTGTAACCCTAATGATCTTGGACAAGAGTTGAATTCGAATAGACTAGGTTTAAATTCCAGAGATTTGATCCAAAGGCATGAAGTGATCGTTTTACTTACTGATATTTAAATGATTCTCATCAAGCTATGGACATATTTAACATACAGCTCCAACAATATTCCTTTGATTACATTCATCGCAAAAGAATATCAATTCATGTGAATAGATTTTAAAAAAACTGGCGATCTTTAGAACGTGTCGAGCTTGAATTAAGATTTCAATGGAATATTTGAATCAGGGGTTCTCAGCTCTTTTCAGTAAGTTTCACACATCACCTTTACGAACTACATTGTGACGCCGCTTAGGCCACAGGTTCTCAAAATGTTATGGTTTCACTCACTGCTCACTGTATCATTTATTTAACCCCATGGCATCTTCCCTCTTATTCGTAGCAAGAGAAATATCTTTGTTTTCATAAAAATTCCTTAAATCATTTATACATGACCCCAAAGAAATATTTTGTAGCTCCAATTGGGCCATATGGTTCAAATTGAGAACCCCTGAGCAAGGTCACCAAGTTTTTTGTTCTATACAAATTAAACAACACGCTTCATTTGTGTGAACTTAAAATATACCAAGCCCCACGCGGAAGCATCAAGTATTACTCTCTGTTCTATTGACACGTGGTTGAGAACCACTGGTTCAATCTTTAAAGGGCGTAACTCCCGAAAGGGGGTGGGGAAAATTTTGTATTTCTTTCCAGGATGGCGGTGCGTGTTACCATTCAAGTCCATACCTGTTTGTTACATTTGCACAGATCAATGCCGGCTGCACACCGGAATGGAGATTGAATGGATGAATGCAGTTTATCGAATGTTTCAGAGCGGTTCTTAAACTGCATTGGGGGTTCGCCACGTTTCAATAAATTGTCAAGATCGCAATGTTAACAATTTTTGATAAAACAAACTATGTTATTTTTTTTTTGAAAATCTGCAGAAATGATTAATATATGTGTGGGTGAAGCTGATGTCAATTTAAAATTGCTGTATCCTAAACTGAACAATTTAAGGATCCCTGTAGTAGATAACTTTAGATTTCCATGTCGTTCAATTCATAGGCCCCAGGAATTCGTTAAGTGATTCCCTCCCCCCCCCCCTTTTTTTTTTCCGGTCTGGAAATGGCAAGCACGAGTGAATACGGCTGTGCATTCCAGGCAGTCCTTCAAATGATATGATTGTAAGTGAAGGTTGTCAGACAAAGTACTCTTAAACCAGTTGTAGCTCGCCAACCATTGGCGACAGCAATGCCTGAACTTCCCATCTACTAAAGTTAGTTGACATAACATGAACTCAACTAACGCACATTTAAGAATCTCAATGTTTGCTACATCCCTCCCACCCCCCCCCCCCATGATACGTCACTGCTCCCTTTGTAGTTCACCCCCATGAACTACAATTTTATCATAATGTCCCAAACACTTTTAAACCGAATCTTTAGTACACCAAATTTATATTGAGACGATTTAATTTTTCCGAAAAGAAAAGAAAATATTAGGCACCAAACGCAGTTGCGTTATTTAAAACAAAAATATATCAATTAGCGTAATTATCGGGAATTATATTTTGCGCGATATCCGGAACTGGAAGCAGTCACACCACAAGCAAAATATATATAAGAGATTTAAATTTTTTTAAATTTTTTTTTAATTTTTGTTTTTCGATTATTAAATTATCAGTTTCTAGATTAGTTAATTAATTTAAGAAACTATATAACCATGACAGGATGATACTTTCTCTTTTCGAGTAGCGAAATGTAGTGAAACTTTTAGCATTTTGAGTAGTTCGAAAAAACAAAAGGAATGAATGTACTATGGTCACGTGATCCCATTTTCTAGTAATGAAAAAGATATGGCCCCGTTCCAAACTGTTGAAAGGAAAGAGCTGGCTTATAAAGACTGCATTATGCTTATCTTATTCATTGGCTTGTTGGTCTATCTTATCTTATTCATTGGCTTTTGGGTCTATCTTATCTTATTCATTGGCTTGTTGGTCTATCTTATCTTATTCATTGGCTTTTGGGTCTATTTCTTATAATTTTATCATGCGATCATATGTGTTCACAAAGTCATATCTCACCGTCGGTCGGCTGGATGATCAGGAGAGAGCCGATAGCCACACTCAGGTACAACGGCAACATCCTTGGCCTGGATTTGGTCGGAGGTTCTCAATTCAGTCGATCCGGTGCCTGGAATCTGTTATTAAAGATAACATCAAAGGTTGGAATCTATTATTAGAGAAAATATCAAAGGTTTGAATCTGTCATTAAAGATAATAACAAAGGTTGGAATCTATTATTAGAGATAAAGTCAGAGGTTGGAATCTGTTATCATAGGATCCAGAATGATCAATGCATTGATCGTGGACCCTCACAATATAGGAGTAATTAATACTAGCGCTTGTTATATGTTATATTTTTGATGTTTCGATTCCAACGGAAAACATTTGAAGATAGGATCTTCATTGAAAGGAAAACATGTGACTTTATTTTATGATCAAAGAAAATATGTGACATTGATTCTAATGGGACCCGGGTGCGAATGGCGGCGCTGCGTGTCCGTGTACATTTTGACTAATGCTATTCGGATGTCATTAGTAGTAGTTTATTTTAGTTAAAATGAAGAATTAAGTTTACAAAGGTATAGTCCATTCAATTATCTTTCATTTGATACCTCATTTTGTCTTACAAACCCAACAATAATATTTTTAAAAGTTTTTTAATCCCAACCACTCACTTCTGCTACCCGGGTGCAAATAGCCATATTGCCTACTTGACGGCGCGGCGCGTCTGCTAGAACATATCATTATTTGCGCTAATATTATTCAACTCTTGCAATAGTACAAACACCATGTTGACGTTGAATGTTGGTCTTTATGGATCCAGAGAATAGATTGTCCATAATTAATATTTCTTTGTGTGTTTCTACCGTGCACTGTTAAAGATCAGTACAAAAGACTTGAATAACAATCCCAGCAGCTCTGAAATGAAGCAGCGTGTAGCAGACGTGACTGAATGAAATAATTAGTTCACATAATTAGGTCACCTTTGGGTTTCTTTATTTCCCGGGAATTTTTGCTTTTTCGCGGGAAAGCGGGATTAGGATTTTCCTCATCCGGAGATCAAACTAGCAAAGGTTTGTAACAACTTGTAACAAGCAAATGTGTCTAACAACGTGTAAGAAGCAAATGTTTGTATCAACTTGTAACAAGCAAATGTTTGTAACAACTTGTAACAAGCAAATGTTTGTAGCAACTTGTAACAAGCAACTGTTTGTAACAACTTGTAACAAGGGGCTTGTTTTGAATAAAAACCAATTATGAATGTTATGAAATGTATCTTTATATGAGTATGTGTTACTATGTTGATGTTGTGATGGCATTTCCGTAGGATTGCCGGCTGGAAGAATAGACTAAGAGAAAAAGCCATTGTTGGACAGTTTTATTTATTTTTTACTTGTTGTTCTAAGGTTTGAGTTACGACATGTCATCAGATAGGTCGCAAGTGGCATGTCATCAAATATATCGCCAATGTCAAGTTATTAAATATGTCGCCGATAACATCTCATAAAATATGTCACCAAGGAAATGCCATCACATATGTCACCAATGACATGACATCAAATATGTTTTCCAATGACAATATATTTGAAAATTTAGTTTAAATAAGTTTTGCTTTCCTAAAATGTCATCTATTTAAAAGCCTGTTTTTCCCACATAGGGTGACACTGCTTCTATTGGAATGTGGCCGTGACTTGAAAACGCTTGAGAACCTGTGCACTAAATCTACTGAGCTTAGTAATTCAGGGCAGTTAACTCTATTGTACAGGTTCTGGCAAGTAACGACGGTCTGTGACAATCTGTGACAATATGTGACAATCTGTGGCAATATGTAACAATGTGTGACAATCTGTGACTATCTGTTGGCAATCTGTGGCAATATATGACAATCTGTGACAATATGTGGCAATCTGTGACAATCTGTGACAATATGTGGCAATCTGTGACAATCTGTGACAATCTGTGACAATATGTGGTAATCTGTGGCAATCTGTGACAATATGTGACAATATGTGGCAATCTGTGACAATCTGTGGCAATCTGTGACAATCTGTGGTAATCTGTGGCAATCTGTGACAATCTGTGACAATCAGTGACTTATGGAAACTAAAAAAATAAAAACTGTGAGTTGTATTTCCGGAAAGTATTTTGTTTTCTAAAAATCGTGCGGGATCCAGGGAGTCCCAACTCTTGCTAACATGAATCCTTGGAGACTTAAACATTTATACCAGACAAATTGTTCCGTGAGGGATGGGGGAGGGGTGTTGGTTTTTCAGACGTTCTGTTGAGCAGCGGATGCATCGGCGTCAAAATAAGGCATAACTGCGACCGCGGCCAGCTTTACACCGCTTTCGCCAAACATGAGCTAAATTTATTCTAGTGGACGTCTCAGCTTGGCTTTGCATTTGATTCTATGTTTTCAAACTATAGAGGTATATTGTAGGTTTCAGAAAATCTTTCCAAAGACCAATGTCCTAAGTTTTTTTTTATCTTTCATAGCAAAACAGGCGACAGTACTGTAATTTTTATCATTTGGTGGGGACGGGAAGGCTGGATTGGGTGTAGGTATAGAAATTGAAGGCTTAAATGTGGGGGGGGGGGGGGGAGTTGTGGGTTGTTAGTATAGAAATCGAGAGCACTGATGGTAAACTTATGGAGGTGAATCGGAGCCCTTACCCATACTATTTTAATAAATTCAAAGTATAGTGTTGCATTTTGACGCATACCTGAATGAATTGTTTCTTTTGGATAATTTGATTCGGGGAATAGGAGGAGGGGGCATTTCAAGCGTTCTGCATTTAATGTCCCTAAAGGCGCGGGGCCCCTAAAAACGCATGGCCCCTAAAAACGCATGGCCCCTAAAAGTGCGTGGCCCTAAAAGCGCGTTGCCCTTCAATGGACGTGGCCCCTATATGGACGGGGTCCCTAAAGGTGCGTGGCCCCGATAAGCGTGTGGCCACTAAAAGGGAGTGGCTCCTAAAAGCTCCTTGCCAATTATAGCGCGATTCGTCCTTACAACAAACAAAAGAAGAAAAAAAAAGTAATAACTTAAAAAGTATGTGCTTTTTTTCTGGCCTCATTATTTAACAATTAAAAGTCTGAGATTTTTTCATTGTTCAGATTGCCATCATCGAATGCCCCGATTACAGAGATGCAATGCGATAGAAAGCACACATATTCAAATGATTTTACAGTAAAAAATGTAGTGCATTGTGCGATCACCGCTTAGAAAATACCAACAGTACTTGGTGTCGAGGATCGACGATGAGATTACATGTGTTATGCATAAACATGATTTATTTGTTAGAATAAGAATGCTCATTTATTACGAAGAAATACGATCTCCACAGTAAAATTAAGTTTATTTTCAGACCATTGCATGCAGATGGCCAGACAGAACCTAACAATAACCGATTTAAAGAAAACAAAAAGAAAAATCGAGTACAATTAAGGAAATAAGTTTGTTAGATAATACATACATGGCAGTGAAGCAACTTCAATCCTTCAAAACAAAAATTTGGTGAGTGAAAACCACAAAGTGTGATCTCCAGGCCGTCTCTTTGTCCCATTCCCAGCCAGCGTGTTATATATAGGGTCTCGTCACAAAGACCTTTATCATGTTAGACGAATTCTACTGTTGCTAGGTGCATGGTGTGGGGAGGTGGCGGTGGGGAGGTGGTGGTACGGAGGTGAGGCAGTGGTAGATCGATTTGCGCCGCTGCGTTTTCCAGGAAATGGACGGGCTAGAGAAAATGTTCATACCTGAAGGTCGATGTTTAGAGCACACGCCCTTTATATCTGGTTTTCGGTGTTTTAATACGCGCTTTATATCTTGTGTTCGATGTTTTAATACGCGTTTTATATCTGGTGTTCGATGTTTTAATGCGCGCTTTATATCTGGTGTTCGATGTTTTAATGAGCGCTATATATCTGGTGTTCGATGTTTTAATGCGCGCTTTATATCTGGTGTTAGTTGTTTTAATACGCGCTTTATATCTGGTGTTCGATGTTTTAATGAGCGCTTTATATCTGGTGTTCGATGTTTTAATGCGCGCTTTAAATCTGGTGTTTGATGTTTTAATATGCGCTATATATCTGGTGTTCGATGTTTTAATACGCGCTTTATATATGGTGTTTGATGTTTTAATATGCGCTATATATTTGGTGTTCGATGTTTTAATGCGCGCTTTATATCTGGTGTTTGATGTTTTAATATGCGCTATATATCTGGTGTTCGATGTTTTAATACGCGCTTTATATCTGGTGTTTGATGTTTTAATATGCGCTATATATCTGGTGTTCGATGTTTTAATACGCGCTTTATATATGGTGTTTGATGTTTTAATACGCGCTTTATATCTGGTGTTCGATGTTTTAATATGTGCTTTATATCTGGTGTTAGATGTTTTAATACGCGCTTTATATCTGGTGTTCGATGTTTTAATGAGCGCTTTATATCTGGTGTTCGATGTTTTAATACGCGCTTTATATCTGGTGTTCGATGTTTTAATACGCGCTTTATATCTTGTGGTCGATGTTTAGACGGAAGGCCCTTTATAACTGATATTAATTTCACGGCTGCTTTTATGTTCATCACTGAGGGACTTTGAGTGACTTCTGGAGGTCCAGACGACTAATGGAGGCCCAGGCGACTAATGGAGGCCCAGGCGACTAATAAAGGCCCAGGCAACTAATGGAGGCCCAGGCGACTAATGGAGGCCCAGGCGACTAATGGAGGCCCAGGCGACTAATGGAGGCCCCGGCAACTAATGGAGGCCCAGGCAACTAATGGAGGCCCAGGCGACTAATGGAGGCCCAGGCGACTAATGGAGGCCCAGGCGACTAATGGAGGCCCAGGCAACTAATGGAGGCCCAGGCAACTAATGGAGGCCCAGGCAACTAATGGAGGCCCAGGCAACTAATGGAGGCCCAGGAAACTAATGGAGGCCCAGGCAACTAATGGAGGCCCAGGCGACTAATGGAGGACCAGGCGACTAATGGAGGCCCAGGCAACTTTTGGAGGCCCAGGCAACTAATGGAGGCCCAGGCGACTAATGGAGGCCCAGGCGACTAATGGAGGCCCAGGCGACTAATGGAGGCCCAGGCAACTTTTGGAGACCCATGCGACATTTTTTTTTTGGAGCTACTGAATATAAAGTTGATATTATATCCCAATTTTAGGCCACTCAAATATTCGAGGCCCATCAAATATTCGAGGCCCATCAAATGTTAGAGGCCCATCAAATATTCAAGAAACATCAAATGTTAGAGGCCCATCAACTATTCGAGACCCATCAAATGTTAGAGGCTCATCAAATATTCAAGACTCATCAAATGTTAGAGGCCCATCAAATATTAAAGACCCATCAAATATTCGAGGCCCATCAAATTTGTCGAGGCCCCTCAAATATTCAAATCCCATCAAAGTCCAAGGCCCCCTGAAATATTATTTTAAGTTTAATCTTGATTCCATTGATTTTGATTCTCCATTAAACATAATATTTTATCAATCACTCATTGATGATAACATTAATGAGAATATTTAGTGATATTTGCAAGAATTGGTGGTGATATTAGTGAGAATAGTTGGTGATTTTTTCCAGGATTGGTGGTGAAATCTAAAATTAGACAAAGATATGGAGCCACAGTTCTCAGATGAATAGGAGCTCCTCCATCACGGACACTTTTGCGCGCGTTTTAAATTTTGTCACAGCTATGTTGATCTGAGTGCTTGGTTGTACCAAACATATGTTTGGTACAACATATGTTTGGTACAACATATGTTTGGTACAACAGATGTTTGGTACAACAGATGTTTGGTACAACATATGTTTGGTACAACAGATGTTTGGTACAACAGATGTTTGGTACAACATATGTTTGGTACAACTTATGTTTGGTACAAATTATGTTTGGTACAACATATGTTTGGTACAACATATGTTTGGTACAACATGAACCACGTGACACTCTTAGGGATCCAATGACGCTGACGTACTCCACATAACATGTCCTCCAAATAAAACAAATCCTCGCCCGTTATGGTTATAACCTTTAAATCCAGTTTTGATGAATCATCCTACAATCTCTAAATTAAACAGCATCGTTTGCTCAAATCATTGATTGACAATCGATTAAGGAAAAGGTTCCTGGAAATTTGCCATGATCACGTGCCAATTGCTTGTTTTAAAGTGAAATTATTTTATCTGGGACCTGATGTCATCTCGAAACAATGACACACAATCGATCCGCTAGCTCCGTCTCAATTACAATCACAATCGTATACCGCCAGCTTTCATAGAGGTTATCCCTGGAGGCTAACGTTGTGGTCATTAAAGCTTGCAGGCTGAGGTGGAAAGAATGTAGTAGGACATAATCTGTTTAAAAAGTCGATGAGATAGACTTCTGTGACAGATATGAGGGAGAAAATAGAAGAGGTAAGAAGATAGAAGTGGTACGAAGATTGAAGTGGTAAGGAGATAGAAGTGGTAGGACGATAGAAGTGGTACGAAGATATAAGTGGTAAGAAGATAGAAGTGGTACGAAGATAGATAGAAGTGATACGAAGATTGAAGTGGTAAGAAGATAGAAGTGGTAAGAAGATAGAAGTGGTAGGACTGTAGAAGTGGTAAGAAGATAGAAGGGGTACGAAGATAGAACAGGTAAAAAGATTCCATTTGCAATTTTTACCAGTGTATGAATAATAAAATAATATAGTCTACATCGTTAAAAGACTAATAATTAAATATGTTGTTCTTTTTTTATCTTCAAAGTTAAACAACACAGCTAGAAGAATGTGCAAGTGAACATAATGTAATCGAAGCAAAACACAAGGGCTCAGCAAAGATACTGTCATATTAAGATAAACTCAGATATCAACAGAGATACATTGTTAAGAAACAGTACATTATCATTCCACAATGATATTATTCTTACAATGTTATAATGTGTCAATCTGAATACTACTCAATAATGCTCTATGCTGCTCAATGCTGCTCAAAATACCCAATACTGCTCATCTTTGTTTTAAAGGCAATATGAACCAAATATCTGGATATAAGCTACAATGTAGTCTACCTTGGCATAACATATTCCCCATATGCACCTGGCATACACCTGACATACACCTTACATACACCTGGCAAACACCTCACATACACCTGACTTACATTTCAAATTCTCTTGAAATACATGTGACGTAAGTGTGAAAAGAGAACATGTCATATACATGAGATCACCATGACAGACACCTGACATACACATGACGCATTTCTGACATACACCTGGTTTACTATTGATAAATCAAAGTGTTGAAAGGAGCACAGTTCATACATATGATAAACGCCGTGTGTCTGAACATGATGTTATGGCTGACTCCAAGCAGCGAACTCAAATCAGATTCTTGATTTATGAATACTTGAATCCTCAAGTTCCACCACCAAACATCCGATTTACTATTCAAACATCAGTTGTACTATGCAAACATCAGTTTGGCTATTCAAACATCCGATTTACTATTTAAACATCAGTTGTACTATGCAAACATCAGTTTTGCTATTCAAACATCCGATCTACTATTCAAACATCAGTTGTACTATGCACACATCAGTTTTGCTATTGTAATATCAGTTTTGCTATTTTAGCATAAGTTTTGCTATTCAAACATCAGATTTACCATTCAAACATCAGTTTTGCTATTCAAACATCAGATTTACCATTCAAACATCAGTTTTGTTATTTAAACATTGTAAAATACATATTTTAAGTTTTCATGAATGAACTGCTCTGAAAACGTGTTCGTTGCCATACAATTGATCATGTCTTCATAGAATCGTGTATGAAAATAGTTATGACAAAGCCACGACAGAGCCCCATTATAAAGAAATGTAAACACATGTACAACTAAAAGGAGCAGTTTGATCTGGAATAGGAACACTTCGCTTCGACTTGCACATTTTAAACATTTAAATAAACGCGGACTGCGTGCAAGATCAAATTACTTCCAAACTTTTCCTTTTAATAATCGATTGAATGAGACGCTTTGATTTGGAAATCTCAGGTGATTCATTAAAATAAAATCTGTTTGTGAAAAGAGCGACTGAGAAACTCGCGTTTGATATGCCGAAATAATTAGCTATTGATCGATTGATTTATCAATAAAATTATTCCCAAGGCTGGAGTCAATTTTTAAAAAAAAAAGGGGTTTGGGAGGGGGGGGGGGGCACCGAAGACATAGCAGTCAATACATGGAAGGGTAGAGGAGGGGAAGAGAAGAGGTTGAGTAGAAGCTGTTTGGCTAGGAACCAGATCTCCGACAACGTAATTTCTTCCTGTTCAGGAGCTGCCATTCTATAAATAACCTAACCCCTTACAGCAGTTCATCTCGTGGCCTAGTGATATGTTAGATAAACCAAAAACAGCGTCATTGGCAACCATGATGGCGCTACTCTCCTGCCGGGTTAAAGTCAGAGTTGCAACCCTTTGAAAAATGTGCTTCATGTTTTGTTCGAGTGAATCTCTCCCCTCACCACCACCACCCCCCCCCCCCTCTCCTTAAAAAAATAGTGGTATACATGTTCCATATTGTGAATACCTTTCAAAGACAAGGTGTGACTTTCAGAAAAAGCTTTTACTTTTTCTTGTAAAAGACAGTTGAATGATTTGTCAGGAGGTATTACAAAATCTCTTCTATATATTACGCCTCATGTGCGTCTCGTGCACTGCTACTGCTTCCATTTCTGGCTGCTTCCTATAGGGGCTTGTCATTTCTCAGACCGGAAAACGTCATTGCGCACTACGTAATGTTACTATTTTTAGAACGGCGGACAAATAAATCTGAAAACACGGTGTACAACGAAGAATTTTTTCTACAACTAGTCCCCAACGATAAACAAAAATTGAAATTGGAATGATAATCAAAATGTTATTTCACAAACTTTTTAGTCTTTCTTTTAGCTTTCTACTTCTTTTACGTTTAGCTTTCTACTATAAGATTCCCATCTAAAAAGAAATCATTAAAATAAAAATGCATGCAAATGGGCGGGGCAGATTGTTTATTATTCAAAAAGATAAAAAAAACAGTCGGCAATTTAATAACTATAGGCTAAGATTTTTTTTTTAACTATGTTATTCAGGAAACTGTGTTACACAAGTAGCAAATTTGAAGTAAACACAAATAAACACAATAATAATCGATGAAAAGTGCCCTATTTGTAAGCACCCGTTAAATTCTTAATTTTTGTTTTTAAAATATCAATTTTTGTAAGTGTTCGTGCTATATGTTAAAAGATACCCAAGATTTCGTACACCCTTTCACCCAGGAATCCACACAAATACTATTGATGGGCTTTGGGTGCAGGTCAAGCGTAAATTGGCCTGTTTCCAAACTAATTCATTGTGTGCTTTCCAGTGGCGCTTTCACTTACACACACAAACACACACACAAACAAACACACACAAAAACACAAACATACACACACAAACAAACAAACACACATACACACAAACAAACACAGACACACACACAAACACACAGACCAACCAACCAACAAACCCACCCACCCACACACACCCCAACACACACACACAGAGAGAGAGTAAGAAAGAGAGAGACACACACACACAACTTGAACATGTTTCCGACAGTTATTAAGTGACTATAATCACATTTGACCATTTACTAATGGTAAAACATTATTAAACTGACATTCGATTTAGGACTACTACTACTAGTGTTATGCATTAGGCCTACTACTACTAGTGTTATGCATTAGGCCTACTACTACTAGTGTTATGCATTAGGCCTACTACTACTAGTGGTATGAATTTTGGACCTGCGTTCGAATGATCCCAATCCCCTAACACCACATAAATTAGTGTGTTTCTCTCAATCTCTCTCAAAAAGTATTATGCCATTTTATTATTGAGATTGTGGATTTTTTAAAGTGGTGTAAATATTTCATTAAATATACTTGAAAACAATGTTTTGATTTAGGTTAAGAGTCACTTCGCTAACATAGAAGTACTGAACAGTGTTGGCATTTTGTCCGCATAACTACCCGGATGATTACAGCAGTTCTATTTATAGATTTCCGCCATTAAATGACAAGCCCTATCCAGCGTATTTCGTTTTGAGAGTATATTACAAATAATTCTAATGTTTAAAATAAAGTACGGATCAATAATGAGTTCACTAGCGCGCAAATTATAATTCCCGGTAAGTACGCTAAATGATATAGGATTTTTCTAATAACGCAACTGCGTTTGGTGCGTAATATTTTCTTTTCGGAAAATGAGATCGTCACTATTTAAGTAGGCTCTGGCTGCGGCTATTCGGACCCGGGTCCCTTTAGACCAAATGCCATTCGGATGTCATTTGTGGTAGTTTATTTCAGTTAAACCGAAGAAGTAAGTTTACAAATATATAGTTTATTTACCTATCGTTGAAGTGATACCAAATTTTGCTTTACACACCCAACAATAATAGTTTTAATAGTTTTTTAAATAAACACAACGTCTCCATCTTCTCATAGCCACTTCGCATTTAAGTATAGTGTAAAAAAATATTCGGTTTAAAAGTGTTTGGACCATCATAATATTTAATATGGTTACCGAAAATTTGATCGAAAGAAATTTCGTCGACGGAAAATTGATCGACGGAAATTTGATCGAACGGAAATTTGGTCGAATCTTTTTTTCAGTTCACACGTTAAAATTTTCTTCAAATTTCTTTTTGAACGCACTGTAATAAATAGTAAAACAAAATAATGCATCAAAAAATAAATTTGAAGCAAAATCTTAACGTGTGGACTGAAAAAAAGATTCGACCAAATTTCCGTTCGAGCAATTTTCCGTCGACGAAATTTCTTTCGATTAAATTTCCGGATACGATTTAATATAGTTCATGGACGTGAAACACAAAGTGTGCTGTGACGTATCCTTAGGGAAAGGGGAGGAAGGAGTGTTTTAAAAATTGGGATTCTTAAATGTGCGTTGCTTCAGTTCATGTTTCGTAAAGTAACTTTAGAAAATGGGAAGTTCAAGAATTGCCGTCGCCAATGTTTGGCGAGCTATTAACTAGTTTATTTATATTTTACTTATCGTCATCATGGATGTGATCTTTGACTAGTGCAGATGTTTGATGTCTTAACACATCGGGCAGCCGCACATGATCTTTACAGCTGTCGTAGCTGCAAATGAACTTTACAATTGTCACAACTAAAAAGATTATTTAAAATAAATTCGTGTGTACATATACATTTTAATATAATATAAATCCAACATTAACCCTTGTCAAATAATATGCTTATTTAATAAGTACTATATAACATACGGGTGCACAGATATAGCATTTTATTACAGCCCCCTAAAACACACACACACACACACACAAACCCCAAACAAACGTAACAAAAAAAAATACGGTATGACAGCTGCAAAAATATGAATTTAACAAAAATCATAATCAGGGTAATAAATGAGTTTACCACTTTGGCTCGATTTCATTAATTTTGACATAATGACAATGACAAATTTTGAGAGCTGTGAATGGTGAAAGAATATCTCGTCAGCTTTGAGTTGTTAATCAAATAGTTTCCCTTTGGGGAATAGTGAAGTAAACATTTGGACAGTGGGCCACATTCAATTAAATTTTTAAAAATTATATTTTGATTTGCACCGACATGTCTGTAAATAAATATCTAGTGTCAAGTTTGCATAAATCTTTCGGCTGCCAAAGGTCACGGGAAACTCGCGTAAGTCTGACACCTCTACTGACTGGTTTCATTACATCACGTTCGTTGGCTTGTTTAAGTCAATAAAAAAAATTCGATCAGAGAACCTCTCATCGAACCTGGATCGAGTTTTTTTGCCGGGATAATTGATTATCAGAACTATTGAATGAACCAGTGAACACGGCTGCGGTTATTGTCGTTTATTTACAGTACGATCTATTTTAAACATTATGAATAGATGATCACTATTTGTGTTTTACTTTGTTCCAGCGTCAAATGATTAAGGTCAGGGTTGTGTTCAGGTTTGGAGGGTGGGTGGTATATTATGTTGGATTGAATATTCAAAGATTATAATTATGTAAAGGTTGGGGGGGGGGGGGAAATTGAAAGACAAGTTTTTAATTGAGAGTTTAGAAAGATAAACATTTCCAAGGCAAAGGTCAGGAATTTTTACGAAAAAATAAATCTAGGGGAAAGATTTTCACATTTATTCCGGATAAGTTAAACAAAACATTTTAAGATAATTCAGCAGAAAATTGTGAAAAAAATGGCTTAGACATATCATAGGGAAGGTGGGACGAAACAGGTTTAGACATATCATAGGGAAGGTGGGGCGAAACAGGTTTAGACATATCATAGGGAAGGTGGGACGAAACAGGTTTAGACATATCATAGGGAAGATGGGACGAAACAAGTTTAGACATATCATAGGGAAGGTGGGACGAAACAGGTTTAGACATATCATAGGGAAGATGGGACGAAACAGGTTTAGACATATCACAGGGAAGGTGGGACGAAACAGGTTTAGACATATCATAAGGAAGGTGTGACGAAACAGGTTTAGACATATCATAGGGAAGGTGTGACGAAACAGGTTTAGACATATCATAGGGAAGGTGGGACGAAAAAGGTTTAGACATATCATAGTGAAGGTGGGACGAAACAGGTTTAGACATATCATAGGGAAGGTGGGACGAAACAGGTTTAGACATATCATAGGGAAGGTGGGACGAAACAGGTTTAGACATATCATAGGGAAGGTGGGACGAAACAGGTTTAGACATATCACAGGGAAGGTGGGGCGAAACAGGTTTAGACATATCATAGGGAAGGTGGGACGAAACAGGTTTAGACATATCATAGGGAAGGTGGGACGAAACAGGTATTGACATTTCATAGGGAAGGTGGGACGAAACAGGTTTAGACATATCATAGGGAAGGTGGGACGAAACAGGTTTAGACATATCATAGGGAAGGTGGGACGAAACAGGTTTAGACATATCATAGGGAAGGTGGGACGAAACAGGCTTAGACATCTCATAGGGAAGGTGGGACGAAACAGGTTTTGACATTTCATAGGGAAGGTGGGACGAAACAGGTTTAGACATATCATAGGGAAGGTGGGACGAAACAGGTTTAGACATCTCATAGGGAAGGTGGGACGAAACAGGTTTAGACATATCATAGGGAAGGTGGGACGAAACAGGTTTAGACATATCATAGGGGAGGTGGGACGAAACAGATTTAGACATATCATAGGAAAGGTGGGACGAAACAGGTTTAGACATCTCATAGGGAAGGTGGGACGAAACAGGTTTTGACATTTCATAGGGAAGGTGGGACGAAACAGGTTTAGACATATCATAGGGAAGGTGGGACGAAACAGGTTTTGACATTTCATAGGGAAGGTGGGACGAAACAGGTTTAGACATATCATAGGGAAGATGGGATGAAACAGGTTTAGACATATCATAGGGAAGGTGGGACGAAACAGGTTTTGACATTTCATAGGGAAGGTGTGACGAAACAGGTTTAGACATATCATAGGGAAGGTGGGACGAAACAGGTTTAGACATATCATAGGGAAGGTGGGGCGAAACAGGTTTAGACATATCATAGGGAAGGTGGGACGAAACAGGTTTAGACATCTCATAGGGAAGGTGGGACGAAACAGGTTTAGACATCTCATAGGGAAGGTGGGACGAAACAGGTTTTGACATTTCATAGGGAAGGTGGGACGAAACAGGTTTAGACATATCATAGGGAAGGTGGGGCGAAACAGGTTTAGACATATCATAAGGATGGTTGGGTTGGCTTAATGGAAAAAAGGTAATAAGGGGAGAGAATGCAATCAAGTTACCAAAAAAGGAAATGACTAAAATGGGGTATGGTCAAAGCTTAAAAAATGGGACGCAACAAAGCAACGAACGTGTCGGCAGGAAGCCTCCACAATGGCATCAATTTTTTTAAAGGCTGCAAATGTGTGAGGCTTCTGTCTGTTACTGAGGTCGTAGATTGACGTAATAAGTAGTCGAATGGTAGTGACATATTTTAAACCTTTCGGCTACAAAAATGCATCAGACGAAAAACACAAGTTAAAACAAAAACGATCAATTTATATTCGTTTATAAAAGTATAAAGAAATTTGGAATAGCATTGTTGTTCAATCGGAGAAGATATCTCACTACGTGTCTGAGTAATGGTTGAATCTTAGCAGTTGTCTCACTATATATATAATTAACGCTTGAATTATAGAAAATGTCTCACTATTTGTCTGAGTAATGGTTGAATTTTTCGAACGCAGCCCTCCCTTATATTATTCCTTTTTTTACTGGATTTCGGTCGTACCTGTTCATACGACACAAACATTAAGGTTTCGGCTTTGTATAGTGCTTAATGCTCCCACTTGTTCTTATGACGCAAAAGAAAGTTTCTTTTCCAGCTCGTGCTGTTTGGTGCGTTCAAGGAAGCGCTCCTTACAGAAATACATGTCTAAGCATTTATTACATTATATCTACAAAAAATATTTGGATTAGATTCTAGTCACTGGTTATTACCTGTTTTCACACGTTCGCCTCCAAATGTACCGTTTGTAAAATGAAAGCATTTGAAAGCTCATGTTGAATAATATAATTGTATCACAAGCGTGGGCACATTTCTTGAAACGCTAAGCTTAGTTACGCCTGTCAATGTGTTTAGATTGTTAGCAACACTTGCATTGAACATTTTCACGTTGCAACTGCTATAAATGTCACCCCGACTTTATCGAAATAAAATTTTAATTAAAAAGACAAAAAAAAAAAAAAAAAAAAAAACTACTTCGCGGTCATTTCCTGAGGAAACAGAAGAAAATCCAGTCACGCTATACACAATGTTCTGCCGTTTACAATCGCTGTGCCTATAGAGGCTTAGGGTTTGAAACTCAAATACTGCAATGCTTTTATTTCCTCCGCTTTATTACTGTCAAAGAAATTATTCTTGTGATTGATTTAAGGCGTTGTCCAATTTATGTTTCGTGCCAGTTCTTTTGAAACTATTTTTCTATATATTTATTTGATTGTTTCCGATTACAAGACTCGATCAATGTGGGGTGAAATTTAATGTTTTTTGTACATGACTCTGACTTTCAAAAATATTCTTATAAAGCCATCATGCTTGGATAAAGAGTACTGTTACTTTGAATAGTTATTCTTGTACCACAAACATGTCAAGGTAGAATACTTTGAATTTGTGATAACCCATCACACGTTAAGTATTACACAAGTGAAACAAGTCCAAATGCATCCTTTATTAAAAGTTCAAGTTTGGTGTGTTAGAAACACTTTTTTACCAAGATTCAACGCCGACTGAAGTTTTCGGTAACTTTCATAAATGACAGGAAGCTATATGTTTCTAAATTATGAGAAACAAAGCTTTGCATTAATGGCAAACCTTACGATGTGGTCGGGCGATTCAAAGGAAATGAATCGAATCGGTAAAAATTAAAAACATTATAAATGAATGTTTTCCAATTTATATGGTTAGCAAGAGTTTCGGCGTCTGTTCCGAATTTAACACCTTTCTATGACGAGTTATCACAAGATGAACTTTTAAAAGAAATACAAAGGCCTAGAAGACACCACGAGGCAGCTGATATTGAATTTCACAAAGCTATGGAGTGATCAGTATTTGACGTTTTGAAATTCATAGTTGAATGGGACTTCCTAGAATCTCTTCCAATACTCTCGCTAAGCTTTCAAATGTTTCTTCTGATATGTGTGTCTGTGGCTTCATGTGAGCGGAGCTTTTCAAAACTAAGTCTTATCAAGAACTATTTACACGTCATCATGGGACAATGAAGGATTTCTGATCTGGCTGTACTATCGATTGAAAGTGATACTGTGAAGGATATATTTATTTTGGTCAAGTGATTGGCAGGTTTGCAGCATTGAATTCCAGGAAAGAAAATTTTAAATAGAGTAAATTTAATTAACAAATAACCAGACTAGGAAAGTGTGTTTGTGTATGTTTGCGATTGTATGTTTGTGTGTATGTTTGTGTGTATGTTTGTGTGTATGTGTATGTGTGTGTATGTGTCCGTATGTTTGTATGTGCAGGTGTGTATGAAAGTATGTGTGTTTATGCAGGTAAATTTCGATTATCAACACAAACCCAATCTTGAGTCAGACCAAATCATTGTTTACCTGAGCAGTTTTACCGGTTTGTTTTTCCAAATATTATCGATGATCTCACTGGCTGGATGTGGTAAGTAAGATAATATGCAGGGATGAAAACGGATTAGGGCGCTGGTGAGAATACCAATACTATCTGTCTTATTGATTCTTATGGACATTTTTAAACGTTTGCCACCAGACATTAATCAATTTTGGGACACCTTACACCATGCCCCACCCCAAACCTTGGTTATAATACATTAAGTGCCTATTTTAACATAACTGTTAGTGCCTATTTTAACATACCTGTTAGTGCCTATTTTAACATACCTGTTAGTGCCTATTTTAACATACCTGTTAGTGCCTATTTTAACATACCTGTTAGTGCCCATTTTAACATACCTGTTAGTGCCTACTGTAACATACCTGTTAGTGCCTATTTTAACATACCTGTTAGTGCCTACTTTAACATACCTGTTAGTGCCTATTTTAACATACCTGTTAGTGCCTACTGTAACATACCTGTTAGTGCCTATTTTAACATACCTGTTAGTGCCTACTTTAACATACCTGTTAGTGCCTATTTTAACATACCTGTTAGTGCCTACTGTAACATACCTGTTAGTGCCTATTTTAACATAACTGTTAGTGCGTATTTTAACATACCTGTTAAGTGCCTAGTTTAACATACCTGTTAGTGCCTATTTTAACATACCTGTTAGTGCCTACTTTAACATACCAGTTAGTGCCTTCTTTAACATACCTGTTAGTGCCTACTGTAACATACCTGTTAGTGCCTATTTTAACATACCTGTTAGTGCCTACTTTAACATACCTGTTAGTGCCTATTTTAACATACCTGTTAGTGCCTACTGTAACATACCTGTTAGTGCCTATTTTAACATACCTGTTAGTGCCTACTGTAACATACCTGTTAATGCCTTCTTTAACATACCTGTTAAGTGCCTACTTTAACATACCAGTTAGTGCCTTCTTTAACATACCTGTTAGTGCCTATTTTAACATACCTGTTAGTGCGTACTTTAACATACATGTTAAGTGTCTATTTTAACATACCTGTTAGTGCGTACTTTAACATACCTGTTAAGTGCCTATTTTAACATACCTGATACTGCCTATTTTAACATACATGTTAGTGCCTACTTTAACATACCTGTTAGTGCCTATTTTAACATACCTGTTAGTGCCTACTTTAACATACCTGTTAGTGCCTATTTTAACATACCTGTTTGTGACTACTTTAAAATACCTGTTAGTGCCTATTTTAACATACCTGTTAGTGCCTACTGTAACATACCTGTTAGTGCCTATTTTAACATACCTGTTAGTGCAAACTTTAACATACCTGTTAAGTGCCTATTTTAACATACCTGTTAGTGCCTATTTTAACATACCTGTTAGTGCCTACTTTAACATACCAGTTAGTGCCTTCTTTAACATACCTGTTTGTGCCTTCTTTAACATACCTGTTAAGTGCCTATTTTAACATACCTGTTAGTGCCTATTTTAACATACTTATTATTATTATTATATGTTGTCTTATATAGCGCGGTACCCCAGCCTAGGGCTAGGCTCACCGCGCTGTACATAAAAATAAAGTGCATTTATGTGATACAAAAAACAGCTGTATAGAGACAAAACAAAAACAAATTCATATTCACCCCACCCACCCCAGAACTTTTACATGACATACCATGGATGGCAGCTAGCAGCATCGTTTATCGGTCAGATGTGGGGAATCAGTCGGGGTAATAGAGTTTAAAGAGATGTGTTTTGAGTGCAGTTTTGAAGGCCTGTGTGGTTGGTATATTGCGGATGTTAAGTGGCAGAGAATTCCATTGTTTGGGGGCGCAGAAAGAGAAAGATCGTTCACCATATGTTTTAGTACGTGTCTTAGCAACGGACAGAATACGCGTGTCTGCGGAGGAGCGAAGCTGTCGAAGGGGTGAATAGACAGAAAGAAGTTCGGTTAGATAGGAAGGGCAGGAATCTGAGAAAAAGTTATGACAGAGAACAGACAGCTTGTAATCAATGCGTGCCTGTATAGGAAGCCAATGAAGTGAGTGGAGTAGTGGAGTGACATGATCACGTTTTTTTGCCTTTAGAACTAGCCTAGCAGCTGAATTTTGAATCTTTTGTAGTTTTTCTATGAAGTGTTTTGGTGAACCTGACAGAAGAGAGTTGCAATAGTCAAGACGAGAGAGAACAAGAGCACAGACTAGTGTTTTTGTTGCGCTAACTGTGAGGTAGTGGCGGATGGAGCTGATCTGACGGATAGCGGTGTATGCAGAACGACACGTGTGAGAGATATGTTTATCAAGAGACATGTTGTTAGAAAGAATATAACCAAGATTCCTAGCAGAGGATGTAAACTGTATGTCGGCGTTACCTACTTGAAATGAGTTGGGGAGAGTTGAGGTAGATGATGATTTGTGATTGTGAATGAGGAGTGCTTCCATTTTGTCATCGTTCAGCTTCAGCTTGCTGTGTGTCATCCAAGACTTAACATCACCAATGCACTCCTGCAAAGTCTGGACAGCGGAATCCACAAGAGAGGGATGGGTATGCTTGTATAGCTGCGTGTCATCTGCGAATGACTGGCTCTCAACAGCATGCCTCCCAAGCAAGAGGAGCAGTGGCCTGGTGTACAATGTGAATAGAACCGGGCCCAAAACTGACCCCTGTGGCACTCCGTACACCAAATCAGCACTGCCGGAGAGAAAGTCATCGATAGAGACCGCCTGCGTTCTATTGGAGAGGAACGACCTAAACCAAGACAAAACAGAACCAGAAATGCCAAAATAATTTTCAAGGATTTTGTAAAGGGTTCCATGGTCAACAGTGTCAAAGGCCGCACTGAGATCTAAGAGGATCAGGATGGAGACATTACCGCTGTCCAATGCGAGCAAGAGGTCATTGGTGACTTTCAAGAGAGCTGTCTCTGTGCTGTGGAAAGGTCTATAGGCTGACTGATTAGGACTGAGAAGAGAGTGGTCATTTAAGTAAGCAAAAAGCTGTTTCAGAACTAGTTTTTCAATGACTTTAGATAAAAATGATAAATTAGATACAGGTCTGTAGTTTTTTAAATTATTTTCATCCAGGCCAGGTTTCTTAAGCAAAGGTTTGATGATAGCTGACTTACAAATAGATGGAACAGTGCCAGAAAACAAGCTTTCATTGATTATGTGTGTTATCGTTGGGAGCAAATGATCTAATGACTCAACCAACAGGGGGGTGGGGATGGGGTCCAAAGAACATGACGTAGGTTTAGATTTTAGAATAATATTTTTAACCTCTAGTTCTGAAACAGGTTTAAAAACATCGAAATGTGAACTAACACAAGAAGAAGAAGGAAAATCTAGGGGCGGTGCGTCAAGACGATCAAGGTCAGCGCGAATGTCAGCAACTTTGCTTATGAAGAAATCACAAAAAATATCTGGTTGCTCGGGCAACGGAAACACTGATGGGAGAGCAGTTCCTTTTTTACTCCCACTGAGGTGGCTACAAACATCAAACAACTGCCTGTTAGTGCCTACTTTAACATACCAGTTAGTGCCTTCTTTAACATACCTGTTAGTGCCTATTTTAACATACCTGTTAGTGCGTACTTTAACATACCTGTTAAGTGACTATTTTAACATAACTGTTAGTGCGTACTTTAACATACCTGTTAAGTGCCTATTTTAACATACCTGATAGTGCCTATTTTAACATACATGTTAGTGCCTACTTTAACATACCTCTTAGTGACTATTTTAACATACCTGTTAGTGCCTACTTTAACATACCTGTTAGTGCGTACTTTAACATACCTGTTAAGTGCCTATTTTAACATACCTGTTAGTGCCTATTTTAACATACCTGTTAGTGCCTACTTTAACATACCAGTTAGTGCCTTCTTTAACATACCTCTTAGTGCCTATTTTAACATACCTGTTAGTGCGAACTTTAACATACCTGTTAAGTGTCTATTTTAACATACCTGTTAGTAGGTACTTTAACATACCTGTTAAGTGCCTATTTTAACATACCTGATACTGCCTATTTTAACATACATGTTAGTGCCTACTTTAACATACCTGTTAGTGCCTATTTTAACATACCTGTTAGTGCCTACTTTAACATACCTGTTAGTGCCTATTTTAACATACCTGTTTGTGACTACTTTAAAATACCTGTTAGTGCCTATTTTAACATACCTGTTAGTGCCTACTGTAACATACCTGTTAGTGCCTATTTTAACATACCTGTTAGTGCAAACTTTAACATACCTGTTAAGTGCCTATTTTAACATACCTGTTAGTGCCTATTTTAACATACCTGTTAGTGCCTACTTTAACATACCAGTTAGTGCCTTCTTTAACATACCTGTTTGTGCCTTCTTTAACATACCTGTTAAGTGCCTATTTTAACATACCTGTTAGTGCCTATTTTAACATACTTATTATTATTATTATATGTTGTCTTATATAGCGCGGTACCCCAGCCTAGGGCTAGGCTCACCGCGCTGTACATAAAAATAAAGTGCATTTATGTGATACAAAAAACAGCTGTATAGAGACAAAACAAAAACAAATTCATATTCACCCCACCCACCCCAGAACTTTTACATGACATACCATGGATGGCAGCTAGCAGCATCGTTTATCGGTCAGATGTGGGGAATCAGTCGGGGTAATAGAGTTTAAAGAGATGTGTTTTGAGTGCAGTTTTGAAGGCCTGTGTGGTTGGTATATTGCGGATGTTAAGTGGCAGAGAATTCCATTGTTTGGGGGCGCAGAAAGAGAAAGATCGTTCACCATATGTTTTAGTACGTGTCTTAGCAACGGACAGAATACGCGTGTCTGCGGAGGAGCGAAGCTGTCGAAGGGGTGAATAGACAGAAAGAAGTTCGGTTAGATAGGAAGGGCAGGAATCTGAGAAAAAGTTATGACAGAGAACAGACAGCTTGTAATCAATGCGTGCCTGTATAGGAAGCCAATGAAGTGAGTGGAGTAGTGGAGTGACATGATCACGTTTTTTTGCCTTTAGAACTAGCCTAGCAGCTGAATTTTGAATCTTTTGTAGTTTTTCTATGAAGTGTTTTGGTGAACCTGACAGAAGAGAGTTGCAATAGTCAAGACGAGAGAGAACAAGAGCACAGACTAGTGTTTTTGTTGCGCTAACTGTGAGGTAGTGGCGGATGGAGCTGATCTGACGGATAGCGGTGTATGCAGAACGACACGTGTGAGAGATATGTTTATCAAGAGACATGTTGTTAGAAAGAATATAACCAAGATTCCTAGCAGAGGATGTAAACTGTATGTCGGCGTTACCTACTTGAAATGAGTTGGGGAGAGTTGAGGTAGATGATGATTTGTGATTGTGAATGAGGAGTGCTTCCATTTTGTCATCGTTCAGCTTCAGCTTGCTGTGTGTCATCCAAGACTTAACATCACCAATGCACTCCTGCAAAGTCTGGACAGCGGAATCCACAAGAGAGGGATGGGTATGCTTGTATAGCTGCGTGTCATCTGCGAATGACTGGCTCTCAACAGCATGCCTCCCAAGCAAGAGGAGCAGTGGCCTGGTGTACAATGTGAATAGAACCGGGCCCAAAACTGACCCCTGTGGCACTCCGTACACCAAATCAGCACTGCCGGAGAGAAAGTCATCGATAGAGACCGCCTGCGTTCTATTGGAGAGGAACGACCTAAACCAAGACAAAACAGAACCAGAAATGCCAAAATAATTTTCAAGGATTTTGTAAAGGGTTCCATGGTCAACAGTGTCAAAGGCCGCACTGAGATCTAAGAGGATCAGGATGGAGACATTACCGCTGTCCAATGCGAGCAAGAGGTCATTGGTGACTTTCAAGAGAGCTGTCTCTGTGCTGTGGAAAGGTCTATAGGCTGACTGATTAGGACTGAGAAGAGAGTGGTCATTTAAGTAAGCAAAAAGCTGTTTCAGAACTAGTTTTTCAATGACTTTAGATAAAAATGATAAATTAGATACAGGTCTGTAGTTTTTTAAATTATTTTCATCCAGGCCAGGTTTCTTAAGCAAAGGTTTGATGATAGCTGACTTACAAATAGATGGAACAGTGCCAGAAAACAAGCTTTCATTGATTATGTGTGTTATCGTTGGGAGCAAATGATCTAATGACTCAACCAACAGGGGGGTGGGGATGGGGTCCAAAGAACATGACGTAGGTTTAGATTTTAGAATAATATTTTTAACCTCTAGTTCTGAAACAGGTTTAAAAACATCGAAATGTGAACTAACACAAGAAGAAGAAGGAAAATCTAGGGGCGGTGCGTCAAGACGATCAAGGTCAGCGCGAATGTCAGCAACTTTGCTTATGAAGAAATCACAAAAAATATCTGGTTGCTCGGGCAACGGAAACACTGATGGGAGAGCAGTTCCTTTTTTACTCCCACTGAGGTGGCTACAAACATCAAACAACTGCCTGTTAGTGCCTACTTTAACATACCAGTTAGTGCCTTCTTTAACATACCTGTTAGTGCCTATTTTAACATACCTGTTAGTGCGTACTTTAACATACCTGTTAAGTGACTATTTTAACATAACTGTTAGTGCGTACTTTAACATACCTGTTAAGTGCCTATTTTAACATACCTGATAGTGCCTATTTTAACATACATGTTAGTGCCTACTTTAACATACCTCTTAGTGACTATTTTAACATACCTGTTAGTGCCTACTTTAACATACCTGTTAGTGCGTACTTTAACATACCTGTTAAGTGCCTATTTTAACATACCTGTTAGTGCCTATTTTAACATACCTGTTAGTGCCTACTTTAACATACCAGTTAGTGCCTTCTTTAACATACCTCTTAGTGCCTATTTTAACATACCTGTTAGTGCGAACTTTAACATACCTGTTAAGTGTCTATTTTAACATACCTGTTAGTAGGTACTTTAACATACCTGTTAAGTGCCTATTTTAACATACCTGATACTGCCTATTTTAACATACATGTTAGTGCCTACTTTAACATACCTGTTAGTGCCTATTTTAACATACCTGTTAGTGCCTACTTTAACATACCTGTTAGTGCCTATTTTAACATACCTGTTAGTGCCTACTTTAACATACCTGTTATTGCCTATTTTAACATACCTGTTAGTGCCTATTTTAACATACCTGTTAGTGCGTACTTTAACATACCTGTTAAGTGCCTATTTTAACATACCTGTTAGTGCCTATTTTAACATACCTGTTAGTGCCTACTTTAACATACCAGTTAGTGCCTTCTTTAACATACCTGTTAGTGCCTATTTTAACATACCTGTTAGTGCGTACTTTAACATACCTGTTAAGTGTCTATTTTAACATACCTGTTAGTGCGTACTTTAACATACCTGTTAAGTGCCTATTTTAACATACCTGATAGTGCCTATTTTAACATACATGTTAGTGCCTACTTTAACATACCTGTTAGTGCGTACTTTAACATACCTGTTAGTGCCTATATTAACATACCTGTTAAGTCCGCCACTGTCAAAATTTTTAATTATATTTCACATTTAAAGAAAAATAAAAACATTTCGACGCTAAAAATAAAACGGCATAAAACCTATTAAACAAAAGGGAGAGAAATGTTCTCAGGCAAATAATTGGGTTAACAAAGGATGAATATGGATGGAGAATTCGAACCAACCAGGAATTGTAATTTCTATATCAGGATCCAACACTAGTAGAAGAAATTAAAAAAAGGGCAGGCTACGCTGGGCAGGACACTTAGAGAGAATGCCAAATGACAGATAAGTGAAGAGGGTAACTCACCAAATCCCAGTGGAAAACGGCTCAAAGGCAGACCTAGGCTTAGATGGATGGATGGTGTGGAAAAAAGTCTACGACAGCTGGGAATCCAAGCATGGAAGAGAAAAGCATCAGTTAGGTCTGAGTGGAAGGAAGTGAGGAGGAGTTCAAAGCCCTACATGGCCCGTAGCGCCACCTACATGGATGTATGGATGGATGTATGGATGGTTGAATGGGTGGATGATTGGATTGATGGTTGGATGGATGGATAGTTGAATGGATGGATGGTTGGATGGTTAGATGGATGGACGTATGATCTGAGTGGAAGGGAGTAGTGAGCTTAAACCCCACAGGCGTGGATCAATTTTTTAATCTAATACTGTCAAAGTCGTGTTCCCAGCGGTTGACCCTGGTTGAGATTGTGTTATTGCCCCGCCTCTCCCCATCCACCCCCAACCTCCCGTCACTCTTCTTAAGTTTACATTTATTAATAGAGCATTTTCTTTAACCTGAATTTCGTAAATAGCTATGTGACCTACAAAGGCCTGTTCTATCCAGCGGTTCTGTTTTGTTCCGAGTTCTATTTATCGCCGGTGTTACGATTCATTGATGAAGAAAAAAAACTGTGAATCAATAAATCTGTTTATGCATTGCACCGTTTACAACCTGCTGTTGCTGTTAAGTCTGCAGGACCTGTTGCAGGCCCTGTGAATGTTGTGTCAATGTAACAAAACAACAACCACCCCCTGTAGCTACACCGTGAATGTCACCGGGGAATTGCGTGGTCCGACCTGAAGGTCGAACTGTGGGCGTGGTCCGACCCGTAGGACAAACTGTACTCTGTAGACATTTTGGGTCAGAATTTGTTTAGGAATATATTGGTAGGTTTGTCGGTGGTCAGGAGTGCGCCAGTTTGTGAGTTTGTCTGGACATGTTTGGGATGTTAAGAATTGGGAAAGGGTTTTATGGAAAGATTTCAATGTGTTTAATGGAGGTTTTTGAATCATGGTTGCTCAGGGGAAACAAATGAGAGTTGGGGGGGGGGGGGGGTATTTGAAATATTGTATCTTATTATAGTTTAGTCAATCAACGGTCAGCTAGAGTTAGCTAAAGTCAGTTTAAGTCAGCTACAGTCAGTTACATTTATTTAAAGTCAGCTACAGTCAGCTTAAGTCAGTTACAGTCAGTTACAGTCAGTTAAGTCAGCTACAGTCAGCTAAAGTCAGTTACAGTTAGCTACAGTTAGTTACAGTCATTTACAGTCAGTTACAGTCAGCTACAGTCAGTTACAGTCAGTCCTACTGAAACCTTCAATGTAGTTGTAGATTTACCTTACTGGGAACGATGATGTAGATTTAGGCTCATCTTATTGGGACCTATCATATAGATTGAGGCTCAGCTTACTAACACATATGATGTAGTTCTAGCCTTTAATTGAATGTCTTAGTCATTAATGCAATGTTCTAGTCTTAAATTGAATGTCTTAGTCCTTAATGCAATGTTCTAGTCTTAAATTGAATGTCTTAGTCCTTAATGCAATGTTCTAGTCTTTAATTGAATGTCTTAGTCCTTAATGCAATGTTCTAGTCTTTAATTGAATGTCTTAGTCCTTAATGCAATGTTCTAGTCTTTAATTGAATGTCTTAGTCCTTAATGCAATGTTCTAGTCTTAAATTGAATGTGTTAGTCCTTAATGCAATGTTCTAGTCTTAAATTGAATGTCTTAGTCCTTAATGCAATGTTCTAGTCTTAAATTGAATGTCTTAGTCCTTAATGCAATGTTCTAGTCTTAAATTGAATGTCTTAGTCCTTAATGCAATGTTCTAGTCTTAAATTGAATGTCTTAGTCCTTAATGCAATGTTCAAGTCTTAAATTGAATGTCTTAGTCCTTAATGCAATGTTCTAGTCTTAAATTGAATGTCTTAGTCCTTAATGCAATGTTCTAGTCTTAAATTGAATGTCTTAGTCCTTAATGCAATGTTCTAGTCTTAAATTGAATGTCTTAGTCCTTAATGCAATGTTCTAGTCTTAAATTGAATGTCTTAGTCCTTAATGCAATGTTCTAGTCTTAAATTGAATGTCTTAGTCCTTAATGCAATGTTCTAGTCTTAAATTGAATGTCTTAGTCCTTAATGCAATGTTCTAGTCTTAAATTGAATGTCTTAGTCCTTAATGCAATGTTCTAGTCTTAAATTGAATGTCTTAGTCCTTAATGCAATGTTCTAGTCTTAAATTGAATGTCTTAGTCCTTAATGCAATGTTCTAGTCTTAAATTGAATGTCTTAGTCCTTAATGCAATGTTCTAGTCTTAAATTCAATTTCTTAGTCCTTAATGCTATGTTCTAGTCTTAAATTCAATGTCTTAGTCCTTAATGCAATGTTCTAGTCTTTAATTCAATGTTCTAGTCTTAAATTCAATGTCTTAGTCCTTAATGCAATGTTCTAGTCTTTAATTCAATGTTCTAGTCTTAAATTCAATGTCTTAGTCCTTAATGCAATGTTCTAGTCTTTAATTCAATGTGTTGGTGTTGTCTTAAAATAGAAAGTAATACTACGTTGAATAGATATTCATCCTGTAAACGTTGAAGTCTCAAATTGTGCAAAATCAGGCCCCAATTGCTAAACATTCCTTGACAACAATTTATAAGCTTAACTGTTCTGAGTTGTCTATTCTCTATTCGCTATTTTCTGTTCTATTTTCTCTATTATCTGTTTTCTGGTATCTCTTCTCTGCTCTCTATTGCATTGTTTCTGTTTTCTATTCTCCTTTCTCTATTCTCTTTTCCCTATTATCAATTCTATGTTCACTATTGTCTACTCTATGGTCTCTGTTTTCTATTCTCCATTATCTGTTCTCTATTCTCTATTTTCTGTTGTCTATTTTCTTTTCTTTGTTTTATTTTCGCCATTCTCTATTCTGTGTTCTCTGATCTCTATTCTCTTTTCGCTGTTTCATGTTGCCTGTTTTCTGTTCTCTAGTCTCTGTTCTTAATTCCGCTCAAATTAAAACTAAGGCAAAGTAGTTCAGGATCAAGATTACATTATTTATTTGGCTCTTCATGGGAAGAGCACATCACGTGATCTGACAGGGACAATGTGATCTGACTGTGACAATGTGATCTGACTGTGACAACACCCATCTTGCTCCGTATGATGGGCACATCCTTGTATCGGTTGCCAAAGCCTTACAGCACCCAACCCTTTTTGATTTCCAAACTATTTCCCGAAAACCCACCACGAAAATACTTTTTTTTTATAAACTGCCTGCCGCACCCTTGGTAATAAACCCCTGGTTATGAGCCCCTGCTTTACACGCTTGAGAACCCTAAGGCTCCATGGACTTTTATTTTGAACATGTGAAATGAACCGTGTCACGTGCTCTGCTATAAACTTAGGCGTGGCGTCACGTGACTTAAGGTAATGACCTTACGATTTCAAGTTGGGGAAATTTAACTTCCTAGGGAAAAAAAAAATTATTTATTGAAATCACGTTTATTCACCCCAATGAACATAAATTGAACATAAAAGACGAAATGTAACATTGTATAGAATTGAATTGAACCTTTACAAAATGATATAATTGAGCAAGGTCAGTCCAATGATACCAGACCGGCAATAGCAAATCAAGCACTTCGAAGGATATACAACGTGATACTTCGGAACTTGATTCAGTCTTGTGGTATAGAGATATGACGTAATGTGGTGGGGATACACTTGATTCAGTCTTGTGGTATAGAGATATGACGTAATGTGGTGGGGATACACTTTAAAGGTAATATAAGTATCCGTAGAATACCTACGAAAGCATGTGTCAGGCCATATTGCACATGAGATGAATACCGTTAATTACCTTGATGTAAATTCAATACCTTGATTACATCGACTGCTTGATTACCTTCTATAATTTGATTACCTTGATGACATCGATTGCTTGATTACCTTCTATAATTTGATTACCTTGATGACATCGATTGCTTGATTACCTTCTATAATTTGATTACCTTGATGATATCGATTGCTTGATTACCTTCTATAATTTGATTACCTTGATGATATCGATTGCTTGATTACCTTCTATAATTTGATTACCTTGATGATATCGATTGCTTGATTACCTTCTATAATTTGATTACCTTGATATTGATTGCTTGATTACCTTCTATAATTTGATTACCTTGATGATATCGATTGCTTGATTACCTTCTATAATCTGATTACCTTGATGATATCGATTGCTTGATTACCTTCTATAATTTGATTACCTTGATATTGATTGCTTGATTACCTTCTATAATTTGATTACCTTGATGACATCGATTGCTTGATTACCTTCTATAATTTGATTACCTTGATGATATCGATTGCTTGATTACCTTCTATAATTTCATTACCTTGATGATATCGATTGCTTGATTACCTAAAAAGAATTCGATTACCTTGATTACTTTGATAGAACTTGAATATCTTGAAGTACTTATGATAATAATGAAACACGTACAGTGACTTTCGAATCTATATAACGACCTTCTCATCCTAAAATGATTTCCTACAATGTCATTGACGAATTTCCAATAACGTTGACATCTTTGCGATGACCAAGGTATTTAAAAACACAAAACTACAGACATGAATGTGAAGATTGACGTGGCTAATGTGTACTAACAGATGCCTTTAAAAAATGATTGACAACATGAATACGCCGCTAGAGATGATGTCTGATACTAGATAACGTCCCTAGAACAGCCTGCATGATTACCCCGCTAGAGATGATGTCTGGTACTAGATAACGTCCCCAGAACAGCCTGCATGATTACCCCGCTAGAGATGATGTCTGGTACTAGATAACGTCCCCAGAACAGCCTGCATGATTACCCCGCTAGAGATGATGTCTGGTACTAGATAACGTCCCTAGAACAGCCTGCATGATTACCCCGCTAGAGATGATGTATGGTACTAGATAACGTCCCTAGAACAGCCCGCATGATTACCCCGCTAGAGATGATGTATGGTACTAGATAACGTCCCTAGAACAGCCTGCATGATTACCCCGCTAGAGATGATGTATGGTACTAGATAACGTCCCCAGAACAGCCTGCATGATTACCCCGCTAGAGATGATGTCTGGTACTAGATAACGTCCCCAGAACAGCCTGCATGATTACCCCGCTAGAGATGATGTCTGGTACTAGATAACGTCCCTAGAACAGCCTGCATGATTACCCCGCTAGAGATGATGTATGGTACTAGATAACGTCCCTAGAACAGCCCGCATGATTACCCCGCTAGAGATGATGTATGGTACTAGATAACGTCCCTAGAACAGCCCGCATGATTACCCCGCTAGAGATGATGTATGGTACTAGATAACGTCCCTAGAACAGCCCGCATGATTACCCAGCTAGAGATGATGTCTGGTACTAGATTGCGTCCCTAGAACAGCCTGAAGTAAGAGTGGTACATGCGACCCAAGATCTTATATAGATGGTGCGGGAAGAAAGTGAACCACGCCGGTTGATACACACCCTAGAGATGGAAATGGTTGACACCCACCCTAGAGATGGAAGGGGCTTATACACCCCCCAGAGATGGAAGTGGTTGACACACCCTAGAGATGAAAGTGATTAACACCCTTCCTAAAGATGGAAGTAGTTGACACTCACCATTGAGATGGAAGGTGTTGACAACCACCCTAGAGATGGAATGTGTTGACAACCACCCTAGAGAGTAAAGTGGTTGACACCAGCACTAGAAGTAATTGATACACACCCTAGAGATGGAAGTGGTGACACCCACCCTAGAGATGGAAGTGGTGACACCCACCCTAGAGATGGAGGTGGTTAAAACCCACCCTACAGATGGAGGTGATAGACACCCTTTCAGAGATTGAGGTGGTTGAAACCAACCCTTCAGATAGAAGTGGTTGACGACCACACCAGAGATGTCACGGGTTCGACCCAAGTTATCTATTTTGAAACTTATGTTTTTATTTTTGTAAAACATAAAGAAAAGAATATGGCGTAATTGTATACTTTAGTTGACAAATAGCAATATTATATATAACATATGAATGATGTGATAGGGTATTATATACTTTAGCTTTATACATATAAAATTCGTGCATGATGTCACAGACACGTTCTTGAGTCGATACAGTTTTGGTCCTTTTGAATCATTTGATAGTCAAAGCACGCCCCCAGAATGGTCCACGACAAAAAGACTTATGTCAAGCTAAAAGAGTCGTATTTCAGACATCGCGTTGGACTACCACACGTAGATTTAATAGAAGATCTGCCCCCCCCCCCTTAAGATTTGATAGAGTAACTGCACATAATTTTGGACCCTGGATCTTAAATCGTACAGCTAGAAACATACCATTGCTTTAGTTCAATACGTGATATTAGTTTTAAATTGCCCCCAACTGAGGTTATATATTTCAACACATATAAATATTGAAAGATATAACATAAAATGTTTTAATTTATATATATATATATATAATGAACATATAATTGAAAGCTAAAGACCGTAGGCCTACTTATTACTAGTACTTCTTAAAGCAGAGCGTTCTATACAAATAAAACGAAGATATTTTGAAAAAAATTCATTTCTTAGCATAAATTAGTAAGCCTGTAATATAAACTATAGAACTAATAGACTTACCTATTTCTTGATATTTTTTATTTTTAATCTTGGAATACTCAAAATATTTCAATCAATTTCTGCATTATCTCTGGCTTATTTCCGTTCATACTTTAACGATTTACACTAAGCTTACACAAACCTGAAAGAAGTTCGTCAGTCAATGTCGAACGAAGCCAAGTTTTAACTCGTCTGATGGTACGAGCAGAACGCTCCACGGTGTATGTTGGTAAAGTGCCATAGAATAGCCTGGCGAATAGATGAGAATAGCCTGGCGAATAGATGAGAATAGCTTGGCGAATAGATGAGAATAGCTTGGCAAATAGATGAGAATAGCTTGGCGAATAGATGAGAATAGTTTGGCTAATAGATGAGAATAGCTTGGCGAATAGATGAGAATAGCTTGGCTAATAGATGAGAATAGCTTGGCGAATAGATGAGAATAGCTTGGCAAATAGATGAGAATAGCTTTGCAAATAGATGAGAATAGCTTGGCTAATAGATGAGAATAGCTCCGCGAATAGATGAGAATAGCTCCGCGAATAGATGAGAATAGCTTGGCGAATAGATGAGAATAGCTTGGCTAATAGATGAGAATAGCTTGGCGAATAGATGAGAATAGCTTGGCGAATAGATGAGAATAGCTTGGCTAATAGATGAGAATAGCTTGGCTAATAGATGAGAATAGCTTGGCAAATAGATGAGAATAGCTTGGCTAATAGATGAAAATAGCTTGGCGAATAGATGAGAATAGCTTGGCTAATAGATGAGAATAGCTTGGCGAATAGATGAGAATAGCTTGGCGAATAGATGAGAATAGCTTGGCGAATAGATGAGAATAGCTTGGCAAATAGATGAGAATAGCTTGGCTAATAGATGAGAATAGCTTGGCAAATAGATGAGAATAGCTTGGCGAATAGATGAGAATAGCTTGGCAAATAGATGTGGAAAAATCTGTGCTGAGCAGCAGGTAAAAAAACTGACATTTTTAATTGTATGTGTGGATGTTCACGAAATATAACCGTTACTTTATAAATATGTTTTTGTACACATCTGTGTGGCTTGTAATGACAGCTGTGTGGCTTGTAATGACAGCCGTGTGGCTTGTAATGACAGATGTGTGGCTTGTAATGACAGCTGTGTGGCTGTAATGAAAGCTGTGTGGCTTGCAATGATTGAGTTATTAGTACCAGAATCATTGAGTATGTGTAAATAATCACAAGGAACCCGAGAAATGTAGGCTAAGAAAATGAACACTAGTTTCTGAGCATCTTGCCGCGTTTACCTGTGTCATTTGTTGCCAGATTGTGCAAATGATTGCATATTACATTGAAAATGTTCACTGAAAATTCGAATGCATTTATATTTTGTGGACCATCGTGTTTCCCAGACGAACGTTAAATATTAACGACCTTCCTTGATGCTTTCTTGGAAAAAATACGAATAGCTTTGATTGCACCAATGGCGTTACGCACATGAACATCGAAATTCACATCATTAACCACCAGGTTAAGCCGATGCGCAGGGCAAGAAACAAAAGCTGCATTTGGAAAAAAATCTTGCGTATGTTAGTCTGAAAACCGTCTTCCTTTCCTGACATTGTGGAACAGCTGTCGTATCCTTGTCCATGTAATTTTGTCATTTCCAAACGACTTTAATTGCAATGTCGTTTGCTTCCCATAAATTCTTCACGAATTTTAAATGCACTGACTACGTTGTCTACAGCATGTACCACCAAGTACAATTATTCTGTCCTTGACCTATCACCTGCTTCATCGGCTTATATTGAGAATCCTATAGAATTGTTAGCTGATGTAATATTTGGTTTATTTGTTACTTCCTCACATATCTGAATCAGTTGATTTTTGATCCGGTCAGACGTATAACGAGCGTTACCAACGGACGTCGACAAATGCATCTCATGTCTTCGTCGCCAGCCTCCACTCTTACTTGAAACAGATCATGAACACATCCACTGCCACTATTTTTGCCACAAAGTGCGATGTCGCGTCTTCTGCTGAAAATTATTGTGGGTAATATCGGAAAAATATTATTTTAATTTTCTTAAATCTTATTATAAATAGACGTGTCTGTCTGGCTTAGGATATTTTGGATTCCCAGTTATTTGCAGGAATGCTTTTGTGTCCCGCTGAGCATCTTTGTGACTCTCACTTTCCACATGATTACGAGAACCTTGAGAAAATTCATTGTAATTAGATGATGAAAGGTCTTGCTAGAAATGCCACTTGACACACTCGATGAATGGGTGTCGGTAATGATCACAAAATATACATACTGGACTTGAAGATGATTAGAATAGACAAACCAAGGAGACAGCTGATCAAGCCAATCATACCGAAAACAACGTTTATTGCCAGGTCTGTACTCACTGAAATTTTTCCAGATATTGGTCGGTATGGGTTTGTGAGTAAACGATCTTTTAAAACTTCTGACAGTTGAGATGTTGACTGAATATATCGACTCAAATCAAAATCATTGTTTGCCACATCACAGCCATAATTATTATGTGTTGATATTTCACTGTCAAATTTGAGTGCTGCCGATAGTAACGAATCACAGTTTTGAGAACCGCTGGCAGCAGATTCAAACTCCACCGAGTATGAAATGGTCAGGTCACTACTTTTAGTTTGTTCTTTAACGTGTTTGTGATGTCTTATAAATGTCGTTGTTGTGGACACGGTTGTTGGGTTACAACATGTCCTGCACTCATCCACATCAAATGACTGTTTATACTTTAGCCGACTTCTCACCTCACATGGCTATTAACATTTGCTGCTGCGTGCGTGCAGGTCTGTCCTTGGTATCCATATTAATTTGACTTGGATTCATAAATCTGTCTATCCATGGGTTTACCTTCGACTACAACCAGTACCACTGTGTCTATCCATATATTTACCTTCGAATACAACCAGTACCACTGTGTCTGTCCCTAGGTTTATCTTTGACTACAACCAGTACCACTGTGTCTGTCCCTAGGTTTATCTTTGACTACAACCAGTACCACTGGGTCTGTCCCTAGGTTTATCTTTGACTACAACCAGTACCACTGTGTCTGTCCCTAGGTTTATCTTTGACTACGGCCAGTACCACTGTGTCTATCACTTCAGAATGACCGTCCACGAATCTCTAGCTCTACTTCTCGTGTCTCGTAAATATGTTCCCCAATATTTGCCTTCTGTGACAATAAACTCTACTACATACACGTCTCACTCAGTGAATTGCTGCCTCATTAAAGACAACATTCTTCCGACCATATACTTTGCCCACAGACGCCAAGCCCCAGTCTCTACCCACTTAATAGAAGTTATTGAGTTGAGGGTTTTTCTATCACTGATAATTAATCTAACACAACCCATGGTCTTCATTAACAGTCCACTATTACCAGCCAACTACAAAACTCATTACTCGAACTCATTCGTGATATCCGTTCACACACAGTCATCCTGGTCTCCCCCTGTATTACATGTTGTAATGTATCATGTAATGTAATTTATTATAAATTGTTTGTTGTAAAGTATCTTATGTTGTAATGTGCCATATGTTGAATTTTATTATTTCTTGTAAGGTATCTTATGTTGTAATGTATCTTATGTTGTAATGTATCTTATGTTGTAATGTATCTTATGTTGTAATGTATCTTATGTTGTAATGTATCTTATGTTGTAATGTATCTTATGTTGTAATGTATCTAATGTTGTAATGTGCCATATGTTGAATTGTATTATTTGTTGTAATGCATCTTATCTTGTAATGTATCACATGAGGTAACGTATCATATGTTGTAATGCATCATATGTTGACATTCGCCATATGTTGTGATGTATCATTTGTTGTATCATTTGTATCATCTTATCTTGTAATGTTTCACATAAGGTAATGCATCATATTTTGTAACGTATCATATGTTGTAACGTATCATATGTTGTAACGTATCATATGTTGTAATGTATCATATGTTGTAACGTATCATATGTTGTAATGTATCATATGTTGTAATGTATCATATGTTGTAATGTATCATATGTTGTAACGTATCATATGTTGTAACGTATCATATGTTGTAACGTATCATATGTTGTAACGTATCATATGTTGTAATGTATCATATGTTGTAATGTATCATATGTTGTAATGTATCATATGTTGTAATGTATCATATGTTGTTTATGTATCACATGATGTAATGCATTATAAATTTGTAATATACCATTTGTTGTAATGTATCATATGCTGTAATAAATCAGATGTGGTAATGTATCAGATGTTGTACTGTATAATAATTCAATAAACAATTAAACACACAAGATATCTGGAAAAGTTCTTCTAACAATATTTTTTTTATTAAGTAGCAAGGTTTGAAATTTTGGACACAAAATGAGACATTGACATTGACTTTGTACCGAGAAAGTTGATTGTCCTTTGACACATGATAAGCCAATGATGCTTCATTATGATGCGTCCATCTCGAGTATTTTTCTGTTTCATGAACTTTTTTCAAGTAATTTTCACATATTTCTTTCCGTATCCCAATATATTATCAATTTTTTGTCCAAATTAATCTGAAAATGTACAATTCATCAAATTTCTTACATCCACAACGCTGCTGACATTGGCATTGTAAAGATGGCGCTGACAAATTCAGCTGCTGAAAACAAAATAAATCCGTCAAAATACGAAACTGAAAAAGATGTCCGTCTATGACCGGTGTGTGAGGTGGCTTTAAGGTTGGACAAAGAATTATGACCGGTGTGTTAGGTGGCTTTAAGGGTGGACAAAGAATTATGACCGGTGTGTGAGGTGGCTTTAAGGTTGGACAAAGAATTATGACCGGTGTGTGAGGTGGCTTTAAGGTTGGACAAAGAATTATGACCGGTGTGTGAGGTGGCTTTAAGGTTGGACAAAGAATTATGACCGGTGTGTGAGGTGGCTTTAAGGTTGGACAAAACGTGGATTAGCGTGTCTGTCAGATGGCGTCTCGCTGGGAAGCCGTCGAGGCTGCGTCCACAACAATCAGCCTGCTAGAGACGACCTTGACCAGGTTATCAACGTCATCCGCCACGTGACGTCTGTGGCGTGCAGCTGCGGGGTTCTCACATGATCTGTGGAAATGTTGCCGATGGTTAAATTTAAATACTTAACCCATTTTTATGTCAACAAAATGCAATGTAGAGATGATTATTAAATAAAACGCATAGCTCTATGTGTGCATACTGATTATTTAATCGATGGTATATGCAAATGTATCACATCAACAGGCCTGTTAATGATAAACCGAAATGATTTTTTTGCTGACTTAGCTTTTTGTTAACAGATGCCAGACGTAGGTCATGTGTGTGTGTGTGGGTGCGTGTGTGTTTGTGTTTGTGTGTGTGTGTGTGTGTGTCTTTTTTTTCTTCATCTCTACATATATTTTCTTTGAGTCTTTAAATATTGAGTAAAACTGAATGAGGGCACAAATGAGGGCACAAATGAGGGCACAAATGAGGGCACAAATGAGGGCACAAATGAGGGCTCTCTGATGAAAATTTTAAAGCATTTTTTAAAAAATAAAATAAAATACAACAGCTGTATAGAGCCAAGAGAATAGATTACTAAAACACCAACATCAACTTTCTAGCTCATGTGGTTCAAAAGTTATGAATTTTTTCAGTAAGGACCTCTAAACCAGTTTTTCACTAAAAGGTTTTCCTCCACATTTCGTGACCCCTTATTTTGCTTTTCTTTTTTACGCCCATAACGTTATTATGAAATGAGGCAAAAATATAATATTTATATGGAATATAGTTAAATACGAGTTCTTCTATATGAAGCCCCAAAATATATATCAACTCATATACATATAATAGTTGTAATGAAGGCTATTTATCTCAATCCCCAAATCATTAATATTACTACTATAATACTTTTACTACGCCTACCTAAGTCAAAGACAAGTAGATATCAATCCCATATCCATAGCAACCGATCCCAAAATGAAAAGCACTGCTTTTTCATACGTTAATAATAATCATTTATGTTATAAACATTTTAAATTTATTTTAAGTCATTTATTATTACTTTTAAATTTCCCACTTATATTCTGTACCACCAATTTAATGAATTATGAACTACCCCACGGCTGCTATCGATAATAGGTTATATGAAGACAAGCATGGGCGCCATGATGAGAAGTGACATAGCCTAAAAATGTAACATATTTGATTTTCGTTGTTGACGTCTGCCAACGGTCTACACTCATGAATTTTGGATTTATGATAAATGAATTTATACATTTTGTGAGAGAGTTTATTTATGATTGAGCGAATTCTTTTTAAAACAAAGTTATTGATCAATAAAGTTTACATATTATTATTTTTAACTTCAATTTTCAAACTTAAATCTCGAACAAAAAATGAGATAAATTCTAATTTGAACAAGCAAGATGTCGACTTTAAGTAACTGGCGAATACAAAATGTGTTTTTCTTCTAAAATTCGATGATAAATGGCGAGCCGACGATACCCTCGGTAAATTACAAAGTGGAGGCCACCATGTTGACAACGATATTACGATACCGCATTTTCGGGAGTTGACGGGCGATACCAAGTAACTACTAAATCGATATTTAAATTCAAGTCAACTGAATTTATTTCCGTCTCTTTTTAAGTAAAGGCGTCATTTGATAATTTTATCAACTTGAAGATATTTCAAATGTTTACATAAGACAACAACAGTCTTTGTTTCCGACCTGTCACAAGTCGAGTTGAAATCTTTGCCCGGGCACACGCGTACATGACAAGAGACGTAGGCGCTCGTGTAGCCAACCTGCTTGAAGGCTTCGAAGCGAAAGGCCTCCTTGGTCATACTGATGTCGTAGGTGCTGACACTGACCGCGTCATTGGGGCATCTGGAAGTAAGTGTGCCAAAAACAAACATAAAATTGCTTAAATTAAATCATGTATACATAGTAATTTGTTTTTAAACTAACAAGAATTATCGACGACTGTCAGAAAAAGTGTGCCATTGTCCTTGACGAAACAAATAATGACAAATGTACTGTACAAAAAATGACATTTGTATCTACAATTTTTTAATTTCTTATTATTGTAGTGGCCTCAATAAATTCTGTTTAATAACCATTTTTATACTTTTTTAATAATGTACCTGATTCGTGTAGGTTTATGATTAACAACGATACGTTGATTTTCAATTTAAATCCAAAAGTCTGAGATTTTACATTTAAAAAAAAAAAAAGCCAATTATAAGAGGCTCCACCAGAGAACTAACAACTTTCCTGTCTGATCTTGGAGTGGTTGAAAAATAAAAGTGGTTGGATGATTTCTGAACATTAATTATTGAACCGTTGCAACTTACTTGACCTCTATTAGTAACTACAATTAATTGAACATTTCTACTTACTTAATAATAATAATAATAAAGTTCATTTGAAAAATCACGCTTCATCCCCAAAGTCAAATCTAGATTGATTGGAATACTTATATAGCGCTCATTCAATAGCATGCTCACGGCATTACGCTGTTCGATGTTCGCTGCCAGTTAGGCGCATGTGAACTCCATCTCCTCATCTCCGGGATTGCCTTCTCTTAGATGGGTTGCCGTCCAAGGTTAACGAGTCCCATCCGGGGTGCTGGTGGTGTTTTTTTGCTTGGCTGGGATTTGGCGGGGATTGAACTCCTGACCATTAGCTTGAGATTTGCTCAGTTCAGACCACTCGGCCACTTGTCTTCTATCAGTAACTACAATTAATTGAACATTTCTACTTACTTGTCTTCTATCAGTAACTACATTGGATTGAACATTTCTACTTACTTGTCTTCTATCAGTAACTACATTGAATTGAACACTTCTACTTACTTGTCTTCTATCAGTGAACTTCTTTCGATTTGACCTGAGCCTCCCACAAAATCCAGCGTACAGTTAATGATGGCCATCTCCAGACTCAGATCCTTGAACAGATCGTCCAGCTCTGCCTTGAGGTTGATGCCGACGTACACCCATTCCCCGACGGCCACCGTGTAAGGACTCGCTGAGATTGGCGCAGCGCACGTCTCATCCTGACAGAAGTGAATCTCTGGCTTTGGAAATATCAATAAAACAAAATAATAGAAAAGCTGTTTATTAAAAATAACACTGGAAGTCCTAACTATTGTATGATATGTAAGTATGATTTTATTTAAATTATCGTAATAGTAGAATAATATTTCCATGCATTATTTTGTATTTTAGGTTTTGAAATCTACATTTAAAATTTCATGTGGTGTTGAAATACTGAATTCATTTTGATATCTCATAACTGCCTATGCCCCTACCCGAGCGTACATAGACCCCTTGCGTATCTAGACACTTAGCGTATCTATATCCCTTGCCTACATATAACTCTTGCCTACATAGACCTCTTGCGTACATAGTCCCCTTGCGTATCTAGACCCTTTGAGTATCTAGACCCCTATTGTATCTAGACCCCTTGCGTACATAGACGTCTTGCATATTTAGACCCCTTGCGTACATAGACCCCTTGCGATCGTAGACCCCTTGCGTACATAGACCCCTTGCGTACATAGACGCCTTGCGATCGTAGACCCCTTGCGTATCTAGACCCCTTGTGATCGTAGACCCCTTGCGTATCTAGACTCCTTGCTTACAAAGACACCTTGCTTACATAGACCCCTTGTGAATCAAGACCCTTTGCGTATCTAGATCACTTGCATATCTAGACCCCTTTCGTACATAGACTATGTCCATATCTAGAACCCTTGCGTACATAGACTATGTCCATATCTAGAACCCTTGCGTACATAGACTATGTCCATATCTAGACCCCTTGCGTACATAGACTATGTCCATATCTAGAACCCTTGCGTACATAGACTATGTCCATATCTAGAACCCTTGCGTACAGGTGTTTAAACATCATTCTATGAAAGTAGTTTTACCAATAAACAACTTACCGCTGTAGGAATAATAGTATAAAAGTATAAAAGTATGAAAGTATAAAAGTATAATAGTATAATAGTATAAAAGTATAAAAGTATAAAAGTATAAAAGAATATTGTAAAGAAACTTTGGGAAATTTGTGGATTTTAAACAAAGATTCAGTTTAATCCATTGAAGGTGCGACTTAAATTTGAACAGTGCTGTGGACATGATGGTCATAGGACTGAATAGTGCTAAGTTACCTGAAGGTTATATGATTAAAATGTGTTAAGTTAAATGAAGGTCATAGGATTGAATAGTGCTAAGTTACCTGAAGTTTATGGGATTGAATAGTGCTAACTTACCTGAAGGTTATATGATTGAAAGGTGCTAAGTTACCTGATGGTAATAGGTTTTGAAAGGTGCTAAGTTACCTGATGGTTGTCAAGGTCATGACATCAGTGGCAGTGTGTGTGTTGTGGATGTGAGGACAAATGGGTATAGTGAACGAATGTGAACTCTGTTAACATCACGACTACGTGATATGTTGAAGGATAAAGGGGGGTTAACATTTTGTAATGAGAGAGAGATTACTATGTTCGAGAGCGGGGTTATTATGTTCACGAACTTGGAGGGTGAACGATCGTGACTGGGAGAGTTAACTTGTTTCGAGAGCTAATGTATTTTGTTTCGCTCTCAAATAGATTGTCGTCATATACCTGTGTTTGGAGTGCAAGCTGTGAATATCTACTTGTACATTGATGCTATGTCAGAGGACTACTATGAATTGTTATCACATCTGGAATAAAATATGTTAGTATACCTTGAACCGGGTGGTTCTTTTCTTATCAAAGAGTGAGAGACAATTACTGTGAAGACCTAGACAACGAGAGTATTCTTATGGACCAAAGAATATTTGACAATGGTAATAGGTTTTGAAAGGTGCTAAGTTACTTGATGGTAATAGGTTTTGAAAGGTGCTAAGTTACCTTATGGTAATAGGTTTTGAAAGGTGCTAAGTTACTTGATGGTAATAGGTTTTGAAAGGTGCTAAGTTACCTTATGGTAATAGGTTTTGAAAGGTGCTAAGTTACCTAATGGTGATAGGTTTTCAAAGGTGCTAAGTTACATGATGGTCATAGGTTTTGAAAGGTGCTAAGTTACCTAATGGTGATAGGTTTTCAAAGGTGCTAAGTTACCTGATGGTCATAGGATTGCGCAAGTGTATTTTTGACGACTGGAGTTTCAGGAAGAAAATGTATGCTGACATTCGACTCCAGGGAAACACAACATTGTATTGTGAACCTGTGGAAACAACATTGTATTTTGAACCTGTTGATACAAAATTGTATAGTGAACCTGTTTATACAAAGTTGTATTGTGAACCTGTTGATATAGCATTGTATTGTGAACCTGTTGATACCAACATTGTATAGTGAACCTGTTGATACAACATTGTATTTTGAACCTGTTGATACCAACATTGTATAGTAAACCTGTTGATACAACATTGTATTCTGAACCTGTTGATATAAAATTGTATTGGGAACCTGTTGATTTAAAACATGGCTTTTCAAAGATTCTCAAGTTAAGTGATGAAATATAAAAAGTTTTTTTGTGGTTTTTTTTTTTTTTGGTGAGATAACATTGCTGTTGCTACCAGAGGTTGGTTAGATGACATATGTGTACGTTTACGTGTCGGGCAGTACGTTTTACAATAGCTTACGTTTTGATCACATCTTTTCGTCATTCATGCGTTTACTTCGTGTCAGAATGATACAATTTAAATGGCTCAGTGATTCATTCTTTAGACTTGATTTCGATTTCAAAATAAAATAAAATTAGAATCTCACAACATAATCTACACGAATGATCTAAAGAATAAATGGATTACTCTTTTCTCTTGGACTCTGTCAGAACGAACCAGGCGACTTGGTGGTGGTACTCTACCACATTCTCGTAGCAGATGTGTGTGCCATTATTCTGAAATAGTGCAAAGACAAGTCATGCTTTTGACACATATTTTTATCCAAATCTAACGAAAGCTTTTCTGTCAACACAGTAATGAAATCTCTTCTATCAACTCACTAATAACACTTTTCTGTCAAATCGCTAGTCAAAGCTTATCTGTCAACTCACTAATAACTCTTTTCTGCCAAATCGCTAGTCAAAGCTTATCTGTCAACTCACTAATAACTCTTTTCTGTCAAATCGCTAGTCAAAGCTTTTCTGTCAACTCACTAATAACTCTTTTCTGCCAAATCGCTAGTCAAAGCTTATCTGTCAACTCACTAATAACTCTTTTCTGCCAAATCGCTAGTCAAAGCTTATCTGTCAACTCACTAATAACGCTTTTCTGCCAAATCGCTAGTCAAAGCTTTTCTGTCAACTCACTAATAACTCTTTTCTGCCAAATCGCTAGTCAAAGCTTATCTGTCAACTCACTAATAACTCTTTTCTGTCAAATCGCTAGTCAAAGCTTTTCTGTCAACTTACTAATAACTCTTTTCTGTCAAATCGCTAGTCAAAGCTTTTCTGTCAACTCACTAATAACTCTTTTCTGTCAACTCACTGATAAAAAATGTTCTGTTACCTCAATGACAATCATTACATTGTAGACAATCCCTTAACTTTACCTTTATTAGTTACTTTGAGTTTTATCCTCGAAATCTGTGTTACTTTCTTTTCTTTGAGTGAATTTCATGCTGACTTGACTCAAATTTTATTAAAATATTGTGTGACTTGAAATAAAAATCGTTGAAATACATTCTTGATATCTAGGTTAGTGGATTGACCTGTCCAACCAGAGTTCTTGTGAGGATACTTAAGGTCCAGCGGTTGCCAGAAACATTTCTGATACTGAGGGCTCATCGCGTGCCACAATCACTCATTTATCCGGTACAGCGGGTGCCACAATCATTCGTTAATACTTACGGTACAGCGGGTGCCACAATCATTCGTTAGTACTTACGGTACAGCGGGTGCCACAATCATTCCTTAGTACTTACGGTACAGCGGGTGCCACAATCATTCGTTAATAATTACGGTACAGCGGGTGCCACAATCATTCGTTAGTGCTTACGGTACAGCGGGTGCCACAATCATTCGTTAGTACTTACGGTACAGCGGGTGCCACAATCGGTGTGAGGAATAGTGATGCTGAGTTCCGTGTTGTTCCGATGTGTCAGGACACTGGTGTCACAGTTGGCTGAACCGCTTGACTTGTACACCACGTTCAAGTTGTCCTCCGTGAGATCAGGAAATGCCCCGCTTGGGAAGATAACCTTCAAGTCTCCCGTGGGATCCTTGCAGTCCAACACGGCCTCTAGAGCTTAGAACAAATGAATGGTTTATTAATAGTTTGAAATAATTGCTTAAACTGACTGCGTAAAGAGATTATTTAAATTAATTGTGTAAAATAATTGTTTGAATTGATTGAGTAAAGAGATTGTTTAAATTGAGTGTTTAAATTGATTGTGTGAATTGATTGCGTAAAGTATTTATTTTATTAATTCTTTACATTGATTGCGTAAGTGATTGTGTAAAGTGATTGTTTAAATGTATTGCGTATGTTGATTGCTTAAAGTCATTGTGTAAAGTGATTGTTTAAATGTATTGCGTATGTTGATTGCTTAAAGTCATTGTGTAAAGTGATTGTTTAAATGTATTGCGTATGTTGATTGCTTAAAGTGATTGCGTAAAGTGACTGTTTAAATTGATTGTTTTAATTAATTGTTTAAATTGATCGTTTCAATTGATTGCGAAATTTGAATGTTGTAATGAAAATTATTTATTGTTTAAATACGGATATTCTATTTTTATGATTGATGCTGTTTCCTTCAGCTGCTCCAAAAGAAAATGGCCGAAAAAAAAGGGGGGTTGTGTATGATAAGAGATGATTAGAATTTATTGTAGATTTGAAGTGTTTATAGCTAAGAATGTGTAAGATCTTTCATTTCAACATGCACAAATAATATTCGCGATAAAATGTCTCAGAGTATCCTTATGATTTATATTATCTTTATGACTCATAATATCTTTAGAACTTATACAATTTTTATGAAATCGTTATGATTCATAATATCTTCATGATAACTTTATGACATGCTATCTTATGACATATAATATCTTTATGACTTTTGACATTTTTATGACTCATGAAATCACTATGAATTATGATATTTTATGACTCATAATATATTTATGCCTAATGACATCTTTATGACTCATACTATATTTATGACACATAATATATTTATGACTGATGACATCTTTATGACTCATGATATCACTATGAATTATGATATCTTTATGACTCATACTATATTTATGCCTGATGATATCTTTATGACTCATAATATATTTATGCCTGATGATATCTTTATGACTCATAATATATTCATGACTTATCATATCTTTATTACTCTAATATGTGGATTCATCATTATTGTAATGGTAGAAATGGGTGGATGATTTAATCGACAGCCAGTCAGACAGATAGTCAGTCAGACAGACAGACAGTCAGTCATACATAGATCCATATAGACAGCCGATCGGATGGAAAAAATGACGGATCGATAGACGAATGTATTGGATGGGTGGAACGAGCAATGGATACATGGATAGACCTTTGGATTAATATATAAATTTACTTGGTTCTGTTTCCATAGGGTTCTCCTCACACTGCACCCCAGCGAGCTCCGCCTTTGTGCATGTCTTTGTCGTGTTATACTGTTTGTGGCAGTCGAACATGGACCACTCTGTCCCATTGCACTGGACCCCGTACCCTAAAACTGGTACAGGCTCGTAGACTTCAGGTAAATAGCTTGACTGTACGGCTGGTCGGGCGCAGATGTTGGTGCTTAGTAGGGGGAAAAAACAATGATGAAGTCAAAGTTATGGCACTACCCCCCCCCCCCCACCCCCCTTTTTTTTTACCCCGAAACAAAAAACATAATAATAACGTTGCACAGCATTTCTGGATTATTTCAAACATTTGAAGTTACTTTTTTAAAAACTCTGGCATCGATGGAATGTTTGTTTACTACACGCTGTCAGTGAGTCTTGCATCGATGGAATGTTTGTTTACTACACGCTGGCAGTGAGTCTTGCATCGATGGAATGTTTGTTTACTACACGCTGTCAGTGAGTCTCGCATCGATGGAATGTTTGTTTACTACACGCTGGCAGTGAGTCTCGCATCGATGGAATGTTTGTTTACTACACGCTGTCAGTGAGTCTTGCATCGATGGAATGTTTGTTTACTACACGCTGTCAGTGAGTCTTGCATCGATGGAATGTTTGTTTACTACACGCTGTCAGTGAGTCTTGCATCGATGGAATGTTTGTTTACTACACGCTGGCAGTGAGTCTTGCATCGATGGAATGTTTGTTTACTACACGCTGTCAGTGAGTCTTGCATCGATGGAATGTTTGTTTACTACACGCTGGCAGTGAGTCTTGCATCGATGGAATGTTTGTTTACTACACGCTGTCAGTGAGTCTAGCATCGATGGAATGTTTGTTTACTACACGCTGGCAGTGAGTCTTGCATCGATGGAATGTTTGTTTACTACACGCTGTCAGTGAGTCTTGCATCGATGGAATGTTTGTTTACTACACGCTGGCAGTGAGTCTTGCATCGATGGAATGTTTGTTTACTACACGCTGGCAGTGAGTCTTGCATCGATGGAATGTTTGTTTACTACACGCTGGCAGTGAGTCTTGCATCGATGGAATGTTTGTTTACTACACGCTGGCAGTGAGTCTTGCATCGATGGAATGTTTGTTTACTACACGCTGGCAGTGAGTCTTGCATCGATGGAATGTTTGTTTACTACACGCTGTCAGTGAGTCTTGCATCGATGGAATGTTTGTTTACTACACGCTGGCAGTGAGTCTTGCATCGATGGAATGTTTGTTTACTACACGCTGTCAGTGAGTCTTGCATCGATGGAATGTTTGTTTACTACACGCTGGCAGTGAGATGTTGTTAGGGCTACATGGAACCTCATGAACTTGTCTGGTTGTTAAGTGCAATTAATTACAGTACAAGTGGAGAGGTCATTTTTTGTTCTCCTTTTTTAAAAAAAATTCTGTTAGTATCTTAACCCCTGGTGTTGTTGATTTTTACATTTAAACGAAATCCCGATTTTATGACAAGATGTTTCCGTCTTTGTCTATTTTGGCATATCTTAAGTATGTTACTGTCTTTGTCTATTCTGGCATATATTAAGTATGTTACTGTCTTTGTCTATTCTGACATATCTGAAGTATGTTTATATATGTGACTATGTTAATACCTCTTATGTGTGTTTATGTTTGATTCTCAACTTCACGGATCATCTGCGGCAGATAGTATGACAGGAATCTCTGGTGTTTTATGACTCCAAGTATGTTAGTGTTTCAGGTGACTTTGACAAGTGATTCTCACGTGTGACTTTGACAAGTGATTCTCACGTGTGACTTTGACAAGTGACTTTGACAAGTGACATTGCCAATTTCTTTAATCGGGCGATGTTATAGAGATTCGATTTTAACAGAAATATGTGATGTACTTGTTGATAAATTTATTTCAATAATAATGATGAATATTTTATTACTGCGTACTTATTACTTTTATAATTCTATAGGAAAGTAATAAACAGTACTAAAATGATAATAATATTTGGAAATGTAATGATGATAAAATAAATAATATCATTTTGATCATAATCATTAAGCGTATCATTGCCCCAATCATGTTTTTTTTGGGTACATTTTCGTAATGTTAGATATGTGAATATATGTATGGAACAATAGCTCCAACAAGAAATTTGCCCTACAGCCATAGCTTCTAGAGGAACAGTGTTAGATAATAGTAGCTTCTAGAGGAACAGTGTTATATAATAGTAGCTTATAGAGGAACAGTGTTATATAATAGTAGCTTCTAGAGGAACAGTGTTAGATAATAGTAGCTTATAGAGGAACAGTGTTAGATAATAGTAGCTTCTAGAGGAACAGTGTTAGATAATAGTAGCTTATAGAGGAACAGTGTTAGATAATAGTAGCTTATAGAGGAACAGTGTTAGATAATAGTAGCTTCTAGAGGAACAGTGTTAGATGATAGTAGCTTATAGAGGAACAGTGTTAGATAATAGTAGCTTCTAGAGGAACAGTGTTAGATAATAGTAGCTTATAGAGGAACAGTGTTAGATAATAGTAGCTTATAGAGGAACAGTGTTAGATAATAGTAGCTTCTAGAGGAACAGTGTTAGATAATAGTAGCTTCTAGAGGAACAGTGTTAGATAATAGTAGCTTATAGAGGAACAGTGTTAGATAATAGTAGCTTAAAGAGGAACAGTGTTAGATAATAGTAGCTTATAGAGGAACAGTCTTAGATAATAGTAGCTTATAGAGGAACAGTTTTAGATAATAGTAGCTTATAGAGGAACAGTCTTAGATAATAGTAGCTTATAGAGGAACAGTTTTAGATAATAGTAGCTTATAGAGGAACAGTCTTAGATAATAGTAGCTTATAGAGGAACAGTTTTAGATAATAGTAGCTTATAGAGGAACAGTCTTAGATAATAGTAGTTTCAGAGAAGAACTGCGTTTTCTAATGTTAGCTTGAAAAAGAAATGTAAGGTGGAATATTAGATTTTACAAGAAAGGTGTTTAAGAACAGAAGCTTTTAGAAGAACTTGATTTTGGAATAGATTCAATAAAAAAACAGTTACCTTACTGGATGACAAAAAAGCTCGCTACAGATAACCTGAGCATTATGCTGACTCCACGTGTCGTCACAGATGAACTGCCATTTATCTTCTACATACACTTGCACATACCCCATGCTTTTGGTTCCCTCTCTACCGAGAAGACGTATGTACTCAGTTCCACCAGCACCTGGACAAGAATGTTAAATAATTCATAAACTTGTCAGCAATAAATATAATTGTATAAGTTTGCCAGTACTTAAGAAATCGAATGTTTAAATAAGGAAATATTTATTTTCGGCAAATTCTCTCATTTATACTAGACCAAATTTTATTTATGCATCGCCAAAACATGGAATATTCATAACGTTATTAAAATGTATGCATCGTCAAAAATTAAATATCGAAAACTAAAGGTACCTAATGTACATTTTATTTTTAATTTCAATTTTGATAGATATCGATTTTTTAAAAAATTGAATTTTAATTTAAAATTGTCTCTCTCAAGCGAAATGTCTTAAAGCCAAGAAATATATTTAGTAACAGCTCAAATGTAGGCATAGTCATTTATTTCGGACAATGTATTGTTTTTGGTAATTGAAGATGTACAGGAAGTAGATGGGATTAATTATTGAGGTCATGCGCAGTGGTGCGGAAGTACAGGATAGAGAGATAGCGGGAAAATGAATATGGAGTATGTACTTCTGGACGGCCCTCGCCACGGTCCATGTTTTACATCTTAAGACATCGCGTGTAATCGTGGGACATTTCAAGTGTGAAAGACTATGACAACATACATTATCTTCCTCCAATTATAGGAGACTTATTATTATTGTAAAATGTGTCAAGTCGTTAATAAATATTATGGTGATGACAAATTTCATCTCACTTATATTATTGAAGATATTGTGGTAATAATAAGAAGAATGAAGTAAGTTGATACATCCAGTTCTCAAGTAAAATGTATCATCATCAACCCAAATAATGATGATGTTACATAGTTAATTAATTTTATAAACGTTATGTTATAAAAACAATAGAAACGATACATTTGTTAAATTTATCAGGTTGGTTATGGGGAATCGGTTTGAAAAATGAAAATAGACAACTATGAGGCATCGCTAAGGATAAGAGCTTCACAGGATGATACTAAGGATGATAGTACACTATGATATCACAGGACGATAACACAGGATAATACTACAGGGTGGTACTACAGGATAATACTACAAGATGATACAGATGACATAAACATGACCTACATATGGAGTAAATAAGGGTCGGCTGCACCGTTGATGTACTCTCTGTTGTTTGAGGAGTGAAGGTATAGCCAGGCGACCCAAATACCTGACTCCCTGGGCCGCCATCACAGGTGACACCAACCTCCACATCCTTTTAAGAAAAGAATCAAATCATACATGAAGACTTTTTCATATCTTTATATTCTTGAAAAGTTATATTCATAAGTATATTTTTTATAATTTTAGGTTCTTGCAGAAAAGTTAATCATGTTTTCTGGACTTAATCACAGATTGTAGACAATGATATGTATGATTGTGTAAGACAATTAGACAATGGTATGTAATAGTTGTGTAAGATTAGTAGGCAATGATATTTAATGGTTAAGTGAGGTAAGTATATAATTATATGTAATGTTTGTGTAAGACAAGTAGACTATGGTATGTAATTGTTGTGTAAGATTAGTAGACAATGATTTGTAATGGCTGTGTAAGACCAGTAAACAATGATATGTAAGGGTTGTGTAAGTCCAGTAGGCAATAAAATGCAATGGTTGTGTAAGGCCAGTAGACAATGATATGCCTGTTACTCTACTTCAGACGTTTTCAATCTTTTGGGTTGCGACCCCTTTTGTGGTAGAACGACCCATACACAGGGGTCGCCTAAGACCATCGGAAAATACATATTTATGACGTAGGAACGAAAATAGTTTTATGGTGTGGGGTCACGACAACATAAGTAACTGTATTAAAAGGATTAGGAAAGGTTCAGAACCACTGCTCTGCTTTTTTTCTGAGTACAAAAACCTGTGAGACGACCATAGGAAATGAATATGTGTATGTTCAGTAAATATTGGAGGGGTTTCCCTTTGAGAAATGTCCGATGTAAAGAAATATTCTTAAAATGGATTTTTTTTTAAATTTATTTTTACATCCGCTAATATTTTGACGCTACGGATGTTGTTCCGAACATTCTAAAACATGGTTAAATCAATATCGTGTCAAAATGAAGTCATCAAGAAGATAGTATGGTAGCCATGACGAAGAATGTTAAGAAGATAGGTAGCTATTAAGAAGATAGTTTGGTCCTTAGCAAGAAGATATAAAGCAATCAAGAAGATAGTTAAGTGGCCATAAGAAGATAGATAGCCATCCAGATGTTAAGTAGCCATCAAGAAGATCGCTAATGCCATCAAGTAAATTGTTAGTTAGCCATCAAAAAGATGGGTTGCCATCAAGAAGATAAGTAAAAATCAAGAAGATATGTAGCCATCAAGAAGATAGGTAGGTAGCCATAAAAAATATGGTTTGCCATTAAGAAGATACGTAACAATCAAGACGATAAGTAGCCATCAAGAAGATAGTTAGGTAGCCATCAAGAAGATATGTAGCCATCTAGAGGGTAGTTAGGTAACCTGTGCTAGTGTTGTTCACTTTTTTTAAATTTGAAAACAAATGCCTTAACTAAGTTGGTCAATTCCAGAGATGTGTTCCTATTCCTCCATAAAACTGAACATTTCTCTTGATAGCTAACCCTTTCATGTCCTTACCCCATACACACACGAGATAACATGATCTGCCCCTGGACACTGAGAAATTGACGTCTCCACTCCAGCACAATTCAAATTACCCATCAAGTAGTTGTAACTTCCGGCTGAGAATATGCTGGACGGACTCGCAGCTTTCCCATTACTGAATAGAAAATAGAAATAGAATTATGTATTTTGTAGAAAGCATGACTGAAGTGTTGTCTGTTTTATGGTGTTGGCTTTGTTAAATAATAAGTGATATATTTATGTGTAATAAATGATAATAATATGCTTTAATAAATTACAATTTTTTAACTCAGTGTACTACATTCAAAATGTATGTCAACTAAACAAAAAATATCATAACTAATGCCTGAAAAGAGATAATAATTTTTTTTTATAACACACTATGTATTTTGAATGATCTTTCCTTGTTTAATTTAATTCGTTATAGCAATTATTATTACTTATTAAAAAATTACTCTTCGAGTTTAAAGTGTATTTCTGTTACATTCCTTGATTTAAAAAAAACAACTAAAAAACAAAATAAAGCGAGACATTTTGAACATTAAATCACATTTTTAAGAAGATATTGTCAATAATAATTTGACAATTACCAGTTAAGCTTTAAAAATTTTTAAAACAAAAACAGATGCGACTTCGGTTGGAACAATGTCCATTTATAAACATGGTTATGGCGTTAATAATGGACCACTGAAGGAACATCTCACTAAAAGAACACCAACCTGAATCCCAACATTGTACACACAACTCTGGCGTCAGCGTCTGTCCAGCTAGTTGCGCAGATGGAACCATTCACGCCCTCATTGTCCAGCTGAATGACGACCCTTCCACTGTACGGTGAGCCTGATGCGTACGGCTGACCACTCTCCAAGGTCAGATACGTCACGTTGTGTTTAAATCCTGCTCAATGAATCACAGAAACGTTTCTGCTACTACATGTAACATTGTCTGTTCGTTTGTTTGTTTAAATAAGTTATATTCATATTGCTTTTATTCGTGGCTTGCAAAATCTTCAAATGGCTAATTAACCCAATTGCCGTCAACCTATCGAGCTGAAACTTGGCAAATTGACCCTTTGCCGACGACAATACGTTCCATAAGATTCTCAGCCCCACCCCCTTAATCCTATCAGCCCAATATCACCCCTTTTCAATGGTAAGATGAAGGAAATAGGATGACCCCGATTTCACGGAATAAATTTCCCGATAACTGCGCTAAATGAGAGTCTTGACAAAAAAGAATATCGCAAAGTGCGTTGGGTGGTTAATAGTTTCGTTTGTTTTTCTGAGTTGGTGAAATAAATCTGCGGTGTTAGAGCAGGCGAGTCGTTAGAATAGTAATGTAGTTTACGGGCGTGAAAAAAAATGCACGTTTGCGAGACTTAATGTGGGTTGGGCGGGGGGGGGGGGGGGGGCGCACTAACAGCGGTTCTTATAAAGGGATTCATGTGAATGCATGTTTTGTCAAATTTTCAGCCCCACCTCCCATTGCTGGATATTACATTTTATAAATTTACTTTTTCAATAAATTTTATTAAAAGTGAAGATGTCTACCTAGCTCAGCGGTTCTCAACCTGTGGGTCGCGACTCCTTTGGGCGTCGAAAGACCCTTATGAACACATATACACTACAGTTATGAAGTAGAAACGAAAATAATTTTGTTTTTGCGGGGTCGCCTCAACTTGAGGAACTGTTTAAAGGTTCGCGGCATTACGAGAGTTGAGAACCACTGACCTAGCTAGTTCAGCGTCTTTTATTACACTCTCGAAACCGACAAAATAACCTTCCTTTTGATTTGTAGGAAACTCTAATCATGGTTATAATTATAAAGTTACCTGTTAAAAATATAATTTTTAAAAAAATATATTCTAAAGGGTTTTGACATATCATTGAAGCCATTAGTACTTGTATCAGGCTATCACTCGCCCATATCACTCGCCCATATCACTCGCCCATATCACTCGCCCATATCACTCGCCCATATCACTCGCCCATATCACTCGCCCATATCGAAACATAAAATGGTCCCGTGAGTACAGAGAGCGGTACTGAGGGATCACTCGCCCCGGGCGGCAAATCATGTGGTGCCAAATTCGTTATTTAAATAGTAATTAGTGAGTGAATTGACAAAGCCAAAATGGTCTGTTCACAGGTTCTCCCAAAGCCAAAATGGTCTGTTCATTGGTTCATCTACAGCAAGTTCTGTTTAAAGCTAAACTCTTCATTGATTTGTTTCGTCAGTGCTTGTGATTTTTTTTTGTATCGTGCGTGTGTGTGTGTATTAATGTGTGTGTAGCTAAATGTGTGTATATTTTAAAATGTGTTTGTGTGAGAGTGAGAGAGAGAGAGTGAGTGAGAGAGAGAGATAGAGAGAGAGATTGAGTGAGTGAGAGAGAGAGTGAGAGAGAGAGAGAAAGACAGAGAGAGTCAGAGAGAGAGTGAGAGAGAGAGAGAGTGAGAGAGATAGAGAGGAAGAGAGAGAGAGTGACAGACACAGAGAGACAGTGACAGAGATAGAGAGAGAGATGAGGCTATCTCATCTGCAATTTAACTCATTGATATCTTTTGCGTGTACACTTTATCCAATTTTTCTCATTGCAAATTTGTCTGAACACTGTAAGTCACCATAGTTTAATAATAGTGACGCGTGAGCCTAGTTAAGGAATCAACTTTACAAGAATGACAATTTATTGACAATTTTTCAATTATGTTTTCAAAGTAACATCAAAGAAAAACATTTTGTTTATTCCGGTTTTATTTGCCTGAGCCTTGGGTGAAACAAGGATGTGGATTTACAATCTAGCTTTCTCGAGATCTTTAAATGATCTAATTCTCTAGCTAAAGATCTTCTTTGTTTTGTTTTCTGAGGTCCGTGAACGGAACAAACACAGCATGTACACACCCCTTACATTGTAGTAATCACCTCTATGTAACTACTAAACATGTATTTATTACACATTTCATAGCAACAACTAAACATGTATTTATCTAACATTCTAAGTAACCTTACCGTGGCACTGTGTTGTCCAGGCCAGAACAAAGATGGCCAAAATCCAATCCACCTTGACCTTTCTCCAAGGCATGGCTGAACTACGAGTCTGCTTCCTTGTCGGTTGTTGTTTATTGTAATATAAACAAAGAACACAATAATTATGTCTTCAGGTTCCTTTAAACGAATTCCTATGTACCCCAGCTATGGCCAGCCATTGAAAACACGTCACAGTAGAGGGAGCTAAGGCGGAACCTGTTCAAAGTAATCACAGGGAACACAAGTGTTTGCTCTATCTTATCTTGCGGGACCCCAACCTATCAACGCCTTGCGTGCTTTATTGGGATGGCGTGCTTTCGTTCTGAGATAAATACATATGTCACGACTATGTTACGACTATGTCACGACTAAGTTACGATTATGTCACGATTATGTTACGACTATGTCACAACTATGTTACGACTTTGTTACGACTATGGCACGCCTATGTTACGAATATGTCACGACTATGTCACGACTATGTCACGACTATGTCACGACTATGTCACGATTATGTCACGACTATGTTACGACTATGTTACGACAATGTTACGCTTACGTTTCCTTTAAATATCAATCATAATTTAGTTTTCCATTGTAGGTTGATGTTTGAAATGGTTGCCCTTGATATAATGACCAATTACCTTCTCAGGCCAGTCTAATGAATGAAAATGTAATTTATTAAAACGTTGAGATGCCCCAAGAAATGATATTTTATAGATGCCCTAGAGATGCCCTAGAGATTTGCTACAGATTTCCTAGATATGCCTAAGAGATTTCCTAGAGAAACTTAGAGAGTTCCTAGAGGTGGCCTAGATTTGCCTAAGAGATGCCCTAGAGATACCCTAGAGGTGGCTAGAGATGCCTTAGAGATGCCCTGGAGCTTTCCTAGAGATGCCTTAGAGATGCCCTTTAAATTTCCGAGAGATGCCCTAGATGTGGCCTAGAGATTCCCTAGAGGTGGCCTAGAGATGCGCTAGAGGTGGCTAGAGATGCCTTGCAGATATCTAGAGATGCCCAAGAGATTTCCTAGAGATGCCCTAGAGTTGCCCTAGAGATGCCCTGAGAGTTCAGTTAGCAGGGCTTGAAAACTAGTATTTTAAAATTGAATTGTTTCATTGTTTTTGATTCATTATTTAGAAAAGTTATAATTTAAGAAAAACTTAAACGAATCAAACGACCATGTTTATTTTGGCTTGAATTAATTTTAACTAGTTCAATTTTAATCGAATCCAATATTTTTATGACACTAAAGCAATTGATGCACATGGGGAAATTGAATTATGGCATTTAAATGATGTTTGATGGTTATCAGAATCAACAATTATTGGAATGCCCATCGATTGATGTCAGACTCAGCAATTATTTGATCGTCCATAAATCTGTTGTCTGTACTTCAGAAGAGCAAGGGGGATTCTTAGCTGACATAAATATATTATGTGTAATCATCCAACAGGCCCAGTTAAAGCATTCGCCAAAGTTGATGGGTTCTCCCTCTCCCCCTCCGATTTGTCCCCTAAATCCTTATGTTCACGTTTTGTCGATGTGAATAATGACCAATGCCCAATGACCAATGACTAATAACCAGTAGTGGTTCCAAATATGAGATTAGACATCATTTAGGGTAGTCTCTGATCTGCTATGCATGAACAAGTTCCTGAACTGCTATGCATGAACAAGTTCCTGATCTGCTATGCATGAACAAGTTCCTGAACTGCTATGCATGAACATGTTCCCAGGCTGTGTTCTGTAGATGAGTTGCGAGGTCAAGCTAGTGCAAAATCTAGGGCGTAATGCTTCTGTAGTTTATTGGAAACCATAGTGATGAACTCATAAAACAAGAAGTGGAAGCTGTGTGTCTGACGGGTTGTTCTTAAGTTCTTAGGTAAAGGTGACTAAATGTTATGATCAACAGTTTGCTGTTACACCTAGCGTGTGTGTATATATATTATGACGAATTTAGCAGCCTCCAGCGATTGGCTGTTTTTTTTACGGAAGATATCTCGCCAAACGACACCCATCTAAGTAAACTGACTGTCTTTACGGAAATAACATTCATGCGGTAAATTTAACAAACATTGAGCCGCACATGCCCCCGCCCCCCACACACCACCCACCGCACCCACACAACCCACCGCGCCCACACAACCCACCGCGCCCACACGTGTCAATACGATGTCTTTTCAAAATCGTCTTGTATTTGTTCCGTGATTACATTCATATTTGTTTACACCCATAAACCAAGCGAGCGAGCATTCGCGGTTGTAGGAGATGTTTATGTAAACAATTCCTTATCTTAAATTGACTCGTGTATTGGTAACATTTATTTCAGGATAAGTAGCCGATAAGGCCGTAATATCGAGGTGGGTGGAGTTAAGAATATCTAGGAACCAGTTCTCCCTCCCCCTCCCCCCACCATCCTTAAATCTGGTTTCGTCTTTGAATATACAAAAATTGGGTTATTTATTATTGATATGACTTAATTGAACCTCATTTGGTAAAAGAAAGTTGTTGACACCTAGATAGATGTATAAATGAATATATAAGATAGATTATAGCATTGCACCTAGTGTAAAATTTATATGATTCCCCATTTGATTGCTAAAAAACATCTTTACTTGTGTGATAATTTAGTGTAAGCTCTGCCTAGTACTTTGGTCACTTTACAATCACCATTGTCATCTGAAAGCTAAATATCCGCCCACACTGCAGTTTTTAGTATTTGTGGTAAAGGTGTGGTCAGAGATGGTTTGATGGTAAAGATGGTTGAAAAAAACTCACGTTTGCACCGAGATGTCTGTATAGCGTAGGAGTGCAATGATATAAAATGATGCAAACCATCTGGGTCTAGAAGTACATACAGGAGAGAAAATGGTGAAGTCTTATGAAAGTTAGACACGATATTGAAGTAAGACATCATAAGCCGTAAGCCGTCAAATGTCAGCATATATTACACTTATATGCTAACTGAATGAAAATATCAAAATAAACTCACATCATATATATATATATTTACAATAAATTTGCATGTATGTATTAATTAGTTTGTATCACTGGTAGCGCTATTTTAAATTCTTCCTTTCAATTGTTGTCACCTTTACAATAACACATGGCACTTTTAATCGCAATTTTCTAGTGGGGGCTGAAATCGACCCCCCCCCCCGGTCGCACTCCTCAGCCCCCACACTCCATGTCGCACTGGCTTGAACAATTATTCTATGTATTAATTTATCTTATGTATTATGATCGTTATTTATTTCAAAACATGTTATAACAACATACAGGTTGTCCTATACATATAGAATATAAGTTGTCCTTATACATATAAAATGTAAAATGTCCTTATACATATTAAATATAAGTTGTCTTTATACATATAAAATATAATATGTCCTTATACATATAAAATATAATATGTCCTTATACATATTAAACATAAGTTGTCTTTATACATATAAAATATAATATGTCCTTATACATATAAAATATAATATGTCCTTATACATATTAAATATAAGTTGTCTTTATACTTATAAAATATAAAATGTCCTTATACATAAGATATGTAAGTTGTCCTTATGCATATAAAATGTCTTTATACATATTACATATAAGTTGTCCTATACATATTTGTTTGTGACTTTTTCTTTTTTGCACCAAGAATAGGGCGTGGCTTTATTTATGGGAAGCATTAACTTGGACAAACATACGGTATCCATTAAAAGCGATTGTAATAGAAATGATTTTATCATTCTTAAAATGCCAAGAACATTATACAAGATAGAACATTATACAAGATAGAACATTATACAAGATAGAACATTATACAAGATAGAACATTATACACGATAGAACATTATACACGATAGAACATTACACATGTAAGTGAAAAACATTTCATAATAATATCACTTTGTGGCGACTAAACCAAGAGACAACTCTGACTAAGCTTTAAAAAAATTAAAATTAATGCAGTTACTCACCTTTGCTTTTAGTGGTTTTTGGTTAATTGACGGATTTATCTCCGAATATCAAATTTTAACAATTTTAAGTCTAAACATCAAGAGTGGAGTCTGACCACACAGAGTCTGGTCACATAGAGTCTGACCACATAGAGTCTGGCCACATAGAGTCTGACCACATAGAGTCTGGCCACATAGAGTCTGGCCACATAGAGTCTGACCACATAGAGTCTGGCCACATAGAGTCTGTCGACATAGAGTCTGACCACATAGAGTCTAACCACATAGAGTCTGACCACATAAAGGCTGACCACATATAGTCTGTCTATATAGAGTCTGACCACATAGAGTCTGTCTACATAAAGTCTGACCACACAGAGTCTGTGCGGAAACCCAAGATTCACCTAAGTTTTGGGGTGTCCATCATCGAAAAATGTTGGAACCAATGCGGTAAACAGTTAAATCATTCAAATTAATTGAATTTTATCTTTAGCTTACTTAAGAGGGTATATGAAATGTTTCTGTGAGAAAAACCTTGTTGTTTTTGTAACTCTTGACCTACCAGGTATTTTCTTAAAATGACCGGACTCAGTGTAAGGAATGCACCCAGTTATAATCTTTAAATACAAACCAACAACTGATCCATTTAGCTGAAATGTTTGATTTATTAAAGAAAACTTTTTTAGCCATCTTGCACTAATAGATGCCGATGTGATTCAAAACTGATGATGGAAATAAATAAAAAATCAATTCTTAAATTATGAACTTGACCCCAAAAAATAGCTGAGAGACGTGCAGCATAAGATGAGACCTGCTGATCTGAACATTAAATATTTTTTTTTTAAATGTTTCATCTCTCGAACCATCCCAACTGCTTATCATCACTTTGATGTTAAACTGAAACTCAACTTCATCTTTTGAGATTCCATTTTATCGGATAATGATTTCTTTGGAACACGCTTCCTAGTTACAGCTTGTTTACCTTGACAACAATAGTTAAAAACAAATATAAACGTTTTCTTATTGAAACGGTATTTTGGGTCAAATAACCATTTTACAAACAAGTGACTCCATTTGTCACTACAGCTCTCCTAACATTGATAGTTCGTTCGTATGTAGACAACGAAATGTTTTAGAGCCGTATGTTATAAGGGGTGGACGGGTGGTCATCTCCAGGTACAGAGTTAACCCAGAGTTTTATGGCTTGTCTTTCGTGTTAAGTAGCCACAGTTCTGTTGGCATCATGGTGTATGTAGCCACTGTTCTATTTGTGTATGTAGCCTTGGAGCCTTTGTTTACAGTGTAACGCCGCGATGCTCGATCCTTTGCCAATTCTTCCAACGTGTTTGTTTTTATCGAAAGCTTTCAGTAAGGCATTTAGTTTCACTTCAAACCGTTTCTTCTGCCCCTCTTTCTTGCGCACGCCATGAAATATTCTTTTGAGCAATCGGTCGTGTAACATTATCTCAATATGTTTCGGCTAGAAGTGGGGGTTCGTGATGTTTCTGTGCATGGCTTTAAAGAGGATAATACACTGGTTGCAAGGCTCACTCAAATATGGAGTTAGAAGGCAGGAGGTTATGGAGGCAAATGTGTTAAGTGTTGTCGCCTACACTGTTCATTTTGCAAGCTTGTTCCAGTCACTCATTGCCTTTGGCCTGAATGAGACGTTCCTGTTCTGTGTTCTTGCTTTTATGAGCCGGAACTGCCCGTCATTGCCTCGTTGCTGTCTAATGGGGAGAGGGTCGAGTTTCTGTTTGTGCTGCAGCAGTGGACCAGCCCATTTATCTTGTAAGTTATGGAGAGCCTGGATAGTTGTCGCCGTTTTTTCAATGGTGATCAGCCCAGTGTTTCCAGCATGTTGCCAACGCTTGAGGTGTTTCTGTGGCAGTTCAGGACAAAGCGTGCTGCCCGTCACTGGAACGCCTCCAACCTGTCGATGAGTGAATGGGTCCCAGACGGAAGATGCATAATCTAAAAGCGGCCGGACAAAGGCTTTATAGGCTCTTTCTTTCACGCATGTATTGCCGATTTTCAGATTTCGCCTTAGGAACCCCAGGGTCTTGTATGCCTGATTGCATACATTGTTAATATTCTCGTCTCAGCGGACCTCTCCTTGAATCGTAACACCGAGGTACCTTACGGAGAAATCTGGCTCAAGAATATGGCCATGCATTTCGTAAGGGTGGTGTAGATTAGTACCACTTCTAGAGACTGAGAGTCTATCAAATGTTTCCAGTTTTGTTCTCAGTGATAAACTTACCCAAAATGTGACTCCCTTACCATCTTGACAATTTCATGACATTCAACTATTTGGTCGTATCTGTTCTGCCTTACCATCTTGACAATTTCATGTCATTCAACTATTTGATCGTATCTGTTCTGCCTTACCATCTTGACAATTTCATGACATTCAACTATTTGGTCGTATCTGTTCTGCCTTACCATCTTGACAATTTCATGACATTCAACTATTTGGTCGTATCTGTTCTGCCTTACCATCTTGACAATTTCATGTCATTCAACTATTTGGTCGTATCTGTTCTGCCTTACCATCTTGACAATTTCATGTCATTCAACTATTTGGTCGTATCTGTTCTGCCTTACCATCTTGACAATTTCATGACATTCAACTGTTTGGTCGTATCTGTTCTGCCTTACCATCTTGGTTTTTTACTATTGTTTAAAATTGATGCAACCATATCTGCCCTTGTATTGATGGGAAATCCAATGGCACCTTTGTATCAAATGAAAATATTTTAATTGCCGGCAACTGCAGCATATGATGTAGATCTTCAACGAATTCTCACAAAATGTAGGCCTTTTTTCTATTCTTAGTGTTATTTTTTAAACTTAAAAAAACGAAACTTTATTTCAACAAAGTAACGAAACAAACAAAATCAATAAGGCAATAATGCTAAACATGTGTAGCAGCAGTCTTTATTCGTCAAATTCAAATGGCATACACAAAATAATTAACAACATACCGAGTTTGTTATATTTAAAAGAGGCTATTACAAACTGATTCCTAGAAAATAACTGCTTGCAATGTTTTATAACTGCTAAACTTTGGTAACATTTTGATTTGTTTTATTTTTATTTTGCATATTGTAAAAAAAAAAGAAGTTATAAAGATGACTCAATTTATTAAATAATAATGAAAAAAAAATGTTGAAAAAAAATTCAACCTCTCCGTTTTAGAAATAAAAAGATAATAAACTAAATCATCAACTGACATCAAGTGGTAAGGTAATCAAATATAGAAAGACATCTCGCTTTTGTACACACACTAAAAAGTATGAGGTTTATTGAGCTAATTAAAATAGTCTTAAATAAAATCAAATTTCACCAATGCCAAGATGGACCAGGCTTAAGATGGACCAGGCTTAAGGTGGACCAGGCTTAAGATGGACCAGGTTTAAGGTGGACCAGGCTTATGATGGACCAGGCTTAAGATGGACCAGGCTTATGATGGACCAGGGTTAAGATGGACCAGGTTTAAGGTGGACCAGGCTTAAGATGGACCAGGTTTAAGGTGGACCAGGCTTAAGATGGACCAGGCTTATGATGGACCAGGCTTAAGATGGACCAGGCTTATGATGGACCAGGGTTAAGATGGACCAGGTTTAAGATGGACCAGGCTTAAGATGGACCAGGCTTAAGATGGACCAGGCTTAAGATGGACCAGGCTTAAGATGGACCATGCTTATGATGGACCAGGATTAAGATGGACCAGGCTTAAGATGGACCAGGCTTAAGATGGACCAGGCTTATGATGGACCAGGCTTAAGATGGACCAGGCTTATGATGGACCAGGCTTATGATGGACCAGGCTTAAGATGGACCAGGATTAAGATGGACCAGGCTTATGTTGCGCTTAAGTTTAAAACGTCACACCAAACAACGTCAAAGAAATATTTGCCAAACCGAAGAAAAATCTAGAATTTAAAAAAATTTAATTAAAAAGCTAACATGGACGATTGCTCACACAGAACAAATAACGTGAAAATAAAACTTAATTACTTTGTTTGTCTAAAAAAAGAATGAATCCCATTTTATACTACACGTTCTTGTCTCTATGTCAGTTTTCAATATAGTATATCAGCTTTATTAATCAAACATATGTCGCTCTAGATTTGCGTCAACTCAATAAACTACTTCAGTTTAATAGATGGATTTATACATTACATAGAAGATAAAGATTTTATCAAAGGAAATATACACATATTTGTATGCAACAGAGGTTGTTCATAGGCACACTGTCAAAATATTTGGATATAAAAGTATAACAACCGAAACATACTGTAATCTTAGGTTATTGTGTCCCAGAAGTTGTGAGGCTATAAATAGTGTTATAATCAATGTCATTTCAAGGGATAAGAATTAATCAGCGAAAAAATCAAATGTGTCTACAAAACTATGTTGTGTCTTTTCAAGTGAATAAAAAGTTCAATTTTGTCATTAGATGATCCATGCCATTAGAGGAACAAGTTTATTAGAGGAACAAGTTCATTAGGGAAAAATGTCATTTAATTAGCAAGGCTATTAGGGGAACAAGGTCTCTAAAGGAACAAGTTTATTAGTGGAACAAGGTCATTAGAGGAACAAGGTCATTAGAGGAACAAGGTCATTAGAGGAACAAGGTCATTAAAGGAACAAGGTCATGCAGATGTATGGAATAGTGAATGCTAGTGTCTTGCAGGGTTGTAAACAGTCCACACATAACGGACAGTCGGTAAAAGTAGACCTGAAGTGAAGTGTACGTAAATGTCCATGAAATATTTAGGATTCCATGAAAAAATATGAGACTGTGCAGAAAAAGAAACATTGAAGCGAAATACAAAATTAACGGCCTCTCTCCAATTTTGTGACTTTTCCTGACTTTGCTGGTAACTTGTATGATCTCAACCAGGAGATATTTAACACTGACAATAACACTTACAAAACTATGACGTTGATACGGTAATACACAGACATAGTATGGTCGTACTGCACAAACATGAGAATTCTATTTAGCTTCATAAGTTTATCCTAATAAACTGTCCCTTACAAAATGTTCAGAAAAAAAAGAGATTTCAAATATTCGTCCGTAAATTTCTTTTGTTTGAGTTGGCAACTCTGTGTGCAGTTGGTTGGAAGCGGCAGATGAGCTATCACAATCAAGAGACTCAATCCTTGCATACAACATTGAAGAGACGCTAAATAGGCTACCACAATGAAGAGACGCCAGATGGGCGACCACAATCAAAGCGACAGAAGGGCTACCACAATCAAGAGAAGCTAAATAGGCTACCACAATCTAAGCACTAGAACTTCTACCACAATCAAGAGACGCCAAATGGGTTACAACAATTGACGCGCAAGAAGAGCTACCACGATCAAAGCGATAGATGGGCAAACACAATCAAGAGACGCTAAATGGGCTACCACGATCAAAGCGATAGATGGGCAAACACAATCAAGAGACGCCAAATGGGCTACCACGATCAAAGCGATAGATGGGCAAACACAATCAAGAGACGCTAAATGGGCTACCACGATCAAAGCGATAGATCGGCAAACACAATCAAGAGACGAGAGATGTGATACCACTATGAAGAAACGCCACATGGGCTACCACAATGAAGAGTCGCCAGATGTGATATCACTAGGAAGTGATGCCAGATGTGATACCACTAGGAAGTGATGCCAGATGTGATACCACTAGGAAGTGATGCCAGATGTGATACCACTAGGAAGTGATGCCAGATGTGATACCACTAGGAAGTGATGCCAGATGTGATACCACTAGGAAGTGATGCCAGATGTGATACCACTAGGAAGTGATGCCAGATGTGATACCACTAGGAAGTGATGCCAGATGTGATACCACTAGGAAGTGATGCCAGATGTGATACCACTAGGAAGTTATGCCAGATGTGATACCACTAGGAAGTGATGCCAGATGTGATACCACTAGGAAGTGATGCCAGATGTGATACCACTAGGAAGTGATGCCAGATGTGATACCACTAGGAAGTGATGCCAGATGTGATACCACTAGGAAGTGATGCCAGATGTGATACCACTAGGAAATGATTCCAGATGTTATATCCCTAGGAAGTGATGCCAGATGAACTACCACAGTATAGAGACTCCAATATCGTATTGAAATATTGAAACTGAACAAATTTAACTTAAATTAATTACAAGTTGATGACAATGGGAATTTACTAAATTTCTCTTTTGTGGAATTTACAATACTTGCTCAATCAATTAGTCAATTCAAAAAGTAAAATTAATTATTAATGAGAAGCATTAAACCTTAAAACGCTTCCCAGAGTAGTAGCATTAAATCTCTTTTATATGGTGCATCACTGTAAACATGTTTCTGTTAATTTAAACTATTGATCGTCTAAAAGAAGCTAAGAACTAAAGGAATCACAATCCACGGGTGTCTTTAAACAGTTCTTGATTAAGGATTAAACATGGCAGTCAGTGTGAAAACATGCACGGCGAGAAGTTGGTGTGCTCGCCGATACCTTACTATCTAGGCCAGTGGTCGGAAAATCGCAGCCCACGAGCCACACGTGGCTCTCTAGCGACCTGAGTACATCTCGGCCAGTCAGCCACAAATCGGGTTTTACTCAGAAAAACATGGTTCTTGACAGGTTCTTGAAAAAAAGTTTGGCTTTGGTTCTCAAAAAAAATAATATCCTGCTGCAGATTTTTGGCTCTTTTGATTAATGACTTTGCCGACCACTGACCTAGGTGGTGATGTCAATGAATTTGTAGAGCACAATTTTCATAATCATTTTTCCCAACTAAAATTAATCAGAAACTGTCATTTAAAACACAAACTTTATAACCCTGGCTGGTATTAGTTTATAAAAATGGAAAATTTAAAAACTTCTGACAACATTTGTATAACCCTGGCGGTTATAATTTTATTAGAAGTAAAATCTTACAGCTTCTGCTTGTGACACCATTTTTACAACATTGAGACGTTTCATTGAGTTTCGAATGTATTGTATACCTTTGAAGGTTTACATAATTTCCCAAATATCTGGTTTGTATTGATTTAACCAATTTAAGACAGTTCAGTGTAAAAAATGTATTAAGGTAACGAATTCATTGTTCAGCATACATTTAGGTACAGACCTACATATACATGTATATATGACACAAACATATGCATATAAAAGTGGAGCAATAGCACGAATTTTTAGTACCGTTGACATTTCGTATGTTAAGTTATACTATTTTTTTATGAATTAACTTTGCTATAGAAGTCTGCTTGAAAAGCATTATTTTGCCAATAACAATTCCAACTTCACGTCATGCATAATTGTTATCCCAAGAAAAATGGCTCAGTCAGTGTTGCTAAGACAGATTAACTAGGTCTGAATGTCTAAGTCAGCACGGCTAATCAAAATGGCTTAGTCCTAATGGCTAAATATAGAATGGCTATGCATATGTGTTTCACTGTGTGAGCATGCGTCCATGAGCATAATTTTGTGACAGATTATACTTCCTTGTGAATTTGTTTCTTACTCTTTGTTCATTTGATTTTTTTGTTTGTTTGTTAGTTCCTTTGTTCCTTTTTGTTTGTTTTTCTGTTGTTTATTGTTTGTTTTTTGTTTTTTTTGGGGGGGAGGCGGGGGAACCGGGGGGGGGGGTTAAATGATCATTATTTTCAGGTGTTTTTTTTTTGTGTGTGGTTGAGCCAACCCTACAGAGCTTCCTTTAATTCAAATAATGTTGTCTAGTTATTTTAAATGTACTAACAGAGCAAATAAAATGTAAATTCAGGCTTTTTAATAATCGTCTAAACTGGGATGAAATGACGAGATCGTTATAACAGTTTCACTATTGGTATCAAACTATAACTTCATGATTTAAATATTACGGTCTTGACTGTGTTAAAATAAATTCAATTCTTGGATAAACTGCTGAAAGATTTGTATGCCTGTCCTTAATCGGAGTCTTTTAAAATTAAAGCTTTGGAGACTGTCTTGATTGGTCCTGGTGTCACGTACTGGGCATCACTTGTATGACGTCTTCTCCTGGACTTGGGGCAAGACCTAAAAAGTCAAGTAAAGATCATGTTCGCTGAGTTACTTAAACAATTTGTTCTATCATTTTTAATTCAGAGGATTTTAAAAGTAGCTTGAAGATATAAATGACAACAACGGTAATACAGTCAAATAAGAACTAAATTTGTTGATTTACTTAAATGAAAAGTCAGGGTGCACTTTTTTGCTAAACCGAAATTATGGTTGAGAGGTAAAGAGAATTATTTCAGTTTGACAGGGGCGTGGTAAGTGGGAGCGCAATGGGCGTCATTTTTTGGAGGGGCGGCATTTTGGGCCCACTGCAATTTTGTTCTCATTTCAGATGGGTGACAAAAGTCTTGGCCTGCCCCGGGTAGCACTAACCATAGCAACGTGACTGCGAGATAGCACTAACCTTAGCAACGCCACTGCCAGATAGCACTAACCCAGGTGTCTCAAACTCACGGCCCACGGGCCATTTGCGGCCCGCAAGATAATAAATACCAGACAGCAAAGTTTAGTGTTAATGCGGCCCGTGCGTTTTCCTCATTCTCATATCTATAATGTGACCCTCTATAATGTGACCCTCTATAAAGTGACCCTCTATAATGTGACCCTCTATAATGTGACCCTCTATAATGTTACCCTCTAGAATGTGACCTCTATAATGTGACCCTCTATAATGTGACTGTCAAGGTCATGGAATCAGTGGCAGGTTGTGTGGGTTGATCTAGGAGAAATGAGGTATGTGAGCGAGGTGAACGATTGTCATGTCACGGACGGGTGAATGACTTGTGAGATGTTTAAGGTATAAAAGGGGGGTTAACTGTTTGTGAGAGAGAAAGATTATTATGTTCACGAACTTGGAGAGTGAGTGATCTTGACTGCGAGAGATAACTTGTTTCGAGAGCTGAGGTAAATTATTCGCTCTCAAATGGATGGACGTTGGATAGCTGAAGTTTGAGTGCAAGGCTGTGAATATCGAGTTCTTTTACATGTATACATTCACCGATGTCCAAGTGGATTCGTGATTATGTAATAAATTATTATAGTGTACTCTGAACCGTGTTGTCTCTTCATGTCAGAGAGAGGGAGACAATTATTGTGAAGTTATAGCATGTACCAACAAGGCCTAGACAACGAGTATATTCTTTCGGACCAAAGAATATTTGACAGTGACCCTCTATAATGTGACCTTCTATAATGTGACCCTCCGCGACGGTTTCAGTCGAATCTCACCGACTAGTCTAATTCTGATATATATTATTTGTTTTATGGGTTTAAACGTCGTTCACAATGGTAAAGACTTTTTTTTTTCAAATCTGACAAAACGATTTTTTATTTTATAGCATTTTATGAGACAAGCATGGCGGCACAAGTACGAATTTGATCACAGGTTGACAGACTTTAAAAGACACACAGAGAGACACTTTTCTGACCATTTCTCCCTCAATGTGGAAGATACCCTCCCAACCCCATATTTCGCTTCAAATGGAGCTGATTGAACTTCAGTGCAATTCTGAACTCAAGGCTAAGTTCAGGGAGGTGAATGGAAAAACAGACAAGCTTGGACAATTTATGAGAGCATTGCACTCCACCTTCCCTGAGATTTCCTGGTTGATCAAGCGGATCAAGTCAAAGTTCAGGGCCAAACTTACTGATGAGCATCTTCAAGCTATACTGAGTATGTCAGTTGCTTCCTCACTCAAGCCAAATATGCTCAGATTTGAAAGAAGAAGCACTGCCAGGTCTTTGTCAACACGTAGTAGGAGGAAGAGAGTGAAGCCTAGTTCTTGAGAACCTCTATGGCTTTTATTTATTATTAATAAAGGTTGAGCTGATTGTAACAGTTTTACTTTATTGAATTTGCAATCTGGTTTTTGTGGAATACTTGATGCGGCCCCGTCTCACTCAGACTTTACCTCCTGCGTTTGAGTTTGAGACCACTGCATTAATCCCAGTAACATCACTGCCAAGTAGCACCATACGTAACAACGTCACTCCCAAGTAGCACCAAACTTAACAACGTCACGGCCAAGTAGCACCAAACTTAGCTAATTCACCACAAACAATATATGTGCAAGTATATCTAGTCTCCATCATATTTTGATATAATAAAAGCACCGTTGAGCTAAGGGTGATGAGTGAGTAGTGCACCCAGTGATAAGTAGTGCACCAAATGAAAAGTACTATATCTAATGATAATTAGTGCACACAATGATGAGTAGTGCACCCAATGCTAAGTAGTGCACCCAATGAGAAGTAGTGCACCCAAAGATAAGTAGTGCATCCAGTGATAAGTAGTACATCAAATACTAAGTAGTGCACCCAATGATGAGTAGTGCACCCCAACTTTACTTTCCTTCATCTATTGTTGTAAACAGTTGCATGTTGTTACATTAATCCAAATATACAAGAACCAACAATTTCACATTCATTATGATAGCCTACTTGTTTCAATGATCTATTTTTGATAGCTTACATGTCACAAAGATATTCTTATGATTGCCTACTTGTCATAAAGATATTATTATGATATCCTACTTGTCACAAAGATATTTTTATGATTGTCTACTTCTCACAACATATTATTATGATAGCCTACTTGTCACGAAGATATCATTATGTTAGCCTACTTGTCACGAAGATATCATTATGTTAGCCTAATTGTCACGAAGATATCATTATGATAGCCTACTTGTTTCAATGATATTTTATTTATAGCTTACATGTCACAAATATATTCTTATGATTGCCTACTTGTCATAAAGATATTATTATGATATCCTACTTGTCACAAAGATATTTTTATGATTGTCTACTTCTCACAAACATATTATTATGATAGCCTACTTGTCACAAAGATAACAGTATGATAGCCTAATTGTCACAAATATATTTTTGTGATTGCCTACTAATCACAAAGATATTATTATTGTTGCCTATTTGTCAAAAAATATTATTATGATAGCCTACTTGTCAAAAATATATTATTTTCATAGCTTACTTGTCACAACGATATTCATATGATTGCCTACTTGTCATAAAGATATTTTTAAGATATACTACTTGTCACAAAGATACTAGTATGATAGCTTAATAGTTACACATATATTTTTGTGATTGCCTACTAGTCACAAAGATATAATTATTGTTGCCAATTTGTCACAAAAGATATTTTTAATATTGCCTACTTGTCACAAATTGGATCGGGACTCGAGGCCAAACACAGGCGCAAGTGACATGAGACGTAAACCGCGGAGTAGCCAAACCACTTGTACACCTTTAAGCGGAACGACTCAGTCGTAGCGTTGATGGAGTGGGTGGTCAGGATGGTAGAGTCGACTGGACAGCTGTTGAAGACAATGGAAATGAACCGTGAGATGGTGGATGTTAGAATGTGTGTAAACTAAAATAGAAATATTCTGTGAAAAACACCCCCCCCCCCACAAAATAATAAAAAGAAGTAATTTATTTGTATAATGTATCGTGTATTTATTGCGTTCACTGATTCGTTCTTCGAAGTTATATGCTAAACTGTGTCAATGGTCAGATATTATGTTCAATGTTTGATCCATGGTTGTCAACAACTTCTCCAAACTTTGAAGCTATTTGTTTATGTTTTATGACATCGTTTTCTGGCGCCATTTGTGTGGCTGGGTGGTCGTGAAGTGTAAACTCGACAAAAAGAAAGTTTGGAGTTCAATCCCCGCCAATGACCAAGTCAAGCAAAACATCACCAGCAGCTCGGTTGGATGGATGTGACCTGTTAACCATGGAGGGCAACTCATCTAAGAGAAGGAAACTCTGAATTCAACCTGGAGATGGAGTCCCGTATGCGGATACATTCATACAATGAACACATTCCGACAACTCATGCGAAGCAACTGGTGGCAAGCTGCATCATCCATATATGGAATTCCCTTGGGTTATCCAGTATAGTGGAGAGAGGCGATTTGATGTCTAGGGAACGAGCTTATCCTCCTAAAGGAAAAATCCCAAGCCTTGTGAGTTGGATCAGGCGAAGTCACTTGGTGACGGATAGGTGCTACTAAAAAAGTGTTGTGAAAATCTCCTTCTGTCTTGTGACTATTGCCAACTTCGGGGGATTACAATTGATAAAAAATTATCCCATAAAAATGTTTCTGTGTAACATTGGGAATATTTTAATTATTTTTAAGAAAATTTATATTTTTTAGTTTGAAAGCTTACATGTCGGCACAATTAATTTTTTTTTTTTTAATAGTGAATACGAATTTGTTTTGAGGTGGGTTTTTGTGTGTGTACATATTCTGAAACAACACAAAGGGGATACCAGGCACATGAATATTGCAAATTCCCTCTACGAACATAGGAGCCAGAATGATCAATACATTGATCGTGGGCCCTTAAATCAATCTTATCTACTGAGGCCAACGATGTCTTTGTAAATACAAAAACTCACAGAGGCACTTACTTGTCATCAATGATCAGGATACTTTTACTAACATCCGGATGTCCCGTGGGGTCAAGTGTACATTTTGTTATCACCAGCTTCAGGTCACCGTCCGCGAAGAGTGACGGTGATTCGGCCTTGACATTGATGCCCACCACAACCCAATCCCCGATGGATACAGTGTGTGGGTTGGCATCGATCCTGACAGCCAGTGTTTCGTCCTGATAGAAGTTTATCTCTGCCTAGAGAAATATGGACAGAGTGGCACTTGTAGATGACACTTGTATCTGTGGCGGGACATTGTCATCCTTGCAGGATACAACCTTTCACATCATATCCTTGCACAAAACATATTTGCCCAGCATATCATTGCACATCACATCTTTACACACCATATCTTTGCACACCACATCTTTGCAAACCATAACTTTACACACCACTTTCTTGCACACGAATTCAAGTTTCAACGCTATCAACAACAAAGGGAAGTAAAATAATGTATCCTAAACTAACTAACTTACTTAAGAAAATCAGCAGACCATCGAGCCAAGGCTCATAAGGTCTTCCCCAGCACACCTCCACCGCCCCCAACTGGCATTTAACCACTCCCCCAGTGGTCTCTATTCCAGCCAGGCCGCGAAGCGGCATGCAGAGGGCTCCCCGCCCCTGAGACGGCCCCACCCACCCTTCCACTCGATTGACTATGCGAGTGAGGCCGCATCAGAGAAGGGACGCCTGGCCAGCCGGGGTGATGCTTACACAGCAACCGGGCCGGACTTCCTTGGGCTGGGGTGGATACAATTTACGTCTCCAAAGCCCCCCCCCCTTCCCACCCGGGGGGGGACTCGTAGGTGTTAACAGACGCCCTCTAATAGGGTTTACGTGGTTTTCTGCGGCATGACTAATTCACACCGCAGCTGGGAAATGATAAAAAGAGAGGTTGCCTAGGAGCAGTACCCTCAAGTCTGCATATCCTAAACAAGTATGTATCCTAAACTAAAATATTCAATAGAGTTGACACATTAGATAGAACTCAAAACTGTGGAAATGGACAAAATTATAAAATAGCCTATTTTAAATTGCTATGAGAAGGCATTAGGTATGATAAAAAATCAGTCATTTCTTAAATAAATATATTGTAAATTGATAGTTATTTTTCCTCTAAATATCTGGGAGTTCACAAATTTAGATTTCTTTAAAATAATTGTGAACAAAAAATTACTATAAATCCTAGTTTCGCTCACACTTAGCGTTTGTTCACACGATCAATTTTTCCTTCAAACATTTGATGCAATTCGTGTATGAAGCCTTGTCACAACTCTCAAAATACTATATGATCGAATTCCCCCAAAAAAAGAAACCACGCACAAAATAGTGCGTTCATACAACAATTCGATTCGAAATCTGATCGTGTGAACTGACGCTAAGTGTGTGTTTGTTTAATGTTTTAGATACAGTTTGAATGCTCGACCACTGGTTCGTTATCTTCTGTGTGATAGGTGATAGAAGTAAGAAAATGTTTTTTGAAATAGACAAGCAATACAATTTATTTAAAAAATCATTGAGTTTTTACAAGAATGGTTGTGGAAATAAATGTTGGCGGGTATTTATAAATTTGACTAACACCTTTAACTGACTTATTTAAACAGCATTCTACCAAATTGAAAGGAATAATAATTTTACACAAATTAAAGGTACGAAGATTTTTTGCTGAAATGCAAGGGGACTAACTCTACACAAATTAAGGGGTCATCATTTATACACCAAGTATAGGGATATAAATTCTATATAAATTATAGAAACATCAATTCTACACACACGCAAAAGAGAATTCAATTGCAAACAAACTTAAGGACCTTCTAGAAACCCAATAAATCCCGTTAATTGTTCATTAAAAAATAATAATACTTATTATAATAGCCAAGGCTATTCACCCATGTTATATGGTACATAACTCATACAGAAAGGCTCTTCCAAAACTAGGACTATACTAACCTGAAAGTCAAAAGATTGTACAAGTTTAGCTCTCTTGATGATGATTGGATATGTAATGTTTTTATCCACGCAACATACAATTGGAAATCTAGTCAGTGAAAAAAAATGAATATAATTTATTATTATATTTACTTTCTAGGCAGGGTCCCTAGAAATTATCCCCCCTCCCCGTCCATCTGCTTTCGTTAATTTTGATCAATTTCCTTGTCTCAAAATTTCAAGACGCTCAATCATAAACATGTTGAGGGCTCTCTTCCTTGACAATTTAAAAAGCTGTTTATTTATTGAATTTTATTTTCAAACAATTTAAAATACTGTCCAATGATATTTAAAAAAGTAATATCTTGTGGGAGTAATTAGTACCCTGAAGTAATCTCTTACTTTGTTTCTGTTAGCATGTATAAAAACGTTTAGTGATTCTACGAACACGTGTCACCTTTTTTCACCTAAGATATTATACCATTAACAATCTAGTCATTTAAAAATATTTTTAAAATATTCAAATATATTTTCTCTCTAAAAGTAGATTTATATACCTCAAAAATACTATCGAAATTTGTTCTTTTTTAAAACATAAGTCTTCAGCCGAAGGTAATACAGAAGAATATGTATGAGAATAGTGTACGGTTATAGCCAGTGGTAGCATTAAACATTTCCCCCCCCCCGCCCCAACAACTTTTGTTTTGATATTGGCGTCACAGATTAAATTTGTATCGCTCTACCCCACCCCACCCCAACACAGCACACTTTTTTTATTTAATTGGGAAAAGATTGTTTACGTTCCAATTTGTTTTAAAGAATGCTTTTGACTATAATAATTTTCATTTGCTGAGAGGTAAATTAATTTAGTATTTATTATGTATATTTAAGTTTGTATTTTGTTCATTACTTCAATCGATTATTGTCAATATCACAAGCCTTGGTAACGTTTTTCTTGTGTACACTGGTTCTCCGGTCATTTGTTATGTAACTAGCCACATGTTGAAATGGATTAAATTTGCAAAACTATATAACATGTACATAACATGTACAAGTATTGTTTAATAAAGTTAATACACAAGAAAATGTACCGGATTTGTATAAATTCTATCTTAATTAATGTACTACAGAACAAAATGTGAGGAAAGAGTGTATTTTATTTAAGGTTATAAATGAGAAAACGTATGATAATTGTCTACAAATATAGTTTAATAAAGCTAAAACGGACAAAACGTATGATAATTGTCTACAAATCTACAAATAAAGCTAGTATGTCTTATACGAAATGCTATCCAGTTAAAATATTCGTGATGGATTAGTATAGATATGTGTGTATATGGGTTGATAAAAGGTAAATACAAAAATGATAGTAGAAATTACATAACGTTTCGTATAAAATATAATCAAAAGTAAATCTAAAAAAGTAAAACTACATACAATCTTTCATGAAACAATTTGGTAGAAGTGTCATATTCGTTGTATGCAACTTGATTTTCATAACATATCTGCGGACCACGGTTCTGAAATATAATACATGTTTTATACAAAATTAATTCTTTTCTTTTTCGCAACAAACTGTGTTGTCATGACAGGGATGAAGCACATTTAAAATACTATTATTTATTTTGTTGTAATCGTGGCTGAGTTCAAATGAAGCATTCGATGCACTTTAAATATTCACCACCGATCCCTATACCGCCCTTGTAGGGCTTTGGTCTGTCTCACAACTTTAAATACAATTATTGATTTTGTTGTAATCATTCCACTCAGACCTTATTGATGCTTTTCTCTTCCCTGCTCGGATTCCTGGCTGTTGTAGACCATTTTCCACATAATACATCCGTCTTCGCCTAGATCTGCCTTTGAGACGTTTTCCTTTGGGGTTTTGATGGCGCAACCTCTTCACTCATCTGTCATCTGGCATCTGTCATCTGGCATTCTTTTCAAGTGTCCAGCCAAGTGTAGCCTGCACTTTTTTTTAGGTCTGCTACTAGCGTTGGATCCTGATATAGTCTGTACAATTCCTTGTTGGTTCGTATTCCCATTTCATATTGATCCTTTTTGGTCCGCAAATAATTCAAAAAAACTTTACTCTCTCTGGTTTTTAATACGTGGGGCGTCGAATTGTACTGGCGCAGGTTACATTTGGTCTGATTGTCTTGCTCTTCTAATGTTTTTTTTTTGTGTGTATTTTCTGACTACTGAAGTATTCCCTGTTTCCGGTCGATTGTGTGCCTTTTATTTCTGTTAGTAAGTCATTTCTTTCGCTTATTAGAGATCCTAGGTACTTAAATTGATTTTTTTTCAAAAGTGTGGTTTCTAATTTGAATGGTTTCATCTCTCTGTTCTGCTTTCAACATGGTTGTGTATTTTGTTTATCATTAACTTGCTGTCCAGCTTAGTGATGCATCTGCTAACAATTTCATAAAATCTAATTTATTTATACACCTATACTATTATTTCTTAACACTGCTTTGTCTTCGGCATATGCAAGATACTAAAAGCATTGATTATAGATTGTCTATCGGTTGTGCATCGTGTGTTACCCTCGGGAAGTATTATGTCATTGATCCTCGGCTGTCAATATGTTTCTTCTTATCCTTCTCTCAAACGTTAGTTTAAATATCACCAAGACAGTGAGTCTCGTGTTCTTAGGTCTCGTCAAATATCATGGTCTCAGCCCTGGTCTATATCATTGTCTTAAGCCTTGTCTAATATCATTGTCTTATGCCGTGTCTATATCATTGTCTTAAGCTTTGTCTAATATTATTGTCTTAGACCAGCGGTTCTCAACCTGGGGGTCGAACCAACGTTTCCTAGGGGTCGCCTAAGACCATCGAAAAACACATTTACTCTACAGAAAATAGGTAGCACCGAAAACAATTGTTAGGTTTGGGGGTCGCCTCAACATGAGGAACTGTTTTAAGGGGTCGCAGCATTAGAAAGGTTGAGAACCACTGTCTTAGTCGTTGTCTAATCTCATTTTCTCAGGCCTTGTCTAATCTCATGGTCTTAGGCCTTGTTTAATATCATTGTCTTAGGCCTTGTCTCAACTCATTGTCTTAGGCCTTGTCTAATCTCATTGTCTTAAACTTCTAATCTCATTGTCCTAGGCCTTGTCTAGTGTCATTGTCTTAGGCTTTGTCTATTATTATTGTCATAGGCCTTGTATAAACACATTTTCTTAGGCCTTGTCTGATCTCATTATCATGGGCCTCGTCTAATATCATCGTCTTCGACCTCGTCTAATCTCATGGTCAGAGGCCTCGTTGAATTTTATTTTCTTGGGTTTCGTTTATTTAATCTGACATTTATTTGAACATTCAGCCTGAAGCTGTAACGTGATTTCCCCTTTTGAGTTGTTTAGTTTTCATTGTATCTCTCTAGTCAGCTGGTTGGCAAGATCAAACTGTCTAGTAAGTTGGTTGGGAAGATCAAACTGTCTAGTCAGTTGGTTGGGAAGATCAAACTGTCTACCGCAGTTTGTTTGAAAGATCAAACTGTCTAGTCAGTTGCTTGGGAAGATCAAACAGTCTAGTCAGTTGGTTGGGAAGATCAAACTGTCTAGTCAGTGGCTTGGGAAGATCAAACAGTCTAGTCAGTTGTTGGGAAGATCAAACTGTCTAGTCAGTTGCTTGGGAAGATCAAACAGCCTAGTCAGTTGGTTGGGAAGATCAAACTGTCTAGTCAGTTGCTTGGGAATATCAAAATGTCCATTCAGTTGGCTGGGAAGATCCATCGCCTTTATTTTCCTTTCGAGTTCTGCTGTTAATGTCCAGGACTCACAGGCATACAAGAAAATGGAGAGGACTAGTGAGCGCATCAACCTGATTTTGGTGCTGGGGGCTATATTTTTGTCGTTCCATATTTTCTTGAGCCGCTTTAGTGCTGTTGTGGTCTGCGCAATCCTGGCCATCAATTCGGGCTTGGAGCCTTCTTCCGAAACAATTGTTCCTAAATATTTGAAACTGCCAACTGTCTCTAGTCTTTCATCGCCGACCTTAATTTCCGTACCGATGCCAGTGGTACTGTTCGTCATCATTTTTGTCTGCACTGATTTGCATGCCAAAGGACATTGAAGTCTTTTCGAGTCGCTTTACAAGGTTGGCTAGCTCTTCTTCGCTTCCGGCCAGTCCGTCTATATCATCCGCAAAGCGTAGGTTTGTAATTGTTCTGCCACCAATGCTGACTGTCCCTACATGCTTTTCCAGTGCATCTGACATGATCCTCTCTAAGAAGATGTTGAACAGGGTGGGGGAGAGCAAGCAGCCTTGTCGTACTCCAACCGTGGTCCTGAACCATTCTCCGATGTTGTTGTTGAAGAAGACTGCACTGGTGACCTTATCATAGAGGCTGCATATCATTCTGGTTAGGTTTGTGTTGATGTTATAGTACCTCATGGTGGCCCATAAAGCGGCATGCCAGACCCTGTCGAATGCCTTCTTGAAATCCACAAAGACGTGGTATAGGTTTTGTTGGTGTTGAGGTGTTGAGAAAGATCAAACTGTCCATTCAGTTGGCTGGGAAGGTCAAACTGTCTAGTCATTTGGTTGGAAAGATCAAACTGTCTAGTCAGTTGATTGGGAAGATCAAACTGTCTTGTCAGTTGGTTGGGAAGATCAAACTGTCTAGTCAGTTGGTTTGGAAAGTGAAACTTTTGGAAAATCTCAAATATTAAACGTCATCCTTAAAACTCTTTGAAATCTCTAACATTGGCATGAAAGCAGCTTTTTGGGGATTAAAATAATGTATTTGTGGGGATTAAAATAATGTATTTGTGGGGATTAAAATAATGTATTTAACGGTTGTTGTTTTTTTTAAATGTTTATTATTTTGTAAAACGTTTAAGGAAGATTTTCCAGTATGAGGAATTTACTTACATTTTTTGCAAAATAACTTGTCGTGTTACATTTCAGATGGGGAATGATAATGTAGAAATCCAAAGTGCCCCTGTGTGTGAGAGCTAAGGGATTACACTCGTCAGTGACATCGGGTTGATAAGAAATCTTTACGTTGTTTTGGTTGAAGCCGGGAAAGTCCGAGTTTGGGAAGCGGAGAATGAGGTCACCATTCCCTTCTGAGCAGTCTACGCGGGGCTCCTGGCCTGGAAGAAAAAAACATTTCAAATTATGAGTTGAACTCAAAATGTTGAAAGAAAACTGGTCGTTAGTTTTGACAAACTGGTCGTTAGTTTTCACAAACTGGTTGTTAGGATTCACAAACTGGTTTTAGTTTTCATGAACTGGTTGTTAGTTTTCAGTTCCCAGTGTGGATGGACACAGAAAGAAGGCATACGGTGTACACTCTTTTGAAGCTATAGTGCCTAAATTATGGAACAGTTTGCCTCAATCTTTGATGGACATTGGAAATGATGAGAAAAACATTTAAGAAACATTAAAATAATGTTTTTTCTAGAAAGAGTTTTTAGGACATCAGAGCGCTGTGAGCATGCTAAAAATAGAATGGTCACAAGCGCTATAAAAGTGTTTAATGCAGTTCAATCTCAAAGAAGGTGAGTAGTATTGCTTACAGTTCAATGTAAGCTGTGTTTCATTACAGCTCTGTGGAATGTACTTGGAAATAGTAACATATTTAAAGCTATATTTTTGTTACATATTTTTGTTACATATTAAAACGATGTGTTTTTACATGTCTCTATGGTCTGTTTGTTACATTAAATGTTTCTGATGTGTGTTTGTTATACATCTCTGGATTGTCGTTGTTATATCTGTCTAGGAAGTTGTTGCTATATCTCTTTAGGATGTGGTTGTTATATCTCTCTGGGGTGTGTCTGTTATATCTCTCTAGGATGTGTCTGTTAAATCTCTCAAGGATGTGTTTGTTATCTCTCTCTAGAATGTGTTTGTTACATCTGTCTAGGAAGTGTTTGTTATCTCTCTCTAGGATGTGTTTGTTACATCTGTCTAGGATGTGTTTGTTACATCTGTCTAGGATGTGTTTGTTATTTCTCTCTAGGATGTGTTTGTTACATCTGTCTAGGATGTGTTTGTTACATCTGTCTAGGATGTGTTTGTTATCTCTCTCTAGAATGTGTTTGTTACATCTGTCTAGGATGTGTTTGTTACATCTGTCTAGGATGTGTTTGTTACATCTGTCTAGGATGTGTTTGTTACATCTGTCTAGGATGTGTTTGTTACATCTGACTAGGATGCGTTTGTTACATCTGTCTAGGATGTGATTTTTACATCTGTCTAGGATGTGTTTGTTATCTCTCTCTAGGATGTGTTTGTTACATCTGTCTAGGATGTGTTTGTTACATCTGTCTAGGATGTGTTTGTTATCTCTCTCTAGGATGTGTTTGTTACATATTTCTAGGATGTGTTTGTTACATCTGTCTAAGATGTGTTTGTTATCTCTATCTAGGATGTGTTTGTTATCCCTCTCTAGGATGTGTTTGTTACATCTGTCTAGGATGTGTTTGTTACATCTGTCTAGGATGTGTTTGTTATCTCTCTCTAGGATGTGTTTGTTACATCTGTCTAGGATGTGTTTGTTACATCTGTCTAGGATGTGTTTGTTATCTCTCTCTAGAATGTGTTTGTTACATCTGTCTAGGATGTGTTTGTTACATCTGTCTAGGATGTGTTTGTTACATCTGTATAGGATGTGTTTGTTACATTTGTCTAGGATGTGTTTGTTACATCTGTCTAGGATGAGATTATTTTATATATGCTACATTTGAGTGATTTATACCGAGTGATTTACACCAAGTGATTTACACCAAGCGTCTGGTATAGACTCAATAACTTACAAAACGAGGTAATATTTGATTGTTAAGTAAGATAAAAGATTGATTACTCCATTACCGAATTTCAATAGAGGTAGACACGAACCCCCCAAAAAACGTTAAAATGTGCGACACATATTTCGTAATTACTTTTCTCATTGCTAAAACAACCGCTGTAATATAAATAGAATTGACATCTTGAGTAAAGTCTTACCTTGGCATAGTGCTGACCAGCTGATTAAAACAATTGCCACTGTCCAGAATGCCTTGACCTTTATGACAGGTATGATCAGAAATGGCCTCGCCATCACGTACCTCCCTGTAAATACCTAGGCCAAACATAACATTTGCCGTCCACGTCAGCCAAGGACCGGTTCAGACGAATTCCCCACAAACTAGGCAGTGGCAATCGGAACATATTCGGCTTCTAGCACTGCATTGATAAGATCCTGTTTACCCTTGGCGTTATCGGTGAACACCGGAGAACACATCACATTCGTTTGATTCAAAGGCTGTAAAGCACAGCTTTCGTGTGTGTGTGTGTGTGTGCTTCTTTTCAAAATCAAATACTTCAATCAGATTACGTACCTATTTAAATTTGTTTGTTAACCCAAAAAAAAAAAAAATCGCTTGAAATTTTCTTCATGAATAGCTGTATAAATAAATACACAATAGGATATGATGTTCGGCAAAAGTGTTTTAAAGTTTATAATTTAAACCGGAAAAACAACGCCCAAAAGTCATAGCTTCATAATTGGTTAATCAGATCAAATATATTGTCATGAAACAACTTTTGAGTTCAACAGTTTTCCTTTCGTTTTGAGTCAGGTTTTCTTTGCTTTCACCTTTTTTAACAAAACAAAAAAATATTTTTATTTGTTTTTTTTAAATTATCAAACTATAATTACTTAGATCAGCGGTTCTCAACCTTCCTAATGCCGCGACCCTTTAATACAGTTCCTCGTGCTTTGGAAACCCCCCCCCCCCCCCTTAAGGAACAAAATTATTTTCCTTGCTACTTTATGATGAGTTTTTAGATGGTCTTAGGCGACCCCCTGGGAAAGGGTCGTGCGACCCCCAATGGGGTTGCGACCCACAGGTTGAGAACAGCTGACTTAGATGATTGTCAGTTTTTATTACCTGAAATCTAAATTTTAAAATTTATGAAAACATGTGTCAGTTTTGGAGGGGGGGGGGGTCGAAGGAAAGTTTAAAACAACTAGAAAAACACAAAACTCTATATAGTTTTGCATTCTGGTGTTATAAAAAAAAATTAATAAAAAATACAAAATCTACGAGATGATTGGCTTTTTGCTGGTCTTTTTAAAATCGTGGCTGTAAACTTTAATTAAAGGAACGACCACAAACAAGTTGATAACAAAAACAAAAAAAGATTATGGCAATCATTTTAACTATAAAATAGATCGAAACAATTTTAAACAATATTTTATTTTAAAAAAATGTAATCTTATTGTAAAACAAAAATGGTGGTGTTTGCTCAAATATTTTAGAACCATCGGGCTGGATTTGAAATTTTAAAAAAAAGCAACAAAAAAAAAAACGTGTTCTTGCCAGCAGAAGGTGAATGGCGTAGTGAATGACGTAGTGAATGACGTAGTGAATGACGTAGTGAATGACGTAGTGAATGACGTAGTGAATGACGTACTGAATGACGTAGTGAATGACGTAATGAATGACGTAGTGAATGACGTAGCACGTATCGTTGAGCTCATTATGGACGACGCTGTACTGTAACAACAGCCAGGTCATAACGGGACATAACCGGACATTCGGACTAATCATTTGGAAGTTATCAAATCGAACAAATTTCTTCTCTGATAGGCAAGGACAACAATAATGTTTCTATTATCAGTTTTGTGTTGATATATAAGAGAAAAAGAACTCGGACTTGACAAAGAGAGTGGGAGTAGAGACACACAGACTGTTAGAAGAAAAAGCAAGCAATAGAGAGTGGGTGGAGAAACAGATTAAGGGTTAAGAAAGAAAGAGAGTGGGTAAAGAAAGAAAGAGAGGGGGGTAGAGAAAGAAAATGGGGGTAGAAAAAGAGAGTGGGAGGAGAGACACAGAGACTATTGGTAGAACAAGCAAGCGATTGAAAATATAGAAAGAGCATAGGGTTTTAGCAAATTTTGGTGGGTATTTTGTATGGTCGAATAAGTTCTTTTTACTGAAATTATTGTCAACTTGAGTAGAGAGTTTCTTTACAGAAGTGATCGAGTTTATGAACATGTTGTGAAATTTACAGTAGAGATAGCTTGGAGGATCCCTTCTCGAAATTACAGTATACATGTATTTAGTGGAAACCTCCTAAAAACTACAGTATAGTTTAGTGGACACCCTCTCTTAATTACAGTACACATACATTTAGTGGAGATGGAGACTTAAAATTACAGTAGATATATAGTTAATGGATACTTCCTCATACTTACACTTACAGTAAGGAGACATTTAGTGGAGAAATTCTCAAAATTACAGCAGAGATAGATTTAGTAGAAACCTCCTCATAATTACAGTAGAGATAGATTTAGTTGAAATCGAGAATTTCTCAAATTTACAGGCAGATAGAAATTTAAAGAAGGGATATATTTAGTAGAAAATTCCTAATAATTACAGTAGAGATAGATTTTGTTGAGACCTCAGTAACATTATAGTAGATATTGACATAACGAAGACCTCCTTAAAATACTAATAGTAATAGTTACATAATTATGATCCAAATATATGAGACACCTATCCATGTGACCTAACCATATGATCCAGACATGATTCTGCCAAATGGTGTAGCCAAATGATCCAGCCATAAGATCTAGCAATATGATCCAGACATAAAATAGAGCCATATGTTCCAGCCTTTTGAGCCAGACATCACTGACCATCCCATGCACTGACCAGCTAGGTGTTTATTTCGTAGCTAGGATTCATTTTGATACATCGCGCGTTTAATGGAATAACAACTTATTTAGTAGGTCTTTACTTCCTGAATGTGATATAATCTTGATTCCAACAACTTCCTGATGTCAATGACATATACAGGGTGTGCCAAACAAAGTGAGACGGCTTTCTCAAATATGGGGTTAGCATCATGCGATATCACTTTCACTGAGCAAATTTGGTCAACACCAAAAGTTTATTACGCACATTCAAAAAATAATTCAACCACCGTTGATAATTTCATCTGTTGATCAGTTGAAGGTGGCAATAGTGAAAGTAGCGAGAAAACTTTAGCAGCACTTTATTGGCAGAAGCATAAACGAATGGCACAAAAGTGGAGAATAGATAGTGGTTGAAACCAGAGTGGAGATATTGTGCATAACATAGCATGGGGTTATTGGCATTTTAAGCATATAACTGAGAAATGAGAAATCCATTACAATCATCAAATTGGTGCGAAATTATTAATTTTCTTTTGACATAGTGTGGGAATTAAATCTGCTGTTTGAAAGCGTGTGGGTCATTAGTATGTGGGAATTAAATCTGCTGTTTGAAAGCGTGTGGGTCATTAGTATATATAAATATAGTTCAGGAGTGTGAAACAAATGAGGTTGCGAGCCTAGGGGGGGTGGGGGGGGGGGGTGAGAGCACTCATTTCTTTCTTATTAAGTGCGTTATTTGTATGTATGATTTGTCCAATTTTCAGCGCCACCCCTCAATGCTCGGTGTTACATTTTATAAAGAGTTGTTTGCGCTTGTTTAATTATATATGACAATTTAAGAACAAAAGAACTAAATTGTGCTTAGCTGTATTTCTTTGGACGCATGTCGAGACATACGCCATTAAGTTTTATCCTTCTCGTGACAATAGAATAAAAACTGACTTTAAATGGTCATGTTTGAGTGTTCACAACAAGTGGAGCAATCATGAAACGATTTTATTAAACAACATTCTCAATCTCATCCGGTTTCACCGCGGACGAAGATGTCTATTGTGGCACACAATCACAAGTCTTGGTGTTTTGTTTTAGGGGGAAAGGCTGGTTATTTATACATCAAATAAACCGTCTCCAAACATCGGGTAAACCCAAAAGGAATATCATGTGTTGATGATACAGCTTGGCACCATTAGCGTCCAAGGAGTTGGCAAAATTTTCATTAAGTTAATGTCATGAATGCGGGACTCCATCTTTGGGTTTCGAATTCAGATCTCTCCTTTCTGTAGATCAGCGGGTCGGCAAACTACAGCCTGTGTGCCGGATACAGTCCACGACGTCGTTTTATCTGGCCCGTCGAATCAATCGCGATTTTGAATTCTAAATTGGTATGTATTTAATAACCATAATTGCAATTTTCACACTTCTGCCAGAGTTACTGTCAGTTCCGCGAACCCCCCCCCCCCCCCCGGCCCAAGAGTTATTAACGTTGAGCGAAGAGTTCATGAGATTAGCTTTCCTTCAAATTTGACCAATCACTTTGAGGAAGGAAATTTTATATTACAAGGTAAAATAATTGGTCTTCTAAGTAATAAGTTTAAACCATTTGCCTTCTTATCAAAATGATTACTATCATTTCAAAAAATATTATTCTAATCATTGAACTAAATTTATTTTTTAAAATTCCGGTAATGTTTCAAATCAGAGATAATATTTAAACAATGTTTTTTGGATATCCAATTATTTCATTTAAATAAACTAGCTGTTATACCACACAGACACGTTTGTTGTACAAATGGAATTAACGTATCGCCGAAGAGTTAACCAACAACATAATAGCAGTGAATTAAAAGCATTAAAAATGTTGTTTGTGATCAAAAGGACCCCCTTGGAATTTAGGGCTCCATGAAGCTGCCTGCTTTGCCTGTACTTAATGTCGGCCATACGGCACCCGGGTGGATGTGTCTTGTTAATCTTGAATTGCAACTGATCTCAAAGGAGGGTCGGAAAACTTTGCTATTTTCTTTCTTTTTTTTTTTTAAATGGCCGTTAAGACGATCTCGTCGGACCTCGGGATTAGTGGTGGATAGATTTGTTTTAGCTGGCCTATATTTATGCTCAGAATATCTCAAAAGCGCCACCTTCAATTGTATAAATTTATATGAATTAAGATACGTAAAGTGACGACAGAACTAATATCAAATTGCATGGTCTCACATTGTCCAATGAATCATCTCAGCTTCAAGCTATTATATTTTAATTTTAATTTTTAATGCTTTTTGTTATATAGTATAGCTTTTTAATTATTTTTTTCTTCTGCGTGTGTGTGTGTGTGTGTGTGTGTGTGTGTGTGTGTGTGGATCGTCTTTCCGATTGTAAATAAATAACTAAGCAACCTCCTTTTCAAATCATACTCTTCAAATCATATTCTCCAAATCATACTCTTCAAATCATACTCGGCAGTTAAATTATACTCTCCAAGTCACACTTTTTAAATCATAATATTTCAATCTTACTCTTAAATAACTTAAAATCATACCCTTCAAATTCTACCTTTAAAATCATACTCTTCACACATTTTCTTCAATTGTTGTTTACTGAGAAACAGTTGTTGCTATTTATCTTGTGACAAAATGTTTTCAACAAATAAATTAAAGACTCAAACATTTTAATCAAACTTTGCATGTAAAGCATGAATATTCTAAAAGTGCAAATAAAACCAGACGAAAGAGATTTTTTTTAAGACCAAAAAAAAATAAATAAAGTCCTTTGGAATGTTAATAAATAACTAACTAATTAGAATGCAATTTGGCAATTATTTTATTTGTTCTTAATTGAAAGCTACAACCACTGAAATGATAAACATAAAGTAATCCAATTTTATTTTATTTTCCAAATATATGACAATAAGAATTCTACTAGCATTGTAAATATATATTTTAAAAATGATTCATTGAAGAGTTTGTGTGTGTTTCGTCCCCTATATTTCTTGTCTAATTTTAGTGTGGTCAAATTTTGATTGCTTTGTAAATAGTTTAAATAAGTTATAGCATGACTTCCGCCTTCCTTGCTTTCACGTGCTGACTGAGACAGGCGCTGCTTATTGCAGTTGGTCTTTGGGATCCACAATGTACAGAGTCTTGGAGAAGACATTGTCCAGTCCCATCACGTTGTTGGCAATGTCACGTCTGCGGCGACGTCCAGGGAGAGCAGGAATGCAGGATCTGTGGGATTAAATGATGTTTTAATCAGAGAGGACACTAAAAGATTCAGTTGGAATACATGATATATTGGGATTATGTAGTTGTATCTCAGAGAGGACACTAACAGCTACAGTAGGAATACTGGAAACATTTGGATTATGAATATTGTATTTCAGAGAGGACACTAACAGCCATAGTAGGAATACTGGACATATTGAGATTATGAATGTTGTATTTCGAAGGTACTCGTTCTTGTAGAAGCTGATTTCAGGCTGGGAGATAATGAAAAGATGTTATTTTAGAAGCTGATTTCTGATTTCAGATAGGGTCCTAGCAACTACAGATGGAATTCTTGACATATTGGGATTATGAATGGTGTATTTCAGAGATGACCCTAACAGCGTCAGCAAGAATACTGGATCTGTTGGAATATAGAATGCTTAACTCACTCTCGACAATTTATATTTGGCTAATGACCTATTAATAACTTTTTTTTCTCCTGTTCATTGACAGAAACAGGGTCACGGTAAAGCAGTAAGCCCCTGAAATGATTCAGATCCCTCGGACGAACCACGAAGAATTGTAAAGAGAACAGTCTGCTGACGTGTAAATCTGACCTGCACAAGACTAAGAAAGAAGTATTTCTTGGCCATTGCGTAAAGAACTATTCGGCTCAGGACGAATGAAGAATTAAGATGGAATATATTTTTTTTAATAATCGATCGATGGAGGTATTGGCTAAATATTGTTTTGTTAGATATTTTAACGTATTAATTTCTCTGTAATGTATTTTTAAAAATTGATTTGAAATATTATTTCCTTTTAAATTCTTTTCCAAAACAAAATTTGCATTTATTTACTTCCACTATTTTTGTCGATGTATGCTTAACGATTTCAAACAGTATTTGAAGTTTTAACTACTTTACATTTAAAGGCTGGGCAGCTTTAAACATATCTCTTAGTAAAATTATTCTCAAGACATCCTACCGACCACCCCCTGGTTTGTAAACATATATCGATGTAAAACTATTCTCAAAACATCCTACATAACACACTGTAGTTTGTAAACATATCTCTAAGTAAACTACTCTGAAGGCAAGCCTACCGATCACACTGTGGTTTGGGGTCCGTGATCAGGCAAACACGCAGGTGGCATGAGACGTAGACAGAGGAGTAACCGAAGAACTTGAAAGCCCTGAAACGGAAACCCTCTGTGGTGTTGCTGATGGGGTAGGTGGTGACACTGTCAAAGTCTGCTGGACACCTGCAAATAGATGTGTTATGTGATAAGTGGTGACACCGTCAAAGTCTGCTGGACACCTGAAAATAAAAATATGTTTGGGGGAAACCAAGGAATTATAACAAAAATTATCTGACACCCCGGGCTGTAAGCAGCATTACTGGCCAAAATAATTTGGGCTTTGGTAAGGATTATTTTGAGGAGCATTATTGAGATCAATGGACGCCATATCTTGCAAACAATTGATTTCACCAAGAGTTCAAATGTCATGTTCACCGCTGTATTATATCATGCAAATATCTCATGTGAAATATTACTGTACGTTTTTAAATTGATTAGGGTTTAAAGTATTTTAATGATTAGGCTTTCATAAAAGATCAAATATGTAAATAATAATGCAAAAGTTACTATTACTTATACAAAACATATTTACTACGGCAACTTTATCGCTGGTTAAATTTATTTACCCTATCATTTCCTTAAGACATGAAGAAAGTTTTACTCAACAGATTTTCTTGGTGTGAGTGTTTTGTAACGAGTCATTGTTTTAAACGTCTTTCAGGTATTGTAAATATATATATATATATATATATTACGCTATATGAATAACTAGCTGACAGATTCATTCCTAAAGTTGAATTACACGGTAATGAATACAAGTGACAACTAACAGCAAAAAATATAAGAACATTTCAGAAATTTAAAATTAGAAACTAACAATGCTTCAAATATGTTATCCTTTTTGTCATTGTCATTTTTGTCATTGTCATTTTTGTCATTGTCATTTTTGTCATTGTCATTTTTGTCATTGTCATTTTTGTCATTGTCATTTTTGTCATTGTCATTTTTGTCATTGTCATTTTTGTCATTGTCATTTTTGTCATTGTCATTTTTGTCATTGTCATTTTTGTCATTGTCATTTTTGTCATTGTCATTTTTGTCATTGTCATTTTTGTCATTGTCATTTTTGTCATTGTCATTTTTGTCATTGTCATTTTTGTCATTGTCATTTTTGTCATTGTCATTTTTGTCATTGTCATTTTTGTCATTGTCATTTTTGTCATTGTCATTTTTGTCATTGTCATTTTTGTCATTGTCATTTTTGTCATTGTCATTTTTGTCATTGTCATTTTTGTCATTGTCATTTTTGTCATTGTCATTTTTGTCATTGTCATTTTTGTCATTATCATTTTTATCAATGTCATTTTTATCATTATCATTTTTATCAATGTCATTTTTATCATTATCATTTTTATCAATGTCATTTTTATCATTATCATTTTTATCAATGTCATTTTTATCATTATCATTTTTATCAATGCCATTTTTATCATTATCATTTTTATCATTGTCCTTTTTGCATTACCATTTTTATCATTATCATTTGTATCATATCAATTTTATCATTATCACTTTTATCATTATAACTTTTACATTGAGATTTTTCTCATTATCATTTTTCTCATTATCATATTTATCATTATCATTTTTCTCATTATCATTTTTCTCATTATCATTTTTATCATTATCATTTTTATCATTATCATTTTTATCATTATCATTTTTATCTGCCTTTTTTTTCATTGTTTTTTCTTCCAATAACAATGCCAACCAAAAGTATGGTCGTACTTGTTTTCAATGAGTGTCATGTGTGGCACGTTGGCGGGACTTGTGCCATTGCCGACCGGGTTGACCGTACATCCGGTGATCACGAGCTTCATGTCGTCATCCTTGAACAGGGAGCTGGACTCGGCCGTGACCTTGATACCGATGTACACCCACTTGCCGACCTCCACGGAGTACGGGTTGGCGGTGATCCTTCTGTCACATTGCTCGTTCTCGTAGAAGCTGATCTCAGGCTGATGGATTATGAAACGATGTTATTTTAGAAGCTGATTTCTGACTGATGGATTAGGAAACGATGTTATTTTAGAAGCTGATTTCCGTCGGATGGGTTATGAAACGATGCTATTTTAAAAGCTGATTTCTGGCTGATTGATTAGGAAACAATGTTATTTTAGAAGCTGATTTCTGGCTGATGGATTAGGAAACGATGTTAATTTAGAAGCTGATTTCAGTCTGATGGGTTATGAAACGATGTTATTTTAGAAACTGATTTTAGGCTGATGGATTATGAAACGATGTTATTTTAGAAACTGATTTCAGTCTGATGGATTATGAAACGATGTTATTTTAGGAGCTGATTTCAGGCTAGGCTATACTGAAATTATTTTATTTTAACAGGTGAGTTCATAATCTGATACGTTAAGCGTATTATTTGGACTAAAAAAATATTATGTCACACTAATACATTTGTGAGGTTGCTAACATTGTGCTTGGATATTACCTATGTAAATATCAATGTAGATGTGGTTTGGTGTGGAACTTACCATGTAGTCGAAGGTACGGATGATTGTATTGGCGCTCTCTGCTGTCTGCGGCACAAATTTGATGCTGACATCTTTTTCGTGAGGCATGCAACATTCTACTGTGAACCTTTGGAAGAAAAGCAATAGCTGAATAGCGAATTAATGCACAAAATGAAAGCAAAGAAACGACACACGATAGTTCTACTGGTATTAAAATATTATGAAGAGCCATTATGTTTTGGTGATGATTGTGTTTAGAACATTAGGGAATAAGTTAGGGTTAACATGAGGATAGAAATTGTGATGATTGCAATGGAATTGGGATAATCACTGTCATAGCCGTAAACCAATTTATAATAACTAGTGACTATCATATGTGATAAGATGACAGGGTAGGCATATAAAGAGAGATGATCATTATATCTATAGTGCTTCACCAGTTGGGACTTACGTCTTTTTTCTGAACTCCAACAACACATCCTGCTTGTAGATCTCGTTGTCGTACTCAACTGTGTTTTGGTAGCACAGATGTGTGTTGTTATTGACCTGTCAAGTAAAATAGTGTTGATAGTGATAGAAGTATGTTTACAGCTTATTACATGAAATATTATGAGATTTTTAAAATATAATTTTTTAATGTCAACAGTCTTTAACTTTCTCAAGACATTGTAAACAATTCCATTTTCGTCCAGGAATTTAAGTATAACTAAAATCTGAAGCATTAATTTCGGTCGCTAATTTCATAAATTCCTTTTTTTCCTTTGGTATTTTTTACACATATTTATTCATAGGGATTGTTGATATATGTTTTATATGCGTTCGTAATACTTTCAGTGAAGTGAAGATACATTTTAGACATGTTTATTAACGTTGCAAGGAGTGTGACAGTTAGAAAGTCTTGACATTCGTGGTAGAGACGGTTTAATGACGGGCAGTGGAATCACAATACACGAATCAAGATTCGATTTTTGTGCCTCAAGTTGCTTAACGTTTATTGGGATCAGGGGCGTAATAATAGGGGTAAGGAGGGGGCGTTCACCCCGTGCGGCATTGTTTGTCTTTATATGGAGGGGGTGTATTTTCCGACAACTGTCCGGTTTTTTCGTGGAAGGCGGGTGAATCGTGGCCTGTCCAGGGATTGGGGGGGGGGGGTGTTAACCCTAGTTACGCCAATGCTGGGGATCAAACGTTCTCCTATGTTCCAAGATCAATATGGTCACATGTCCATATTGTGCAATTGTTTTATAAAAGTTATAACGAATGGCTGAACATATCAATCTCTTCTCCTGTTTTCTTTATTAAATTCTGTCACTCTATTTACCGTAACAACGACCTTTTAATTTAAAAAAATTCTTTGATATAGTATTTCTATTGTGAAGGTGAAAAATAGATATTGTAGAATGTGTGTGAAGTAATCCATCGATGGATATTTATAAGACCTGGATATAGGAAATATCCACCCAGTTGTAAAATAAGAATATTATGTGAAAATACTTACGGAGATCCGTGTTCCGCACGCCTTATGGGGTATGACGAGGTCAATACCAGGGTTGGCGGAATTCCTGGTTATGCTGTTGATATCACAGACGGACTGGTTAACAATTCTCAAGTTTCTGGCAGAGATACCGGGGAAGTCCTCCATAGGAAAGTTGACAACAAGGTCACCATTAAAGTTGAAGCAAGTCAGTCGTGCTTCCATTCCTGTATACATTTGATGGTTTTAGTCAGCGGGTAAGAACTAGTAATCGGATGAGGGTAAGTATTAGTCTTCGGATGAGGGTAAGAATTAGTCAACGGATGAGGGTAAGAATTGGTCAGAGGGTGGGGGTAAGAATTAGTCAGAGGGTAGGGGTAAGAATTAGTCAGAGGGTGGGGGTAAGTATCATTCATCGGATGAGGGTAAGAATTAGTCAGAGAGTGGGTTAATATATTGTCAGCGAGTGGGGGTCAGAATTACTAAGACTAAATCATCGGATGAGGGTAAGAATTAGTCATCTGGTTGGGGTATAATAAGTCAGTGGGTGGCGTAATATATAGTCAGTGGGTGGGGGTAACATAATCCCTATATGGAATTAAGACTATTTCTAATTTAGTATCTTTAAGTAGGACCAAGAGTTTCTGAAATCGCCCTATTCATATTTTAAATAATTTAAATGACAAAGATATTTATTTAAACTCACGTGCTGCAACCTCTTGTTGTGCAAGGCACTGAACCCCAGCGATCTCACTCTTGGCGCACGGCCTTGGCATTCCTATAGATTTCTTGCAGTTGAAGATGGAGTCCTCGGATCCATTACACTGGACATTGTCCCAAGCGATTTTGAAAGAGTCATTTACCGGAGGTGTGAACCCGAATTCCACACTAGGCCGTGGACAGACCTGAGTACCTAGACCAATGCTGTAGAGCAACAATGTGGTCTCCATTTAAAAATAAAATGTAGGCTGGTTTTACCTAAACCAAAAATGTACCTTTCTAAAATCTGTGTAATAATACTTGTGTCATACTTCATGTGTAAAAATGCATGTGTAATAACGGGCAAAATCTGTGTAATAATGGGCAACATATTTGGCCTGCTCCTCCTACTTTCTTTTGTGCGTGAACTTAAAAGCTTAACAAATACCTTTACCAGTTTGAATTAATTACACTGCGAAAATTGCAATTTATCTAATGCGTAGCCTGGCAAGGTTTCTTTATGGAAACATATTACTTTAAAATAGAGATTGCTAAAACACTTTTCTCCCTTAAATATCTCATGATCATTATTTTAACTACTTTACACACTAAAACACCATTTTATCTGCTGCATTTGTTTACCTACATCATTTCCGTGCTATGGGACATATGAATGACATAACACTATTCATGTTATATTAGTATATAGAGTCCCGCTGTTCTTCGAAACAACCCCATAATAATTTATCTCAACACAAATCTATCGACCATTTTATAATTACACCTGAGTGAAAATGTCCAGTGCGGAGTTTGAGAGTATTACCTGTAAAAACAGAGCTCTTTGCAGACGACTTCAGCGTCCTTCTCATTCCACCTGTCGTCACAAATGTACTGCCAGTTTCCGTTGACATTGACCTGGACATAGCCCATACCGGGTTTACCCTCCACGCCGTGGAGTCGGATTCTGTTGTTGACCTCCTGACCTGGGCCTGAAACGAAAACATGTGTCAGTGTGTCTTTCTTAGATGTTTAGAGAATCTCGTTACAGTGTGTCTTACAAATGTGTCTGGGCCATGTTGCCAATACGAAACATGTTAAACTCTAATATTTAGAGGGTCCAAGATTGTTCATCACGGCGCTTTGGGAAGATTTCGATCACAAAGAAGGTTTTGTCCCATTTGATACAAGGGTACCAGAAGATGAAACAAATTGTGCAGAGTCTGTCGCTCAAGCAGAGCATGTCAACCAAGCAGAACATATCAGTCAAGCAGAACATATCAGTCAAGCAGAACATATCAGTCAAGCAGAACATATCAGTCAAGCAGAACATATCAGTCAAGCAGAACTTATCAGTCAAGCAGAACCTATCAGTCAAGCAGAACCTATCAGTCAAGCAGAACCTATCAGTCAAGCAGAACATATCAGTCAAGCAGAACCTATCAGTCAAGCAGAACTTATCAGTCAAGCAGAACCTATCAGTCAAGCAGAACCTATCAGTCAAGCAGAACATATCAGTCAAGTAGAACATATCAGTCAATAAAGAATAAATAAATAACTGTATGAAGGACATAGCAGAACAATGTATGTGGCTGCTGGAATCGAAAGGCAGGACAATAGGATAAGAACGTTTCGGCTTATAGCCTTCCTAAGCAGAAATGTCAAATGAAAATGTGACCAAAAAAAAACAGATTAAAACTTAAGTGATCGTCATTGCCAACTTCCGTCAACAACAGTAGCGTTCACTGTCTGTCAAGCAGACCATGTCCATCTAGCAGAGCATGTCAATGTAGCAGACCATGTCAGTTTCAAGTTTCCAGCAGGGATATTTTCACGACCGTTATCTTCGTGTTACTTATACATATAAACATTTGACATGACATTTGTGAAAAGACGTCACGTCCCATACTCACAGGTTCCGTTGATGGTTGTCTCCCTGACATCTTCATGGGCGGGAGGGGCTTGCCTTTGGTGGACGAAATAATCGACTTTGAATTCATGCACGGCGCTAGGAGTCGGGTTCTGACAGACGACTCCGACCTCAGGATCCTGTTGGAAACAGGCAAAACTTTCATCATTGAGTGCTAAACGTGATTATTGCTGCACTTTATGAATGCTATACGTGATGAGTGCTAAACGTGACGAGTACTGCGCGCGTTTTTCGTAAGACAAAGGGAAGAGCTGAATGAATTTGGTCGTTTCTGTATTCACGAGGCTTAACAAGTACAATCCCGACAACACTGGTTAACCAGCTTAAGATCCCGACAACACTGGTTAATCAGCTTAAGATCCCGACAACACTGGTTAACCAGCTTAAGATCCCGACAACACTGGTTAACCAGCTTAAGATCCCGACAACACTGGATAACCAGCTTAAGATCCCGACAACACTAGTTAATCAGCTTAAGATCCCGACAACACTGGTTAATCAGCTTAAGATCCCGACATCACTGGTTAATCAGCTTAAGATACCGACAACACTGGTTAACCAGCTTAAGATCCCGACAACACTGGTTAACCAGCTTAAGATGCCGACAACACTGGTTAATCAGCTTAAGATCCCGACAACACTGGTTAATCAGCTTAAGATCCTGACAACACTGGTTAACCAGCTTAAGATCCCGACAACACTGGTTAATCAGCTTAAGATCCCGACAACACTGGTTAACCAAGTTAATATCCAGACAACACTGGGTAACCAAGTTAAAATCCAGACAACACTGGTTAACCAGCTTAAGATCCCGACAACACTGGTTAACCAGCTTAAGATCCCGACAACACTTTTTAATCAGCTTAAGATCCCGACAACACTGGTTAATCAGCTTAAGATCCCGACAACACTGGTTAACCAAGTTAAGATCCAGACAACACTGGGTAACCAAGTTAAAATCCAGACAACACTGGTTAACCAAGTTAAGATCCCGACAACATTGCTAAACCTTAATAACCACGGTGTAAGCGATGCGTACTTTAAGACTAACTACTGCTACATATCGAATAACTACTGCTGGACAATTCACCAGAAGAGTGATTCCCGATCACACATAGCTTACCAAGGCGCCGCAGTTGACCACGGGATCTCTTCCACAGTCTCCAAGTGTTCCTTCTGTTCCTGTACACTTGACGTTACTGATGAGATAGTTGTGGTTGCCCTGTCTGTACTGGCCCACCGAGGCGGCCCTGCCCCCACTGTGTGAACAGAGAGATCAGCCACGTAATTTGTACATTTTTGTCGTAGGGGAATGCAGAGCGTGAATACATTTTCGCTTAAGGGAACATTTGTTTTAATCAAAACTGGATGGTGATAAGGATATATTATATTCAACATTTTGGGAACCACTGATCTAGGGTGTCATTTAACATTATATCTATAGCCATTCTTATTCAACATTTTGATTATGTGATACCAACCCATATGTCAATATCTAATATCTTTGACACCAACCCAAATTCCAACATCTAATATCTTTGACACCTACCCATATGCCAATATCTCATATCTTTGACACCTACCCATATGCCAGCATCTAATATCTTTGACACCTACCCATATGCCAACATCTAATACCTTTGACACCAACCCAAATGCCAACATCTATTATCTTTGATGCCTACCCATATCCCAACATCTAATATCTATGTTACCTACCCATATCCCAACATCTTGCAGACAACAGCGGCGTCCTCATTTTTCCAATCACTGTCACAAATAGAACCGTTCACCTGTTCACCATTAAGCTGTATGACGACACGTCCGGCATTTAGCCACGTCCCTTGACCACTGTCCAGGCTGACATATGTTATACGATCTAGAATACCTGCAGGGCGATTGGAACCAAGGTTAAGGTCATCATCGGCGATCAATCTGATTCTAATACGGTGACGAGTTCCGACCTGGACACCCGTTATTATCAATATAGGTTTATGCGACAGCTGACAACATTTCTGATTTCTATAGATTACAACTTATAATTATGACGCATGTCATGTTGTTATAAATAAAATCAATTTAATCTTTATGTGCCAATGAACGCGTCCCATTTAATACTTGTCTGAGAGGGGGGGGGGGGGTTAGTTGTAGAAGAATGTTTCCACTTAAATTAGTTAAGAAATATATCCCCTACCCACTGTGTTCTTGTCAATCGATAGTATTTATTTATAAAACTAAAGATGACTAATATACGTTTTCTCAAAAAGGAGCTTTTAATATGTGTAGCATTAGCAACCTTTTTTTTTATTACCGCAGGGAAAATCTCTTGTTTTAATTTTGCCTTTTCTTTCATCAAAATAATGAGTATTTCATTTAGGGGTTTATAAGGTTAAACTATTATATTTTATGCCTCTTAAAATACCTACTAAAACGTTAGCGCTAACTCGTTCACATATTTAGTCACTTGTATTTGATATGTCATATCAATATGTGATACACCTACATTGACCCTCGATGATTATGTAATTGTACGCAAGAAAAGCACCAGCCACAGTTTGAGAATCGCTGGGTTTACTTTAAATGTGTAAAGTCTTATTAAATTTTATTTTCATTCGAAAAAATTATAATCTTTGTTGAGTGATTGCAAACGAAAGACGTTTAATTACCGTGGTTAACACAAATATCCCGCTAAAATATATGTTGAATTTAATTTTATTATTATTTTTACATTGTTTTTTAAAAAGTTGCAACATTACCTTGACATTGGGCTGACCAGCAGAGAACAAAAATAGCCAGTGTCCAAACGACCTTAAACCCCATGTTTGTAAAATTTGAAATTGACAGTTCGTGGTCTTGTCTTTACACTGTCGAAGAAATGAAATATAAGGGGGATGGTGTATAACGGAGCAGTTATGAAGCAATAAATTATTGTATGTTTATTTTCATAAGACATGTTGTTCGTTGGCGATTTTAAAAGCTGTCTAGCCGATAAACTACGCTTAGTTGTCCAGCCAATCAATCACTCTCTGTTGTCTAACCAATCAACTACTCTAAGATCTCTATAACAACTTATCAACCACGCCCTGGAGCATACAAATACCACTCCTCAATCAAAGATAATCAAATCAGTTGAACCAATCAATAACCTACAAACATATTTACTACAACTATTGACCCCATCCACTTCCACTGATGTAACATTCATCTACCACTCCCACTGATCTAAATACAGCCTCTATCCGGCACGCCCACTGACCCAAATATAGCCTCCATCAACCACGTCCAGCGCCATAAATGGAACCTTCGTGCCAACTGTCAAAAAGTCTTCGTCAATCAAGCCCAAATTCCAAAGTTTGATATTCATCAACCACGCCCTCTGTCATGAATATATCCGCAAATCCCACCCACTATCATAATGTATTACCCATCAATTACAAAAAGGAAATCTCTAAAGTTTTTTTAACTGTGACCTGATACTTGTCATACTTCTGTTTGTCTTGTTTTCTGATGAAGTCTCTAAACGTCAAAATCTTTTGCACTGTCTATAAATCCAAGTTTTAGTACACCTTGTACTTATATTTCATCAACTACGCCGCATGTCTTAAGTTGACACCCACCACAAAAACCAACTGCAAACATATAAAACAAAGTCAACCACGCCTACTAAAATCCATGAACATCAAAATCAACAATCACCTATGCAGCTTTCAACCATCAACTATGCATCCATCAACCATCAACTTTTCAGCCCAATTCCTTACTTGCAGTTGCAATCTATCCAAAACAAATCTATTTTCAAACATAATTGTACACAAACACTTTTGACACCCTAAACTGTAACGACCCCTCCCCCCCCCCAATCGCCAACGTTTAGTGGTGGTGCTGTCCGCCCTTCCAGTACCGTACACACATGTACAACACTACCGCCCAATGACATCATATCGTCTGTGTGTGACACTTTCATTCATCAGACTTTCAATGTTTGTTTCTCATGTTTGTTTGAACAAACTGTGTGTTTCTCTCCTTGTGTATAAATATTTTGGTCCTATCTCTTACGACACGGATGTCAGTAATATTAATACCTAGCTGTGTAGAAATCTTTTAAAAGAACATTGATGTATAATTTAAGACTTCGGGAGTAGGGGGTCGTTAAGGAATGCCAGTTTGCTGTTTAGAGTACACACACAAATATTAATAATAAAATATAGAAAAATCAATGAAATGTTTAACTTAGGTTCATTTCGTACGGAGTTATTTTAGTTTGTTCTGAATGATTTTTTCTTCTTTTTTTTTAGCGATTTTATTGGAGATTCATAAAAACGTCAATCGAAACTTAAAAGACATACAGAACAAAAATTGCTTAGAAGTTTCTCCGTAGAGAAGTTACACTGAGTTTTACATTTTATTTTGTAAAAATCATGGTGAGTATTTTTACTGACTTAATAAAGCATACAAAAACAATGATGTTCTGTTCCTAGTGTTTGAGAACTGCGCATCCAGTTACGTTTATTTATGTCTTTTTTATCACATCCATCAATCCAGGACTGATACTCGGGTGGGCGCAGTGGCGTAGGAAGGTGGGTTGTTTCGGGGGCGCCCCCCCCCCAACAGCAATTTATTGTTTATATTTTTATGGAGGAGCGGCATTTTAGAGACCACTGCATTTTCTTTTTTCGTGGAAAGGGGTCTGAAAATTCTCTCCCCCCCATCCCGGGGCGTCACTAAACCTAGCTACGCCACTGAAAGTGGATATTTGATATTATATTAACAATCTATTTGCGTACAGGTCGCAATTTTTTACAAAACATTTTGATAAAAGTTATCGTGAGTGATCTCCCAGCTGGAAAGCAATTTGACGAATTGTAATACAGTGCGGAGTTGTCGTTTACACAAAAATGTCAGAGAATTGTTTTCTCCCTTTTTCTCATTCTTGCTTGAGCAGATGGCAGTCTTTTTTTTCCATGTTTATTAAATTTCAGTTTTAAATTGTTATGAAAACATGTATTGTGATGAATGCTTTAAGGAGATTAGTTACATTGAACTCCCCAAACTAATGGTGCTACCTACCTGGTTGTCATCTAACTCCCCAAACTAAAGGTGGGACAAATCTATGGGTCAACCTCAAATACCCACTGTGAAAACCCCAATCTAATAAGATTTTGACCTATCCAGGTGTGCAACCTATCCACTGGTGTGACCTATCCACTGATGTGACCTATCCACTGGTGTGAACTATCCACTGGTGTGACCTATCCACTGATGTGACCTATCCACTGATGTGACCTATCCACTGATGTGACCTATCCACTGGTGTGACCTGTACCCGAGTATATATGTTAATGTGCAGTCTCAAATTTTCAAAGAGTTGTTGTTTTTTTTAATTGAAATTAAAATCCATTGAGTGAACGGTTTTTAAGTTCTATCAAGTACAAGAGTCAAAGTAGTTTAGAGATGTGTTTACGGGGAAATGTAGTTATTCTAAGCATGCTAGGTAAAAATAAAATATGTTCAATTGCTCTTGGTTAAGGAAAGCTATACAATTAGTCTCAGATTGATATACATAAATTTATCTGTAAAAAAATGTAATTGAAATAATACGTCATAAATAAACATTCACCAAAAGAGGTTTAATCATATTTTCAGCAATGTATTGGACATGTTGAGTGTTTGAGAAGGTGTTGTACAGTGTATTAGCTTTTTAAAAATGTTTAGGCCGTACTAAGAGTTTCAAAGGTCAGAGGTCATAGGTTGGGCGGACCAGATAACATTATAGATTAGTATATCTTTTTGGTTACATAAAATATCGAACTAAAAATAAAATTGTCTTGGACTGGTTCAACGAGCACTAGGTTGACTACGCCCTAGTGTCACTTGATTAGCCCCCCCCACCCCTACGTCTCCACCAAAAATAATTTCGTTATCTAACTGTACCAAATTATCTGTATATGGAATGTATCCCCCCCCCCCCACACACACATCTTTAAAATTAGCAGTAGTTTCTCTTTGCAAGTCGCAGGATGCATAGTTGCATCTATGGTTACATTCTGACACAGGGAACAGACAAACACACATTTAAAAAGAAATAAAAATAATATTGAAGAGAACTGTGTATTTCAATGTAAAAAGTGATGACTAAAAAGAGTAGCCATAACATTCATATAGTACAAGAAGTGTACCGTGTGGCCCCCATGGTAAGAAGACCGTCATCCTTCCATTCTTGTCACATGTCAAATGGCATAAATGTATCATTAGAACATGCTTTTTAAAATTGATGGTTTTGCCTAGTGTGTAAAACAAAATATGTCACCACTTTCATAATCAATAAGAAATATTTGTAAACTATAAATACCAATAATACGTCTTGTGATAGAGCCATCAATCTAACAGAAAACATGTTTCTTGCAACTGAATTGTTGACACTGTTCAACTGCTTCTGTAGACCGTGTTCATTTTTTCTTAACAAAATAATGATATTAATTCGAGTCTGGTCACATAACATTAAAATAATTCATTATTGTTTTATGAAGCTATGTAATCTGATTCGTCTACACAGGGGGAGGGGGGGGGGCTTGGCTTCCACCCTTCACCCTGTATGAATAATCGATTTATTTCAAGAAGAATGTATTTAAAAAGGCCAAACAATCTGATAGAGCTTTAATAGGTTAAGTTTTGTTTGAATAATGTCCCAGCACCATTCCGATGTTTAGAATGGTCTGATCGAATAATGTCCCAGCACCATTCCGATGTTTAGAATGGTCTGATCGAATAATGTCCCAGCACCATTCCGATGTTTAGAATGGTCTGATCGATCTTGGACCGACGAACTAACACTTACGTTTTAAAATTACTACTTACAATAATATGGGAAGAGGTAGACATTTACAAAGCACGACACGCTTTGAGATAGAAAATCATTTTAATATTTATTTTTTTCATTTTTATTATCAAATAATAACTTCGAGGATTTAAAAGCTTCATTTGTTTGAAATTAAAGACATTATTTTGTAATCATTTAGCAGAAAAACAAACAATAAATAGCAAGAACTCACCAGATTGTTGTTGACTGTCAACTTGTGGCCGATGGAGCCGTCTTAGTCCCGTAACAAGATAGCACAAACGTACGGTTACTTTATAAACCTGTCAGAATGTTCTTAACATCCGTGTTCAAATTTCTTCGGTACTTAGATAAAGTTGGGACCAAAAACCAAAAAAAAAAAAAAAAAAAAAAAAAAAAAGGGTGTGGGGGCGTGGCTGATAGAGAGGCATTCATGATCATACATATTTATTTTTAGATATCTCCAGACGTAGATTTCTTATTGAAATGTTTTATATCGGTCCTAGGAAGTTGGAGATGGGCGTATGCTTGAGCGTCACTAAACTAGACTGGCCAGACTTTTATGGTTTTTTAATTTTTTTTTTTTTAACGTCACGTCAGGTACTTTGACACAAATTTTAAATATTGTCCGATGGCCATAAATGATACATAATTTTATTGGGCTAGCTGTAAGCTTAAAAACCCATCAGTATGATCTTTCTATTTTTTATAGAACTGGAGTTATGATTTTCTTGCCGAATTGTGTATGCCCCTTACATAAACTATATATTTGACCATAAAATAACATGCAACCCACTTATCAAAGTTTTGCACTTTTTTAACAATAGCTTTTTATTTTTAAAGATATTTATACTAATTTTCAGTAGATATTCTCAATGCAATATACAATACATTGAATAACAGAATGTTCACATTAAATTATAAACATTTATTTGGAAAAAAAAATTGAGGAGAAAGTAAAACATATCCTTGTAAAAAAAAAAAATTTTTTTTGTAAATTTGTCATTGCTTACACGAAAATAAATGCGACTTTTTATTCCATTTTAGAGTAAACCAACTTCAAATATATTTTAAATTTTATTTATACTTACATGGTTTGGAGGGAATCTGAAAAAAAATAAAAAGAAAAAGTATTTGCATTTTTAATTTGAATTGAATAAACTCTATACAATAAACTAATTAATCACATACAATAAATCAATGCTACGACTTATTTGATGGGACATTGAAAACTTACTGATAAGAAATATGGAAAAGTTATTAATGAATTTTTCAAATACAGTCAAAACAGACATGCAAAAAAAATGTCTGGTTCATAGTTTGTAAATGAATTACGGACAAAAAGTACTAATTCTATTAACATTTACCTGTATGATATCAACTGCTAGAGAATTTAAAATAATCTGAAAAGAAAAAAAAAAGAGAGAAATAATTGTTTAAAATGTATTCCAAAAGAAAAAGTCAGAGGTTGATACATTGAAAGTAATGAAACCCAACAATTATTTAATAAATAATGTTGTAATTATAATTAATTCTATAATATGAAATTTAATTGTTACCTTTTGTAAAGAAAATAAATTTCCTCTAAAAGAAAAATGTAACATTTATAAAAAATATTATAGTGACAAACAAATCATTAGTTCATACATGTTTAAGGATTTACACAAAATAATTTTGTTAAATAAATGTTTCCAATAACTAACACTAGGTTAAAATCCTTAAAAATAAAAAATAAATGTTAAAAGTATTAAAAAAGCTATCGGGACAAAATAAAAATCAATTGTTCATACATGTTTAAGGATTTACACAAAATAAAATTCTAAGTAATTGCAAACAGAAACTAATTGTAGAATTTAAATTTTAGATAAAAAACTGAAGAATATTTTTTTAAATATTGAAATAGAGATTCAGACAAAATCAAAACTAATGTTAAAAAATACAAAAATCAATAATTCCTACAACAAATCACATATAAACACATTTTACTTTTCTAAAACAATGCAAACAGTAATCAACACTAGCATTAAAGATTGAGAAAAAATTCTGAAAAATAAAAATGAAAAAATTGTTTTAAAAGTAATCAAGACCAAATAAAAATCAGTTGTTATTACATGAAATATTTACACAAAAAAAATAATTTTCTAGATCAAAGCAAACATTTACTAACACTAACTTGAAAGAAAAGATAACAGAAAATAACAGCCTGAAAACGAAATATTGGAAAGGTGTTAAAACAGTTACCAAGACGAAATCAAAACCAATTTTAAAAACTAGAAAATCAAAGGTGAGTACATTATATATCTATACGTTATAAATTTCTAAATCAATGCAAACAGTAATTAACACTAGCATTGAAAGTTCAGATAAGAGCCTGAAAAAGAAAGACGGAAGAAGTAGGTATTAAAAAAAGTTATCAAATTAAAATTAAACAAAATCAGGGGTTCCTACACATTTTAAAGTATTGACACAATAAAATCTATAAATAACAGGTAATTAAATCTAGCATGAAAAGTGCAAAAAAAATTACCTGAACAAGAAAAATAAGAAAAGTATTTTTTTTTAAATTATCAGTTATAAACTAAACAATAAAATAAAATAGTTTATACATTTTAAAAGTATCTACAAATATTCATTTTCTGAATAAAAGCTAAAAATTATAAATAGTTTTAAATAGTTCAAAATGTATGAAATCATTTAAATAAGACTAAAATATCCCATACAGGCGTCTGCAATTCTAGAAGAGTAACAGGAATCACCTTAAATGTCATCTACACAATAAATTTCGGGACAACCCTTTCTAAATTTTTTTAAAATTACCATTGCAACTACTTCCCCATCAAAGACCTTGTCTTCTCTATCTACATGCCAAACATGCCTGATAGGTCAGTGCAAGCAGAGTACAGATTTCTGAAACAATTCATTAAAATTGTCTTTAGTGCCTTGGAGAAGACTGGAAAAAACATGATAACTCAGCCTTAATCCAGATTGAAGACAGTTTCTAATTGTCTCTTTCCAATTAATTACTATCTGTCTTATCCCTTTTCTAAGCTCAATCTGGCTGTCTAAATCTAACCGTCTCAATAACGTATCCTTACCTTTAAATTGAGTTGCTCAATTAGGGATTGTTTCATTAGGGATTGTTTCATTAGGGATTGTTTAATTAGGGATTGTTTAGTTAGGGATTGTTTCATTAGAGATTGTTTCATTAAGGATTGTTTCATTAGGGATTGTTAATTTAGGAGCTTTTAATTAGGGATTGTTTAGTTAGGGATTGTTTCATTAGGGATTGTTAAGTTAGGAGTATTTTAATTAAGAATTGTTTAATTATGGATTATTAAAATAGGGATGTTTAATTAGCGATTGTTAAAATAGCGATTGTTTAATTAGGGATTGTTTAATTTAGGACTTTTTTAATTATGGATTATTTAATTAGAAGTTGTTTAATTTGGGATTATTTAATTTTGGATTGTTTAATACGTTTTTTGTTTTTTTTTTAAATCGGGGTTGTTTTATTAGAAATTGTTTTATTGGGGATTGTTTGATTGTGGATTGTTTTATTGGGATTGTTTTATTGGGGATTGTTTTATTGGGGATTGTTTGATTAGGGATTGTTTACGTAGCGGTCAGTTAATCACTTGTCATTTGTAAAGTAGATAAAAATAATATTAAAAAGCCTAACTACAAAGAATTGAAAAACATTTTTTTTTACATCGTTGTTCTTATTTTTTTAAAAATTATAAATGAAACCATGTCACAAATGGGTTAACATCATTGTTACATGCCCACTTGAAATTATTTCGCTTACGCTTATTCAGAATAGAGTAGACATCTATTTTTGTTATATTTGTTGGACAGTTTTTTTCCCCTTGCGTTCACTTACAAGATGTTCGTTTGATGGAGAAATGTTCAATGGAAAAATTGATCGAATTGAAATTTGTTAAACGTAGATTCACTTATTTATGTTTAAAAAACCTTAAATAAAAATAGCTAAAAATGTAAAATTAATATTAAAATTTATTTTTTTTTGTCCCCCCCCCCCCTAAAAAATTTCATTTTGAAGAAGCTTCAGCACGTCCAATTTTATTTCGAAAAAATGTCCGGTAACCGTGGAGAGGTCAATCCGTTGTTCTTAAACAAGGTTTATTAAAGATATCGTTACTGATAACGATTGCTTTCGGTTTTCAAGTTGCTATGGAAACAAAATTTCGATGTGTGATTGACAAGTCCTTACTGTAGTATTGCGATGTTGTGTGTCATACAGGATGAGATGTCGGTTGTTCTCGAAAGAAAGTGTTTGTGATGTGAAAATGTTAAAAGAGATGGCGCGTTCTGTTTGTGTTCCGTCGGAAATTCAGTGGGGGCACAACTTAACCATCATTAATCAGAAGATGGACGCACCATAATGCGGCCTTGTGCGAAGACGTATGTCTGTGCTACTGAACGCCCTTTCAGACATTTGAATGCTTTTACAAAAGGGGCCTTTGATGACAATTTTCCCAGAATGCTTTCAAATATTCTTGTCGTCCTTTGATAGTAAATACCGCCCAAGTCGGCGCCTCTGCTAGCATTAATTATATTAACGTTTAAAAAAGGCGATGCAACTCATCAAACTAAGGGTGCCACCTATCTGCGGGTTAACCACAAATACCCAATTTGACAACCCCAAAACCAAGAGTGGGACCTATCAACTGGTGTGATCCTTCTAGTGGTGCGAACAAAGTGGTCTTTCAATATAGAGGACGGCGCCAAATGACAAAGAGAAGAGCGGCAAATAAATAGCCCCTGCGTTGCCAGGTTTCATGGCTGAAAGGTGCCAACTTGAGGGGCCTGGGAATTACTATAAATGTATATGTAACCCAAGAGTGGCAAAACATAAGGAATTAGTGGGGGCAAGAGAAGGTGTTGTTAAATAGTTTAATGATTAATGAGTTTGTGGTAGAAGATGTTATCTAACAGTTTCGTGATCAGGCGTGTCATGGCACGTGAAGGTGCAAAATGTTAGCCACAACCACTTGTCTCCCTTTTGTTTTTATATAATAATATTGAATTCACCGTAATTGTGCTGTGTCACTCCATTTACCCACCCTCCCTTGATTGGGAACAGGTTGTTTACATTCGAATACGTTCTATTTGTTCTAAAGAATATGCTGCCAGGTTACGCAAATTGTAGCATTTCTTTTCTGGTATGTTCTGATTTATTCCCTATTTTTGAGCTGGCATTTTGCCTTGAAAGGAGGGATTTGTTGCTTATTTGCAAAACATATACGAGACAATTATTTTATTGCAAGATTGTACTCTGAAGTACTGTTTGTACGTGTGTAAATTTATATTTGTATTTTGCGAGGATTGCATCTTTTCACTTGCTACTTTTGTTTGTTAAAATAGCTTTATTTCTGTAAATTTGAATTGTTATTTTTTATAGAAATTTAATGGTAAAATTACAATGAACATCGTTAGTATCCCTAGTAAGATAAAAATACGATAGCTAGTTTTAATTTAAAAAATAATTTTATAAGTATGCTCATAAAGCTTGTAAGGGTATAAAATATATTATTACAATTAGCCGTGTCAAACAGACTTTGAGGTAAACAAGCCTTCGGTAGTGACTGACACGAGCTACTTTTTTTATGCTCAGTGATGCATTCTCAAATCTCGACAAATCTCCTGACACCATCTTGTTCTATTGTGACCAAGTGAACACAACAATACTATAACTATAATAATAAATAAAAACGAATCCCTCATTTAGCTCAAAATAACAAAAGCTTCTTTATTACTTAGATATTCTATGAAATGTGATATGAAATGTGATATGAAATGTGGTATGAAATGTGATATGAAATGTGATATGAAATGTGATATGAAATGTGATATGAAATGTGATATGAAATGTGATATGAAATGTGATATGAAATGTGATATGAAATGTGATATGAAATGTGATATGAAATGTGATACGAAATCTGATACGAAATGTGATATGAAATCTGATATGAAATGTGATATGAAATGTGATATGAAATGTGATATGAAATGTGATATGAAATGTGATATGAAATGTGATATGAAATGCGATAGAAAATATGATAGAAAAGGTATTAAGAAAATATACTATGAAACATGACATCACATGCACTAACAGTACAGGTATACTAAGAAATATTTATGGTTGTGAACGAAATATAGCTGAAAGTATGACAATCGCAAAAAGTGGGGAAGATATAATATAACAATCTAAATTATAATTCAGGCCAGACACTGCCGTGGAGTCTTGGATGACTGTCACTACTATTCTCATTAAGGGTCTGTCCTATCATCAATGTTTGTCTCTGGCTCTTTCTCACTTCTCGTGGTCGCTAAGTGTTGGCATCCGTTCACTATCAACACGACCACACGCTTGTAATAATTTGTCTCACTGGTAGAACATAGAAGGTGACTATTCCTTCAATATATATAGAAAATCCCCAACAATATGTGATATATGCAGATCCCTACTTATCTACTTACTATAGTCTGCCAGACATAACTGAATGTCAATTTAACACATATATCATTCTCACAAATTACCATACAGCTTCTACATTCTAACACCGTAATTAATAAAATAATAATAATGAAGTTCATTTGAAAAATCACGCTTCATCCCCAAAGGCTCGAAGCGCGGTACAAAAACAAAGCTGGGAGATAATAACTAGCTGGCAAAGATGGTAGACAACTTCACCCCAGCAGGTATTTGCGAAATAGATGAGTTTTCAAATCGGTTTTGAAGGACTCTGTGGCAAGAACGTGTACAAGCTAGGTGTAACTCTAAATCTTCACACACAGGAAATAAGTTTAGTGTGACGACTGCAGCTCTTGGTCACTTAAGTGACTGAATTTCATTTGCCTTTATACCCAAGCCTTCCTTCTCAAACTTCTACACAATGTCGCCTCTCATTTACCAAGGTCCGTATAGATGGTAATATTGTCTTATATCACGTAATGATAAACTCACCCTAAAGGCACTTGACGCAAGTCACGACAAACGTATCGTTGTCACTGTGGGGGGGGGGGGGGGGCTGAGAATTCACTACATTCTTACCCGCCTAGTGACAATACATTATTCGTGGCCCCCCTACTCCCCCACGATCTGTAGACCTATTAAGGGTATGACGAACATGACGTCATGGTCACGTTCATCCTGTGACGTAAACATTAGACAACTGATCAATAATTGAGAAGAGATTTTAGACAAATGTTGTGGAAAATATTTTTTTTTTTTGCGGCTAAAAATTAAGAATAGAAGTAGCAAATTCTAATTTTGAAAATGCTGTTAGAGATTTGATCATTGTCCACTTATTGGATGAATATCTGGGGACTGAGGACTAGCTTCGGTCAATGTTTGGATATGATCCTAGTACTGAACTCCAATTAATTCTAAAAAAGTGGAGCAAGACGCTTCGGGGAGAAAAAAATAATAAGCTCTCCAGGAAATGGAGACAAAATATTTAATGAAATGAACATTATGAGTTCAATGGAAAATAGACCTAAAGCTAACACTGTGGCGAAATGTCGTCTAGGGGTAGGTCACCTTCCAACGGCTACAGAAAACAACATGAGTCTACAACTCCGTTTCTCTCTTGTCTCATCAAACAACTTCACGAGATGGTCTTGACCGAACAGTCTCCAACTAGTTACAGAATAACCACAAACAAACACTAACGGTGTTCACACAACACGAATGAAAAAAAAAACGTATGTATATCCTCACAAATGCACCCGGCTCAACAAACATCAACCACTCACTCCCTAAAGAATATATTTCTTGTCGTTCCATACAAAATCTATCGCCCATAACAAAAATATCGCACCACCGGGACTGCGTCATTGCGCATTCATGACTGAGTCAAAGACGTGCGAAAAAAGGAAAGTTCCAAAAGGAAACATTATTGCTCACTGAAAAAATTATCAAGACAGACACATAACATAATCCTAAGATCTTAACGTGACAACCACCGTTCATGGATATAAAGCAATTAAGCTGCAAATTAATCTCTAAGTGAGTCTGCAGATAAAGTTATTTACCAGTATATTGATAAATTTGAGAAAAAAATGCGCAAATTTTAGAATCCCTTGGACTATTTGGTCTACATTACTGCAGATGGCTTCGAATGGTCCGGCAGCAAAAGTTTTTGAGTTCTTTAACGTTTAAAAGCATGTGGACTATAAGCTTGTAAAGTTGTTAATACATAAGTCTTATTCATGTGTCCACAAACCACACAGTAAAAGTATAGGGCGTTGTTGAAATGTGAAGGCGAAATACACGTTGATTTTCCAAGAAAAAATGAACGATTACTAGAAAAGCAGCTTCGTGCAAACAACAGCCACACACGCTTCAAAATTTTTTTCACGAAACTCGAACTAATGGAGGAATTCAAGAATTGTGTTCGTATGGACGTAGTTACACATGCTGCAGACCGTGGTATAGATGATGTGCACAAGGCAGCAGTGTTGGCTGACGACTTCACCATCTCGCGTCAATTCTTAAATAGCTAGTTGACCAGGTACTATAGAGCCGCACTATCAACGTATAGCATGCCTCAACAACGATCAAATGAGTCGGACACAAACTAATAAAATATCAGTGTCATATGTTTCTATTGTAAAAAAGAAAGGTCATAATAGGGATGATTTTTTATAAACTCATGAAGAAAAACAAGAAGACCACACATCCTGTAACAAGTGGCGTAGCGGGAGGGTGAGGGGGTGCGGACCGCACCGGCTGACCCAACCCTATCTACGCCACTACCTGGTACACCACTCAATCCAGAGGTGTACGTCTTCTACTCTAGCTAGATTTTTAACAAGACTTTTGCTACCAAGGTCGAAACGTCTAAATCAGATAATGCTGACGTCATTCAAGATTGTATGCTCTATATTTTGGAGGACTTGACTTGTGTTACTCCCGAGGGATTCTTTCAGTCTGCTCGGAGGACTTGACTTGTGTTACTCCCGAGGGATTCTTTCAGTCTGCTCAGAGGACTTGACATGTGTTACTCCCGAGGGATTCTTTCAGTCTGCTCGGGGGACTTGACTTGTGTTACTCCCGAGGGATTCTTTCAGTCTGCTCGGAGGACTTGACTTGTGTTACTCCCGATAGATTGTTTCAGTCTGCTCGGAGTACTTGACTTGTGTTACTCCCGAGGGATTCTTTCAGTCTGCTCAGAGGACTTGACATGTGTTACTCCCGAGGGATTCTTTCAGTCTGCTCGGGGGACTTGACTTGTGTTACTCCCGAGGGATTCTTTAAGTCTGCTCGGAGGAATTGACTTGTGTTACTCGCGATGGATTTTTTCAGTCTGCTCGGAGGACTTGACTTGTGTTACTCCCGAGGGATTCTTTCAGTCTGCTCGGAGGACTTGACTTGTGTTACTCCCGAGGGATTCTTTCAGTCTGCTCGGAGGACTTGACTTGTGTTACTCCCGAGGGATTCTTTCAGTCTGCTCGGAGAACTTGACTTGTGTTACTCCCGAGGGATTCTTTCAGTCTGCTCGGAGGACTTGACTTGTGTTACTCCCGATGGATTCTTTCAATCTGCTCGGAGGACTTGACTTGTGTTACTCCCGAGGGATTCTTTCAGTCTGCTCGGAGGACTTGACTTGTGTTACTCCCAAAGGATTCTTTCAGTCTGCTCGGAGGACTTGACTTGTGTTACTCCCGAGGGATTCTTTCAGTCTGCTCGAAGGACTTGACTTGTGTTACTCCCGATGGATTCTTTCAGTCTGCTCGGAGGACTTGACTTGTGTTACTCCCGAGGGATTCTTTCAGTCTGCTCAGAGGACTTGACTTGTGTTACTCCCGATGGATTCTTTCAGTCTGCTCAGAGGACTTGACTTGTGTTACTCCCGAGGGATTCTTTCAGTCTGCTCGGAGGACTTGACTTGAGTTACTCCCGATGGATTCTTTCAGTCTGCTCGTAGGACTTGACTTGTGTTACTCCCGAGGGATTCTTTAAGTCTGCTCGAAGGACTTGACTTGTGTTACTCCCGATGGATTCTTTCAGTCTGATCGGAGGACTTGAAATGTGTTACTCCCGAGGGATTCTTTCAGTCTGCTCGGAGGACTTGACTTGTGTTACTCCCGAGGGATTATTTCAGTCTGCTCAGAGGACTTGACATGTGTTACTCCCGAGGTTTTCTTTCAGTCTGCTTGGGGGACTTGACTTGTGTTACACCCGAGGGATTCTTTCAGTCTGCTCAGAGGACTTGACTTGTGTTACTCCCGAGGGATTCTTTCAGTCTGCTCGGAGGACTTGACTTGTGTTACTCCCGTTGGATTCTTTCAGTCTGCTCAGAGGACTTGACATGTGTTACTCCCGACGGATTCTTTCAGTCTGCTCAGAGGACTTGACATGTGTTACTCCCGAGGGATTCTTTCAGTCTGCTCGGGGGACTTGACTTGTGTTACTCCCGAGGGATTCTTTAAGTCTGCTCGGAGGAATTGACTTGTGTTACTCCCGATGGATTCTTTCAGTCTGCTCGGAGGACTTGACTTGTGTTACTCCCGAGGGATTCTTTCAGTCTGCTCGGAGGACTTGACTTGTGTTACTCCCGATGGATTCTTTCAGTCTGCATAGAGGACTTGACTTGTGTTACTCCCGAGGGATTCTTTCAGTCTGCTCGGAGGACTTGACTTGAGTTACTCCCGATGGATTCTTTCAGTCTGCTCGTAGGACTTGACTTGTGTTACTCCCGAGGGATTCTTTAAGTCTGCTCGAAGGACTTGACTTGTGTTACTCCCGATGGATTCTTTCAGTCTGATCGGAGGACTTGACTTGTGTTTCTTCCGAGGGATTCTTTCAGTCTGCTCGGACTTGACTTGTGTTACTCCCGAGGGATTATTTCAGTCTGCTGAGAGGACTTGACATGTGTTACTCCCGAGGGATTCTTTCAGTCTGCTCGGAGGACTTGACTTGTGTTACTCCCGAGGGATTCTTTCAGTCTGCTCGGAGGACTTGACTTGTGTTACTCCCGAGGGATTCTTTCAGTCTGCTCAGAGGACTTGAAATGTGTTACTCCCGAGGGATTCTTTCAGTCTGCTCGGAGGACTTGACTTGTGTTACTCCCGATGGATTCTTTCAGTCTGCTCGGAGGACTTGACTTGTGTTCCTCCCGAGGGATTCTTTCAGTCTGCTCGAAGGACTTGACTTGTGTTACTCCCGTTGGATTCTTTCAGTCTGCTCGGAGGACTTGACTTGTGTTACTCCCGAGGGATTCTTTCAGTCTGCTCGGAGGACTTGACTTGTGTTACTCCCGATGGATTCTTTCAGTCTGCTCGGAGGACTTGACTTGTGTTACTCCCGATGGATTCTTTCAGTCTGCTCGGAGGACTTGACTTGTGTTACTTCCGAGGGATTCTTTTAGTCTGCTCGGGGGACTTGACTTGTGTTACTCCCGAGGGATTCTTTCAGTCTGCTCGGAGGACTTGACTTGTGTTACTCCCGAGGGATTCTTTCAGTCTGCTCAGAGGACTTGACATGTGTTACTCCCGAGGGATTCTTTCAGTCTGCTCGGGGGACTTGACTTGTGTTACTCCCGAGGGATTCTTTCAGTCTGCTCGAAGGACTTGACTTGTGTTACTCCCGAGGGATTCTTTCAGTCTGCTCGGAGGACTTGACTTGTGTTACTCCCGATGGATTCTTTCAGTCTGCTCGGAGGACTTGACATGTGTTACTCCCGAGGGATTCTTTTAGTCTACCACCTATAAAGATATGACAAACGACCTATATAAGATGTTACAAGACCCAGGTGCATCACACTCCTTATTGATCGAGGGTTGACTTTCCTTGTTCAAAAACTGCTGCTGGAGACGTAAACCTGGCTTTTAATGATGTACTTTTACACCTTATTGATCTGAAAAAAATGTGGTCGTGTGTGTACCGCCGACACTATCACTGGAGGTTATCTCGTTACTTTTTTAAAATGACTTGGGTGTTTGAGAACGTTACATCCGAACCCTGTTTCGCTGAATTGTATGATGAAGATCTAGAGTTATATCCAGCACACGCTGTTACAAGGGTTATGAGTCAAAACATCTCCGAAAGAGAGCTTTCCCCAACATTTAAGAAAAGAGTTAAGAAAGAAAATCCTGATATTAATCTGTGAACATCATTTTGCAAAGTCTCATCGAAGAGTCAAATAATCACAAGACATCAACTATAATGCAACATCTCGAAGAGAGAAAGAGTGATCCAGAAATGGCAACATTTTGTGAGAATACGTTGAGAAGAAGTTGAACCTGATCCTGTGTGCTACTTCCTACAAGAAGACATACTTTTGAGAAAATGGTGACCTCTACATGAATGGAGCATAGTTCATTTTAAAAGAGTTGCTCCTACCCCTTTCCGAAACGAAGTCCTGAACTTAGCCCACAATTCACCACTTTAAGACCATTTGTGAATGAACAAGAATTATCACAAAATAACGGCGCACTTCTTATGGCCCACAAGAAATAATGATGTTATCGATTAATGCAAATCCTACCATTATTGTCAATCGGTACGAAAACCAAATCAGAAGATATCAGCAGCTCCGGCATTTAAGAATCTTTTAGTCCGTGATAATAAACAGTTGGAACTCTGCAAAACAAGAACTCAGCTCACCAATACCTGCTGACTATCATGAGTGCTTTAGCGCGGTTTCCACTAGCTGTTCCCCTTCGTAATATCAAGACTCCGAGCATCGTCAAAGACTTGATAATGTTTTTTTTTACATTGTTTTGTTTTCCAAAGCTTGTACAGTCTGACCAAGGAACGGCTGGACTTTTCAAGCCAGTGATTTATTAACTGTGTATAGAACACATCTGGTCGACAGCATATCATTCTTAGCCGCAGGAAGCACTAGAGCGATTACATCAGACAATAAAGATCATGATGAGGACGTGCTGGCAAGAACAAGAGAAAGGCTTTCATGAAGGCATCGACATGCTACTGTTCACCGCCAGGGAAGAAGTTCAAGAATCATTTGGATTAACCTCTTTGAATTGATGTTCTACCATACGCTTCGCGACCCTTAGATTTTTTAAAGATAATTCGATGTCACCAACACTCACTTTAAAACAAAACAACGTGCTATATTTTTTTTTTAAACTAATACTAAACTTGAATGAATCACTATGACATTAATCATAGTCAGAAAAATGATAATGATAATATGTTAAAAATGTATCCGAACTATGTTAAATAAAAGGAATATACTTTTTCATTTATTTTGATAATAGCTCTTTAATAAATAAAGAGATTCATTATGAAAAAAAAATATCAATACCTTTTTAAGTGGGAATTGTTAAGGCGTGTGTATGGTCCTAGTTTTAGCCACAACCACTTGTCTCCCATATGTTTTGCTTTGATTTTGACGACACCGAATAAATGTGCTGCTGCGCCACTCCTTTTACCCATTCCACATTTGAATGGGAAAGGGTTGTTTACATTGTTCATTCTACCAGCAACAACTTAAAACAGATTTAATTTCCAAAACCCTAACACTACGTCGACAATTAGTGAAATGATTTAATAGTTTGATGATTAGGGTGAGGATGTGTCATGTTGGTGATTATTCTGTCGACGCCCGTAATATACCAGGATATGAACGAATGTCAGATGTGCTTCAGAGTAGGAGGTACTGGTCATTATGTACAGATTATGAGGTAGAATGCAGATCATGGGATACAGGTCATTGGGAACAGGTTATGAGGTGCACGTCATCGGGTACAAGTAATGAGGTACAGGTCAGTGTGTCCAGGAAATGGGATTTAGGTCATGTGTTTCAGTTATTTCGTATAGGCAGTGGCGGAGCTTAGGCTAATGCTACATGGGGCAGTGCAAAATTAGTGCCACATGGGCAGTCCAAGAATATTGCCACATAGGACAGTCCAAGATTATTGCCACATGGGCAGTCCAAGAATATTGCCACATGGGCAGTCCAAGATTATTGCCACATAAGCCAGTCCAAGAATATTGCCACATGGGCAGTCCAAGATTATTGCCACATAGGACAGTCCAATGTCATGAGATACAGGAAATTGGAAGCAGTTCATTTGGATAAATGACCTTGGATTGCGCAGAGGTAAAACTTTAAATTCACACCCCTGACAGAGCTACCGATGAACCCATTATTCTTTGTTCTTGGAAGAAATCAGCTGACCAAGAAGGGGTCACTTACCATGAGTCTTACCATAAGACAACATATATATTAAGATAACATATAATAATAATGAGTCATGATTGGCAGACGGAGGAAAGAAGCCATCAATTTCAATGCATGGGTGGGATGCGGATGAAGTGAACTATCGACTTAGTTATGAATGCTGGCTTTCCCATCATCTCGAGTCCTCTGGGTGGATAGCAGGGAAGGTGTCATCATTGTTGGACATTTAGAGAAGGTTGTGCGATAGAGGATTGAGGGAGACGAAGAGTTCTGTTTCCGGCGATGACTAAAACACAGTAAGCACTGAGTCTTAGACCTGTTGGTTGGGTTCATGTAACTATACGCTATTACTAAAAAAAAATTTGAAATGTGTTTCAATTGATGCCTGACATTGAGAATTTTGAAATGTGTTTGTCCTGTGGACTTCTCTTGCTGATTCAACAACCTTCTTCGTAAAAGATGTCTATAACAAGGCGAGCTACCCGTAACAAGGCGAGCTACCTGTAACAAGGCGAGCTACCCGTAACAAGGCGAGCTACCTGTAACAAGGCGAGCTATCTGTAACAAGGCGAGCTATATGTAACAAGGCGAGCTATCTGTAACAAGGCGAGCTATATGTAACAAGGTGAGCTATCTGTAACAAGGCGAGCTATATGTAACAAGGCGAGCTACCTGTAACAAGGCGAACAACCGGTAACAAGACGAGCTACCTGTAACAAAGCGAGCTACCTGTAACAAGGCGAGCTATCTGTAACATAGCGAGCTACCTGTAACAAGGCGTATACACCATTAGAGATCAGACCGCACACTATTCTTAGGGATTGTGCTTTACTGGGATCTCGCCAAAAATTACATGAATCGCTCTTCTCAGGGTAAAAATAATATATCAATTGGATGTAACTTGTACGCCTCAAAATAAACTATATTGTTATTTAAATGTGCGTGCTAAAAGTGTAAAATAAAAGTGTAAAATAAAAGTGTAAAATAAAAGTAAAGAATGAAAGTGTAAAATGAAAGTGTAAAATGAAAGTGTAAAATGAAAGAGTAAAATGAAAGAGTAAAATGAAAGAGTAAAATGAAAGAGTAAAATATAAAAAAATGAACACCTTTAACAAAATAAATGCTTCTAATCTTTATTCACAGTGCTTCATTTGTGGAGACAGCATTGTTCAGGAGCGATAGTTTCCGTGGTTACTGTTACAGATGTGGTTTCTTTTTTGAGAGAAAGTCAAATGAATGGGCATTTTGAAAATTCATATTGTGTCTGGTTATTCCAAACGATAAATTCTATATAATGTTTTGCTGCTTTATTAAATTAAAGAGACATATATTTTGTTATCGTAATGGTTGGGTTAAACACTTGGCTGGTTGAACTGAGTTAAACACATTGCTGTTGATGCATAATATTTATTAACTAGTTACATCACATATGTAATAAATTGAAATATGCATGTAACAATTTCATTTTAAAGCAGGATATATTTTATATTTATTAAAATTCAACAACAATTTTTTTTTAAATTTTAAAGATCATAAATATTTCATCTTAAAGGTGAAAATAATTTCATTAGATAGTTAGCTTGAATAGGATTTCAGATATCTTTATTTTATTGGGTATTTGGTAACAAGTGAAATATAGACATTACAGATATCTTTTATGTCAGACCAGGTTAAGATCTGTTCAGCATGAACTATGCTCCGAACTCGCGAATTCCAAGAAACACTATCTATAAATAACTAGGTCGGCCTTGACATTGACCGTTGAGTTTAAGGTTTACGGAAACGTGGGTTGATGCTTTCAGCGGTTCTGTCTTGGTGTGACTGGGCTGGCAGTGCGTTGACAGGGGCCTGCTTGGGGTCGGTGATCTGTACAATTTGGGAGACAACTGTGTCTAGTCCAGTTACTTCATCAGCCAAGTTACGCCTCTTACGTCCAGATGTAACGCATGATCTAGCGAGAAGAATAATGAACGAAATGATTAGATACAGTTCAGCAGATAAATGAAAGTTATGAGATGTTATCAGTCAGTTTAAAATGTACTTTCTAAAACAATATTACAAATATATATCATTAAGATACGTTTTTATTGTATTATAGCATACATTTTGAATACAACTTGCTATGAGAAGCCAGAGATTTCTCAAGACAAAGCGTTTTAAATATTTTTATGTCTTTTAATTTTTTAAAAAACTTTCGCTATCCATTTTTTTCTATTTGAAGCCACATTTTTATATAATTATTAACAGATATTTAACAAATCTCACCTATCACACTCGGCCTTGTTGTCCGTAGATAAGCAGACATGCAGGTGACATGTGACGTAGACAGAGGAGTAACCGAAGAATTTGAAAGCCCTGAATCGAAAACCTTCCATGGTGTTGTTGATGGGGTAGGTGGTGACACTGGCAATCTCTGCGGGACACCTGCAGTGGGAGAAAAAAACAAAGAAAATTTTAACAGCCATGATAAAATTGTGCTAACTATGTGTGCATAGCTTAGTAACTGGCTAAAAATAAACAAGAAAACTGAAATTTCAGAACATTAAGACATGTACTGAAACTGATATCAACTAAATTAATGAGCAAGATTAATTAAAAGAGCTGAAATGGCACCGAGCGGGATGTTCAATAATTGAAACTCAATTGAAGATAAATCTAATTACTGATGATACAATTGTGAATTCCTAACTCAATCTCATGGAGCATTTTTTTTAAATAGTCTATACTCAAATGGCCTTCATTTAGAAATTTAAAAAATCACAATGTTTGTTTCGTTTAGATCTAGTCCCACTAATAGGGCAGTGAAATGATAAATAATTTTATTTATTTATAAATTATATTTATATTTTTGTGTTTGTTCGTGTGTAAATCCGCTCAAAGGCTTCATCATTTATTGAATGTATCCCACAGCCACGTACTTGTTGTCAATCAGTGTAACGTTTTCGAAGAGGTTATCCCTGCCAAACGTGTCATTCACGCCTCTGATTGGGTTGGCGGTACAACGTGTGACAACCAGCTTCAGATCACTGTCTCTGAACAGGGACTGGTCCTCGGCCTGGACACTGACACCAATGTACACCCAATCGCCGACCTCCACAGCGTAAGGGTTATCGGTGATTTTAACATCGCATCTCTCGTTTTGGTAGAAGCTGATCTCTGGCTGTGGAGAAAAGGGTAACAGGTACTATATTAGGATGTCTGCCAAGACTTACGTACTATATTAGGATATCTGCCAAGACTTAGGTACTATATTAAGATGTCTGCCAGGACAAAATGAGTTTGACACTCTTTCCAGTACATAGTAATTAAATTTAAAATAAACACTCATTTATGTAACATTTACCGTCCTTTACTTTGAGAAGGTCTATCGAATAAAAATGTATTACTAGCAATTATGCATGTTCATCATAGAGCCCTTTGCATTGTTATGAAATGTACTTTGTTTTAAATAATATGTCTCATGGACGTCTAAACCCTACTTGCATAAGTATCGTAAACTAACAATGAAAGACTGCAAATTACAACTTTAAAAGATTACCTTGTAGTCGAAGGTTTGACTTATGCTTTGGGCGTACTCCCGGGTCCGGGGGATGAACTTAATGCTGATCTCCTTGTCAGCTGGCATACAGCAGCTTACTGAGAAGCTGGGGTGGGAAGAATCAAAGTTTGGTTGTTTGACAGTTTAACAATGAGTTCATTATAAATTTGGATAATGTAACAATTTTGAAATCTGCCATTGAAAGGTATTTAATGTTCGAGGATTTAATATGATGAAGAAGTCAAGTGGGGTTTTATTAATTAGGTGAATATATCAATAAAAAAATAAAATATCAAAGGGAAATCATTAGGTTATTTTAGAGTAACCAATTTAATTATTTTATTTTGCATTTTCTATTGGAAAATGGTGGAAAAAGGGCCCGGGGGGGGGGGGATATATCACGAAGTCAGCCTCATTTCCTGAGAGACAAATGTTACGGCCTATTTTCATTGCGGCCTCCAAATGTTACGGCCTTCATACTCTACGGCCTACTCTCGTTGTCTAGGGTCTCTATGATTCCAATGAGGTCCACACAATGACACACAATTACTCAAGTCCACAATAATTCCTCATAGTTTCATAAGTCAATTCTTTATTATACAAAACGTCGTCCCATCCAGGGTCACTACACAAACATCAAGTTCTCAACAACTCGTATGGGATAAAACTCACGAACTCTACACTCTCCCAGACTCTCTATACAAAATCTCTCGGTCTCCCTTAATAAATCTCTTGTCCTCTCTCTCGACAAACTAACACACTGACCTTTTATACACGCACTTGTTTATTCATAATTCCCCTGTCAGTCAATGACCATTCAGCAACACTAATACAATCCACAACAACTCGCGCACCCAAAAAGTGTTGACACTAACAACAGTGGTTCTCACATTTAAACTCTCACCATGCATGAACGACTTTCATACCAAAACATCAGGCTAACTAACTCTAGTTCACAACAAGTAAACAAAGAAGGTAATTGGAAAATAAGTTCATTTAATTCGACTGCAATAATAGTCGATTACTCTTTTTTAGTTTTGGAGTAACTGATATTTTGATTTTTATTAATTTTTTTATGGTTATTGTTGTTGTTTCGTTTCTTAATTTAGAACGACGGCCATTAATTAGCTGGTTACTTAGCTGGTTACTTAGCTGGTTACTTAGCTGGTTACTTAGCTGGTTACTTAGCTGGTTACTTAGCTGGTTACTTAGCTGGTTACTTAGCTGGTTACTTAGCTGGTTACTTAGCTGGTTACTTAGCTGGTTACTTAGCTGGTTACTTAGCTGGTTACTTAGCTGGTTACTTAGCTGGTTACTTAGCTGGTTACTTAGCTGGTTACTTAGCTGGTTACTTAGCTGGTTACTTAGCTGGTTACTTAGCTGGTTACTTAGCTGGTTACTTAGCATGTAACAGGCAGTACCATGCTTTGTATTGTAGAGATGTTCTTTTGTTTCTTAGTATTTTTAGCCCCACCTTTTTGTAATATCGGTAACGTTGTTAGGCTGACCACACCAGGTACATAAACATATTAAATAAGGAGTACACAAATTTAATAAAAGATGTTTGCCTACAGGCCTATACCAGCCAAGAAAAGACTTACGTTTTCTTCGTGTAGTCCAACAGAACGTTTCTTATAGAAAATTCATCGTCATACTCCACTGTGTTATTGTAGCAGATGTTTGTACCACTGCTCTGTAGATTGCACATTGGTTAACATTTCAAAGTTAGATTTTATTTTTTCCCAGATTTACTTTAATCAAACAAATGTAGCGTATATTTATCTAAGAATTTAAGAATGTACAGCATCTTAAAATGATATAATTTAATAATAATTGTATATGTCAATCGAGCATTAGTTTTACCGCAAGGTGAGTTATACAATTTTTATAATAAAACTCCCAGGTCAAATGGTTTGTTGTTCTTGTTCAAATATTTCAATGTAAGAAATGTCTAAACTAAAGATCACAAAGTAAAACCAAACACTCACAGTCATGACTGTACCACAACCTTCTGAAGGGATTCTTAAATAGTAAAGATTCCTGCCCGTGTCTCTCTGAGCTGTTGTGCTGCAGCCCGGGGGCTTGTTGGCGACCCTGATGCTGTTGGTATTTTCGTTAGGGAAGTTATCACGTGTGAAGTTAAGGACAATGTCTCCGTTTAGGCTGACACAATCCAGAACAGCGTTCATAGCTGTGTCAATAAAAGTAAGAGACACCGAGTTTAGCTGTATCAATTTTATAGATCGGTGTGTTGAGAATCTGATATCAAAGCCTCTTATTTTATTTGTGAAATCCGTGTCACTATTGCGATGCTATGTCATTTTCGAGTTCAACAAAATGTATGACATGGTTTTACGCACTTTAATTACAGACACTCATTAAAAGCTATAATAAAAGTATTTTTATGATTACCAGGAGTAGTCTCTGGTGGAACAACACACTGTACCCCAGCAAGCTCTTGTCGACTACATTGTACTTGTGGTGTGGTGTTGTTCTTGGCACAATTAATTAAGGTGTTCTCATTTCCTGTGCACTGAACCTGGTTCCACGCAAATGTCGCCGTTTGCTCTATGTTAGGTTTATATTCATTCTCTACTCCAGGACGAGCACAGGTTGGTTCACTACAGAATAAAACAATGTTTAACATGGAAAAATTAATTAACGGTAGAGGTATCAGCTATTTAATGCCATATTTTACTTATTTCATAAACACCCTGACATAAACCAGACACCCTCACATACCCCCACACATCTTAATACTTTCCAGTAAAATCAACTTATTCTTTTTTAAATAACTGTAATGATTTCCCAAAATTTAGTTCTGTTAAGGTAGCTAGGCATCGCTTTTTGAGCAAAATTTTATATTTTTGAAATACTGAAATGAGTTATCTAACTTGCTATCTTACATTGAGCTAACTGTATTAGCTTTAAATATATTTATTGTTTGGAAATTGCCAGTCTGTTTATGCTTGTATCTTGAACATAATAAAAGTATACACTAATTACTTGTAGCAAAGCTCCTTGCAGACAACTTTAGCATCGTTCTCGCTCCACTTGTCATCACAAATGTACTGCCAGACACCATTGACATACTCCTGCACATATCCCATACCTGGTCTCCCTTCAACACCGTGGAGCCTGATGTTTGGATTGGCTATTTTCATAAATATAAAAAATGAATAATATATAATTACATAATGAGCTATTTATAGAATATTTAATGTCTAAAAACTGTATAACTAAAATATGTTTACCCAAATCAGTCTTTATGATAATAATTAACTTTTTAAAAGTTAGAATTTCCCAAAAATAACCATATAAATACCACTCTATTTTTTATAAAGAAAGCAAGCATCCATGTTTAAGATCCCTAACAGTACTTTAAAAACTTGAAACTTGACATACCGACAATTAATTTAATCAAATGTACTATTGTAATATTGAAATTTGGTTTCAACTCGTGTGGCCAATAAATACTCTCAACATCGATCAAACAAAACTCATCTTCGCTTTGTATCTTCAAAAACATTGATTGATTCAGTCTTGTCTAATGTATGTGTTTAAATGTCCAGTTCAAATGACACCGACGCGTAGATGAACTTCTTCATAATGAAAGCCTTATACTTAAAAAAAGCTTTGTACTTGATGCTCAAACATCGTTTACGTTTGATCCGTCTTGCTTCAGGGGGTAAAAGAAATAATTTAGCTCTCCCCAAGATGAGGTCATTGTTGTTTGCCCTTGTCATTTGTCTTATAGAAATTTGAATTAATGATTAAAAAAAACATACGGGGCTGGCATTGTGAGGTGTAATCTTGATCGATACGATTGGACAAGGGCGCTGGGGTCACTCTGTTAGCCTGGACAACACCGCCAGAGCTGTATGTGTCGAGTGGGTTTTGTCCAGGACTGGAGCAGGACACAGCAACTTCAGGCGTCTGAAACATGGACAACAAAACCACATGCTAAAAAAGATAGTTTAGGTTTGCTCTAAAAAAGAAGAGAATTAATCTTCTGGGTTTTTTATTTTAATTTTTGGTGGGGGTGGGGTGTTCCTTTTGAGCTAATGGTCGCGTCCCTAAAAGACTTTTTGACCTTGACCTGTAAAGTATGACGCTCTCAATATCTGTAATGTGGTACATTTTTCCCCGCCGAAGAACTGCTTTGACTTTGGAAAAATATTATATTTTTATTTTAGAATAAACCACTCCAGCCATAAAATTAGTTAAGAACGTTAATTATTTATCAAATTCATTCCTTTATTTTGAGACGCATCTTGTGCTGCCAGGGGCAGAATAACCAACCCCCCGCCGCCCCCCCCCCCCTTCCACCAGATTTAAAATAAATTAATAAAATCTTCCACTGGATTGAAGTCCATTCCATAACCAAACTAATATATTGTGCACTTCACGTGGTTTGTTCTTATTTGGATGAGTTATAAGTGGTTTAGTGAATGCTATTTGGCTATGGAGTTTCGCTGCACTGATTGACTAAAACGGCATTTGTTATTGGAAGTATATTTAAAGGTTACGTTTTTATTACGTTATACGTTTTAAAAAAAGTATATTTTTGGAATTAAAAAAAAAGTAAAATCTTTCAAATGTTAAAAATACAAACCTTAAATTTAAGTGTTTTATTAACAATTTAAAAAAAACAATCAATTATATTTATTAATTTTACTTTTAACAAGGGGAAAATACGTTGTAACGCGCAGTTATTAAATAAAAGAAACTTAAGATTTGTAGCTAAAATAGGCGATTAGCGCCATGACGTCATTTGCGTGTTTATTTAGAACAAATTAATTTTAATTTTATTTCGCAATATTGACAACGCACTAAATCAAATAGTGTTTGGGTTTTCTTGATAAACGTGTTTACGATGTAATTCTTTGAACGTAATTTTTTTAAAAATATTTTTCCCTCTAACGAAAGCGTTTTTGGTACAAAATCCAATCTTGTGAGATCCCTCTAGCAAAGGTTTGTTTCGTATCAAAGCTTATCCTTTGAGATCACTCCGAAATCGTATAAAAACTTACGTCGTATGGACAGTTAACAATTACATCACTCAGACAATCTGAGAGTGATGACTCCTGACCAGTACATCTCAGATTACTCATACGAAAGTTACGATTGCCATATGTCATTAAAGATTGAAATGGTATGCTGTTGCCATCACTGCATTTTAAAAAAGAAAATGAATTAATTAGAAGACTCGAGTATTAAGTATAATCACAATACTCGAGTATTAAGTGGTAACTAGAAGACTTGAGCATTAAGTAGTAATTACAAGACTCGAGTATTGAGTTGTAACTAGAAGACTCGTTTATTAAGTTGTAACTAGAAGATTCGAGTATAAAGTATTCATTGAAATTAAAAACAAAATAATGGTTTTAAGATCATAACGTTTAGACAGGCAAAAATTTAAAGTGTTATTTCAAATACAGATTGCGTCAAACAATTTAGTACAAAGAAGGGTCTAACGAGTGAAGCTAATAGTTTTTCGGAACATTTCATGATGAAAGAGCCATGGTGATAAAGCCATGGCGAGAGAGCCATGATAAGAGATACATGATGAAAGAGCCATCGTGAATTGCCAAGGTTAGAGAGCCATGGTGAGAGAACTATGATGAGAGCTATAATGAGAGAGCCATGGTGAGATAGCTATGATGAGAGCTATAATGAGAGAGCCATGGTGATAGAGCAATGATGAGAGCTATAATGGGAGAGCCATGGTAAGAGAGCTATAATGAGAGCTATGAAGAGAGAGCCATGGTGATAGAGCTATGATGAGAGCTATAATGGGAGAGCCATGGTGAGAGAGCTATAATGAGAGAGCCATGGTGAGAGAGCTATGATAAGAGATATGAAGAGAGAGCCATGGTGAGAGAGCAATGATGAGAGCTATAATGGGAGAGCCATGGTAAGAGAGCTATAATGAGAGCTATGAAGAGAGAGCCATGGTGATAGAGCTATGATGAGAGCTATGAAGAGAGAGCCATGGTGATAGAGCTATGATGAGAGCTATGATGAGAGCTATGAAGAGAGAGCCATGGTGATAGAGCTATGATGAGAGCTATAATGGGAGAGCCATAGTGAGAGAGCTATAATGAGAGAGCCATGGTGAGAGAGCTATGATGAGAGATATGAAGAGAGAGCCATTGTGATAGAGCTATGATGAGAGCTATAATGAGAGAGCCATGGTGAGAGAGCTATGATGAGAGCTATGAAGAGAGAGCCATGGTGATAGAGCTATGATGAGAGCTATAATGGGAGAGCAATGGTGAGAGAGCTATAATGAGAGAGCCATGGTGAGAGAGCTATGATGAGAGATATGAAGAGAGAGCCATGGTGAGAGAGCAATGATGAGAGCTATAATGGGAGAGCCATGGTAAGAGAGCTATAATGAGAGCTATGAAGAGAGAGCCATGGTGATAGAGCTATGATGAGAGCTATGAAGAGAGAGCCATGGTGATAGAGCTATGATGAGAGCTATGAAGAGAGAGCCATGGTGACAGAGCTATGATGAGAGCTATAATGGGAGAGCCATAGTGAGAGAGCTATAATGAGAGAGCCGTGGTGAGAGAGCTATGATGAGAGATATGAAGAGAGAGCCATGGTGATAGAGCTATGATGAGAGCTATAATGGGAGAGCCATTGTGAGAGAGCTATAATGAGAGCTATAATGAGAGTGCCATGGTGAGAGAGCTATGATGAGAGCTATGAAGAGAGAGCCATGGTGATAGAGCTATGATGAGAGCTATAATGGGAGAGCCATGGTGAGAGAGCTATAATGAGAGAGCCATGGTGAGAGAGCTATGATGAGAGCCATAATGGGAGAGCCATGGTGAGAGAGCTATAATGAGAGAGCCATGGTGAGAGAGCTATGATGAGAGCTATAATGGGAGAGCCATGGTGAGAGAGCTATGATGAGAGCCATAATGGGAGAGCCATGGTGAGAGAGCTATAATGAGAGAGCCATGGTGAGAGAGCTATGATGAGAGCTATAATGGGAGAGCCATGGTGAGAGAGCATGGAACAAGTTCATGTCATGCATGTAAAAGTACATGATATTATATGAAAGAGCTAACTACTTTCTATTAGAAAACACTAAACAAATTCCTAAAATGTGAATTACAGCTAGTATTAACTTATGGTGATCGTGAAGAAATAGATTATGAACAATGACTTCATCTTTAAACTGACCACTTCTAATGAATTAGATATAAATCTAAATGAGAAAAAGAATAACTTAGATTGAAGAAAATTTAACATAATTACATTATACCAGAAACTTTAATGACAAATTATTTTGTAGATAATTGTAGCCAGATAGAAGAGCGAAATATAGCTCAATAAGTCATTTAAATAATTGTATAATGTCAGTCAACAGGCACTGACAATCATTGATTGAAATTTTATTACTTAAAAATATAAAAACATAGATAAATAAAAACGTATAAATATATCTACTGACTTGTAGCCCAACATCTTGCATGCTACAATGGCGTCTTCCCTGGTCCATGTCCCACAGATGTCACCGTCAACGGTTTCATTGTTAATCTGTATGACAACACGACCTGAGTATGTTGACTGGGATCGCTGTCCGCCTCTGAGGCTAAGGTATGTTATCCTTTCTTCGGTAAATTTACCTGTTTGGTTTTTTAGTTATAAATATTTTGTTAATAAAATACAGAAATAAAAATAACCTTAATGCCTAATGTAAATGAACTTGTAAAAATAACTTTTTGGTTTTTGTTTCGCAATCATAACTGATCTTTTTATAGCAGGCGAGTAGTCTGACAATTAATTTTTTTTACTGTGAGTACTTTGAAAAATAAAGGGAAACAACTCATCTTCCTTTTGTTAGCTTTAAGAATTATTTTGAATATTCGTGTTTTGCTTTTACGATGGCTGAACGGTTTCTTAAAAGCTTGCTAGGAATTCGATCTAAAATAATTTACTATAATGCGGTTCAAACCCCACATTGGTTAATGTTTCTAACAAAAAGAAAGTGAGTACAGCGAACTAGATTTTGAAACATACAATAAATAGAATATGTTGTGACTTTGTCCAGATTCAATACGGTATACATATGTTTATTGAGTTATAAAAATGTATTCCAACTTAACTTAATTACATTACAATAGACATGAAACACTCAAACATTCGCTCGAAATTATCCTAGCAGATGGATATTGTTATTTTTTTAGAAATAAATTATATTTTTTATAGATATACCACCGAATGGTGGAGGTTGTCGTAAAACTTCTTGATTCTAGAACGATGATTTATTGAAGACGCGCCACTTCTTAAATGAAACTGTACGACTTCCTTATTTGATGACGTCATTACTTCAATTAAAATTTATGACCTCCTAATTTGATGACGAACATCCTGTTTTGTAAATAACTAATAACTCGACCACGTGATACCTTGACGCTGTGATGTGCAGCTTACAACGAAAAGAGCCAGTGTCAAAAGCAATTTGACCCCCATAGTGACCATCGTCTGACACGAAAGTTCTTTCTCTTACTTTTTCTTCTGTCAGACAAAATAAAATCCAGAAATTAACCATGACAAATATTTTCTAAGTTATCAAAGGTTATCATATAACACCACTGTATTAGATGTACAGATTATACCGCATTAAAATACTTAGAAATATAACTATTATTATAAATATATAATTCTTTTATATGTTTTGTTGAAAAATTAAACATAAATATATGTTACATTTTTAGAGTAAATGTTTAAACACATGTAACATGTGCACTGCTAAGCATCAAGTATTGTAACGCAGCTCTTTCGCAAGCAACTAGTGGAACCCCGCTATAACGCGATGATCGGGGTCCATAAAATCTATCTACAGTAGAACCCCGCTATAACGCGATGATCGGGGTCCATAAAATCTATCTACAGTAGAACCCCGCTATAACGCGATGATCGGGGTCCATAAAATCTATCTACAGTAGAACCCCGCTATAACGCGATGATCGGGGTCCATAAAACCTATCTACAGTGGAACCCCGCTATAACGCGATGATCGGGGTCCATAAAATCGGATCGCGTTAAAAGCGTGGTCGCGTTAATGCACAGTTTTACAATATTTAACTTAGCGCAGCGGAAATCCCTTACGTTTTACTATGTATAGTTCTACCGGAGAAAGCCTCGTTTTCGTCATTAATTTTGATCCTAGTTTGAACGTGGTGCGTTTAGGGGCTCATTTTCTACGATATTTTGAAAAGTGGTGATTTTTTTCGCTTTAAAAAATGGCTTTCCAAGCAATTGATACAATTTTCAAAGAACTTAGGCCTGGTGGAGTAAACGAATTTCAAATTTCAGGAACCATGCCACGATCATATTATTTTAAAAGTCACAACTAATCTCATGCCCAAAATGACGTTAATTTCTTGTTTTGTTTTTTTTTTAACTTTTCTCCAAATTTTTTTTCTCCATGTGAATGAATATACAAAATTTCGGGAGCCATGCTACGACAGCGTTATATCCGAATCGCGTTATGTCGGGCGCGTTATAGCGGGGTTCCACTGTAATTCTATAAATGAATTTATTCTTCAATGAAAGTTATACATTTTGATAAAGTATTCCATTACCTTACCAACTAGTAGCCCCTCTCGACGATGCTGGATTGGCAGACTGAGGTCTCGTAACAGGTGAATGAGTGGTTTACGTTAGCTTTATATACCTGTGGTAGTGTTGATAACACCTTGTATGATGCCCGTCATTGGTGGGTGGACACCCACACAGGCACCGACACCTTATCTTCTAACATATTGATTTTTTAAGGTTTATACTAACTTTTTTCTTATTTCATTACTGAAATCGTAAAAAATTACATACATGATTAAAAACGCGTGTTCGTGATTTTAAATTTATTTTTTATTGGGAGGACCTTTTAGGAACGGGTGATGTATTTGGGTGTATTCATATCTGCGGTTATTTTGGGGGGGGGGGGGAAAGAACCCATAGAAACCGAATGGTAACATCGTGTCATAACCAGCTGTCTTACCAAACACGCCAACTCGAACCACTCAAATAAATAAACAACTTCAAATGTATCAGTCATCTCGACACGTTTGACCACGCCCATAAAATACGCGTATGTACTCAACGTACAGATTTTTTTAAAAAATCAAGAGTTGAAATAAAATCTTTTTTTAAAAACGTATTTCAGCAAGTAGTGCCCCAAACTTTGATTTATATTAAAGCAAGTGGTGCTCAAAATGTGCCCTTGTGTCTTCATTAATTATATTTTTGTTAATTGTCTTTAAGGTGGCATTTGATTAATCTATTAAAATTGTATAGCCGCCATTTTAAAAAAGTTCTTGTAACCCTTCGTCACGGCTCTGCCTCAGATTATTGTCATGTTTGTTTACTTGTTGGTTGCATTGTAGTTGTGTTGGTGTCGTCGTTGTTGTAAGCATATCTACTTTATTTGTTTTTAAATGAAATAAAGCGTCATGTGTAAATTGCCGCTGCTGAGTGGTGCAATCAAATCATTCAACAAACTTTCAAGTACTTATCTACATCTCAAGACAAAGTATATGTCACACATGGCCCATTTCTATACCTGGGATAAGATCTAGAATAACCACATGTCCTACATAGACCATTTCTGCACTTAAAATAACCCGTCAGGGTAACGCCCATCAAATCAGTTTACTTTCATTCACAAATAATTTTTATAGTTTTAAAGAAGAAGTTATCAAAAAATAGCTGAAATCACAAGATTTTAACTCGGGCTAACCATTCACCTTTGTCCGGAACAGTAGAATCGTCTGAATTGTGTTAAAAAATTACCATAAATCAAACAACAAATTTAGTCCCCAAAAACTAAAATTGTGTTCAGACGTCCCCAAATAAATTAAAATGTTGTCAAAATTTCCCCCAAAGCTCAATATCTGTTAAGACTTATCTCCAAAATTCCAAATCTGTTAAAATTCCCCCCTGAAACTCAAAATCTGTTGAAACTTCCCCAAAAAATTACAATTTTATTCAATAGAAGCCATTTGTTGGCAGTATTCATATTTTATCATCCTTTTTTTTAAATTACGTGATAGCAGATCATTTATGATATTTTTGAATGATTACATCATGATACCAGTTTAATGTTATGATAGTTTTTGATTGCCTCATGATAGCAGTGTATTTCTTTTATAACACTTTTTATTAACCATTGCATGACAGTAGTTCAATTATAAATCTTTAAATCATATCATGATGACAATTTAGTAGATACAATCCATGTTTTTATGATGGCGCCACGCCCTATGTGTGGTCAAACATTAAACACAAATCAATATTTTGATTTTTCAAAATGAGCTTGTCTCAATTTTTGTGTGATGACTTGTTTAAGTTTTTAAAATATTAAACATGATTTGTTTATCTAGGGTATCGGCCTTGCCAAAAATTAGTGTCTGTGTGTGGGGGGGGGTGTCGTTAGGGCTTTACACTCAATGGCTTGTACTACCCCGGTCTATGACCTGTTACACTGATGATCTATAATCAGTTTCTATTTTCACCACCAAGACATGATGAATCCTAATCACATTCAAACCAGATTTTCCAGAATCGTCCCACGAGTTCAAATAGTGCACTTATTTGTAATCGTCTGTTTGTTGACCCCATTAGTATGTTGATCATATTTTTTTTCATCTTTCGTTTATGTTATGATTCTATCAGATATTAGCTCGCACTACATACCTGGCAATGCAGACCGCAACCATGCCACTAAAGGTATCAATCTGGGCATGAAAATTACTACTTAATATAGTGCCAAGAAATTTTTACATCTTTTCATAGCAGTGTTACAAGCAGGCCGCCCACTTAGTACACACACATCATCCCATTAAAGGAAAGATGATTGTTTTCAATTATAATCACGTATTTAGTGTAGGCCAACTATGGCGTAGTGATTACAAGTTTTGATTTAAATGAGATCTATGTTTATATATAAACTACGTATTGTCATACATATGTGGGTGACACTTGAAGTGAATTCGAGGCTTATATCCAATCTTGATATTTGTTAACGAGGTCTTGACCACACCATACATACACTATCATTGATAAAAGTCTAAGTAAGCAGACATATCACAACATGATAAATTGGAGGGGGGGGGGACCGCTCCATCTCTACACCTCTACAACATTTTTCGCAGCTGCTCCCGATGAGTTTTAGTGGCTTATTTTTAGAAAGTTGATGTTATTTTTAATCACCAAGAATCACCAAGAATTAGGTCATGTTCTACAATTTTAACAATTGCACCCCGATAAAGGTAGCCAAGGGCCCTAGGACTGGGTAATCATATACATATGTGCTGTGATGGGCCGTTAGATATTTTTGTTAAGTTAAAGCTTATATAGTACCTTAAACGCAATTCTATCAGGGATAGACCTAAGACAATTTGCATATCCCAACAAGTTATTAACTTGCAATTATGAAATTAGCATTAAACAAAATTCAACATTGGTGAATTTGAAAAAATTATGATGTTGTTTGAAATACAACTGGCGTCAGGAGACTGGCATCTGGACAGAAGACGTTTGACGTTGTGTCTACATTGCCTCGGACATTGTTGAAAAAACTACTGGCATTTGTCATCAGGCACCAAGGCGTATGCCAAATTTCTATACTGCCTCTGGCGTTGCAATAGATCCCTGACATTAATGTGTGCAGTTACAAAGAAGACTTTTGCAACATGTGTACATCAGATCAATATTAGTTAGTCTTACTATTCTAACGTAGCCATACATGCATTTTCAAAATCTATTAAATAGTCTTTGAAATATTCGCTTTTTTTCCTTAGGTCGAGCAACCTGTATTTGTCCAGACAAAGAGGTATTAATCTATTATTTAACAATCTTACTAAACTCCAAATTAGCTTTTTTTGCATTTAGTAAAGTTTAATTTAAAATATCAGACTCGCATCTTAATATGAAAGTGAAGGTGCTCTTCATCCAATCCTATTTCTTATTGGTTGATTTCTAAATAACTGAATTAATTCTAAACTATTCTAATCCAGGAGACCATTTATTGCCAATTACCAGATCACGATCCGGTACTATCAAAACACCTGGTCACGAAAGAAAGGGAGATTTGATAAAAAATATACGTTTATGGTATTAGGGTTTTTGTGTGGGATTTCATTTTTATTATAAAGTACATACCCATTTTGAGTATAAAAACAAATGCATATTTTAACCAAGACAACATTTTACAATTATACAGTTCATTCACAAGACATCTAAAACATTTCTCTAGCTTAACAATCAGCCATCAGTGAACTCCTTTAGTGACAATAATGACTTAATTAGTGATCATTTAGATTTGGTAACCACTGGCGGAGCACGCTGTTGGTAGACCTTAAGTAACTATTTGCACCCCTCAATTGGGGGAATTTGTCTCATCATTTACACCATACTATTGGCGGAATTTGTCTAATCATTTACACCATACTATTGGGGGAATTTGTCTAATCATTTACACCATACTATTGGGGAAATTTGTATAATCATTTACACCATATTATTGGGGGAATTTGTCTAATCATTTACACCATACTATTGGGGGAATTTGTCTAATCATTTACACCATACTATTGGGGGAATTTGTCTAATCATTTACACCATACTATTGGGGGAATTTGTCTAATCATTTACACCATACTATTGGGGGAATTTGTCTAATCATTTACACCATACTAGTGGGGGAATTAGTCTAATCATTTACAACATACTATTGGGGGAATGTGTGTTATTATTTACGTCCCTCTATTGGCAGAATTAGTGTAAATATTTATACCATCCAATTGGGAGAATTTGTGTAACTATTTACACCACACTATTGAGAGAAATTATCATATTTTTTTTAAATCACGCAATTGGGAACAATTCCTTTACTATTTTCACCACATTACTGGGAGAACTTTATAAACTTTTTACATTACGCTATTATGAGAACTGCTTAACTATTTACAAAACGATTTTGCTCCCCATTCATAACTTTTTCGATTAGTCATGTTGTACCTATAAGTGTTGTTGCGAACCGTCAAGCGATTCTTAAGTTCTTTTTTCCAAAAGAAAATGCATTTAACTCTATATTCTCGTGTCTCCTAAAGTAAATGGAAACAAGTTGAATTTGAAATCTGTATCATCAGTTTAGTATTAGTTTATGACTGCTAGATTCATTGTCAGTGTTTAAATGTGTAACTAAAATATTGAGCTACTGGTTCCCATTTGAATAGTATACTCTGTAGCTTTCCATTAGTATTTTGGCAGCGCAAAAAAAAACAAAAACAAAAAAACAAAAACAAAAAAACAAAAAGGAAATTGTGACGCTAGTTTTTGGGGGCGAAACGAATTACAAAGATTAATAGGGGTGCAAAGAGATATAAGGATTAAATAAGGGTTGAAAATAGCCTAATAACTTTTTAATTTGTTTTAATTATTAATCACCCTTTTGTAATTGGCATTATACATATGTAATCTTGTAGTGTGCTAATTTCATATGGGTATTGTTGTTGTGTTTAATTGATTCTAATTAGTTATTTTGTAATGTTTGGCTGGTCGTATGATAGTTTAATTAATTGTCTTGTGGTTTGCATTTTCAAATTAGTGGTCATTTTGTTTGAATAATTAAATAGATTTTAAATAGGTAACTTTAAAAGAAAATTATTGTTGTGGGATTCCGGTATTAATAAGATAATTTTAATTACTCTCCTTTGAGTGTTTAAATTGTATTTTGAAGGGTTCTCAAAATTCTGTATATGTGTGTACAACATTTGATTGGTATTTTTGTTGTATAATTAAAATATGTAAAATTGTATATTTTGTGTGGTTCTCAATCTAAGGCTAGAGGTCAGTAGTCATAAGAGAGTGTATTTTTATAAAAATATTTTGAGGGCCCATTTTGCTCCTAATTAAATGCTCGGTGTGTTTTACTTTAGGTGGTTTGATAATTTATTTTGAATGGTTCTCATTGTGTAGGTTAGGTGTCACTATTATTTACAACAACAAATCTTTATACCATTTTTTATATATTTTATATTGCTGTGATTTGATATATTGGTAAATTCATTTAAAATTTAATCAAACTATGATTTTTTTATTTTTTTCAAATTATTATCGGAAAATATCTAAAGAAGAGTCCTTTAAACGTTTTTCACGTCTGTAACGAAATGAACGTCATTTTTTTAAAACAGAAATTTTATTAACTCCATAGCAATATATACCCACATTACCTTTCGCAAATTAAAAAAAAATGTCCTTTTTGAAAGAAAGTTTTAACCCATAATTTTAATGCCCGTAAAATGTAAATAATACAAATATAGCTCTATTTGTTAGATTACATTTTCCTGTGTGTAAAATCATTGGATTTTGATAATCATTGGTATAATTGTGTAAATATATCCATATTTTTTCAACGACATTGATTTTCTTCATTGTTAAACATGCATTTATTTGTAAAAAGAGAATGTAGCATCTCTTTTTCACAACTGTAAAATCATTGGATTTAAAGATATCGTCATCCATGTAAAAATGTACACTCCCTAACTCCTAGCCTCGATATATATATATGTACCAAAGAAGGTTAATTATGTATCAAATACATTTCTTTATTCCGAGGCGTTTCACATCGTCTGCTACCTGCGGCAGAATTGAAGTCTCGGGCACCCCTCCTCCCCACACACACAACATCGTCTGCTACCTGCGGCAGAATTGAAGTCTCGAGCACCCCTCCTCCCCACACACACAACATCGTCTGCTACCTGCGGCAGAATTGAAGTCTCGAGCACCCCTTCTCCCCACACACACAACATCGTCTGCTACCTGCGGCAGAATTAAAGTCTCGAGCACCCCTCCTCCCAACACACACAACATCGTCTGCTACCTGCGGCACAATTGAAGTCTCGAGCACCCCTCCTCCCCACACACACAACATCGTCTGCTACCTGCGGCATAATTGAAGTCTCGAGCACCCCTCCTCCCAACACACACAACATCGTCTGCTACCTGCGGCAGAATTGAAGTCGCGAGCACCCCTCCTCCCCACACACACACAACATCGTCTGCTACCTGCGGCAGAATTGAAGTCTCGAGCACCCCTCCTCCCAACACACACAACATCGTCTGCTACCTGCGGCATAATTGAAGTCTCGAGCACCCCTCCTCCCAACACACACAACATCGTCTGCTACCTGCGGCAGAATTGAAGTCTCGAGCACCCCTCCTCCCCACATACACGACATCGTCTGCTACCTGCGGCAAAATTGAAGTCTCGGGCACCCCTCCTCCCCACACACACGACATCGTCTGCTACCGGCGGCAGAATTGAAGTCTCGAGCACCCCTCCTCCCCACACACACAACATCGTCTGCTACCTGCGGCAGAATTAAAGTCTCGAGCACCCCTCCTCCCCACACACACAACATCGTCTGCTACCTGCGGCAGAATTGAAGTCTCGAGCACCCCTCCTCCCCACACACACAACATCGTCTGCTACCTGCGGCAGAATTGAAGTCTCGAGCACCCCTTCTCCCCACACACACAACATCGTCTGCTACCTGCGGCAGAATTAAAGTCTCGAGCACCCCTCCTCCCAACACACACAACATCGTCTGCTACCTGCGGCACAATTGAGGTCTCGAGCACCCCTCCTCCCCACACACACAACATCGTCTGCTACCTGCGGCATAATTGAAGTCTCGAGCACCCCTCCTCCCAACACACACAACATCGTCTGCTACCTGCGGCAGAATTGAAGTCGCGAGCACCCCTCCTCCCCACACACACACAACATCGTCTGCTACCTGCGGCAGAATTGAAGTCTCGAGCACCCCTCCTCCCAACACACACAACATCGTCTGCTACCTGCGGCATAATTGAAGTCTCGAGCACCCCTCCTCCCAACACACACAACATCGTCTGCTACCTGCGGCAGAATTGAAGTCTCGAGCACCCCTCCTCCCCACATACACGACATCGTCTGCTACCTGCGGCAAAATTGAAGTCTCGGGCACCCCTCCTCCCCACACACACGACATCGTCTGCTACCGGCGGCAGAATTGAAGTCTCGAGCACCCCTCCTCCCCACACACACAACATCGTCTGCTACCTGCGGCATAATTGAAGTCTCGAGCACCCCTCCTCCCAACACACACAACATCGTCTGCTACCTGCGGCAGAATTGAAGTCGCGAGCACCCCTCCTCCCCACACACACACAACATCGTCTGCTACCTGCGGCAGAATTGAAGTCTCGAGCACCCCTCCTCCCAACACACACAACATCGTCTGCTACCTGCGGCATAATTGAAGTCTCGAGCACCCCTCCTCCCAACACACACAACATCGTCTGCTACCTGCGGCAGAATTGAAGTCTCGAGCACCCCTCCTCCCCACATACACGACATCGTCTGCTACCTGCGGCAAAATTGAAGTCTCGGGCACCCCTCCTCCCCACACACACGACATCGTCTGCTACCGGCGGCAGAATTGAAGTCTCGAGCACCCCTCTTCCCCACACACACAACATCGTCTGCTACCTGCGGCAGAATTGAAGTCTCGAGCACCCCTCCTCCCCACACACACAACATCGTCTGCTACCTGCGGCAGAATTGAAGTCTCGAGCACCCCTCCTCCCCACACACACAACATCGTCTGCTACCTGCGGCAGAATTTAAGTCTCGAGCACCCCTCCTCCCCACACACACAACATCGTCTGCTACCTGCGGCACAATTGAAGTCTCGAGCAGCCCTCCTCCCCACACACACAACATCGTCTGCTACCTGCGGCATAATTGAAGTCTCGAGCACCCCTTCTCCCAACACACACAACATCGTCTGCTACCTGCGGCAGAATTGAAGTCGCGAGCACCCCTCCTCCCAACACACACAACATCGTCTGCTACCTGCGGCAGAATTGAAGTCTCGAGCACCCCTCCTCCCAACACACACAACATCGTCTGCTACCTGCGGCAGAATTGAAGTCTCGAGCACCCCTCCTCACAACACACACAACATCGTCTGCTACCTGCGGCAGAATTGAAGTCTCGAGCACCCCTCCTCCCAACACACACGACATCGTCTGCTACCTGCGGCACAATTGAAGTCTCGAGCACCCCTCCTCCCCACACACACAACATCGTCTGCTACCTGCGGCAGAATTGAAGTCTCGAGCACCCCTCCTCCCCACACACACAACATCGTCTGCTACCTGCGGCAGAATTGAAGTCTCGAGCACCCCTCCTCCCCACACACACACGACATCGTCTGCTACCTGCAGCAGAATTGAAGTCTCGAGCACCCCTCCTCCCCACACACACACAACATCGTCTGCTACCTGCGGCAGAATTGAAGTCTCGACCACCCCTACTCCCCACACACACATATTTTAATAAAGATAGATGAAATCATCCACGGCATTTAGCCCATCATGTAGACATCCCCATAATTTTTGCATGTCCCTGAACTTAATTAAAATTCTTAAGTCCTAGCTCCATTTCACCACACATTGTTTTATAATTTCGAAAAATAGTATAATACTATGCATAATTCTTTATATTAAAATATTATTGTAATTTATTTTAACATTTAAAACAAACAAAAATTCAAATTTGTCACATAATTCATATGTTTTTTTTTTTCGCTTTTGGATGAGTAATAAGTGCATTAGTGAAAGCTATATGGCTATGAAATTTTGCTTCACCGAGTAATTTAAACGACATTTTTTTCATAAAAGTATTTTTCAGGTTAAATTTTGATTACTTTACAAATTAATCAAAGTATATTTTAGAAATTAAAAACTAGTAAAAACTTATTAAGGGTTAACAAAACGAAGCTAAAATAAATTTTTTGTGTTTATTAACAATTTAAAAAGAATTTAAATATGATCATTAATTTTACTTTTAAAAAGTTGAAAATATATGATTAGTATTTTCACTAACGGTTATTAATTAAAAGAAGCGTGAAGCTTTTTATTTGCAGATTAAATTTCGCTCTTTTGAAAATAATATATTCTTCCTTTATCAATCGAACATTTTAATTGGAGATTGTTTGACGACATTTACATTAAATTAATTTTAATTTAATTTTGCATTTAACAATTAAACAACGATGATCTTATCAAGTCGTAATTTTAAAAAAACTTGATGAAAGATCATATGATGTTGAACTATAAATAACTTGATGAAAGATCATATGATGTTGAACTATAAATAACTTGATGAAAGATCATATGATGTTGAACTATAAATAACTTGATGAAAGATCATAAGATGTTGTAACTATAAATAACTTGATGAAAGATCATATGATGTTGTAACTATAAATAACGTGATGAACGGTCATTTGAAGAGGCAGTATTTATTGTTGCAATCGATGTAATCTAGGAAGAGGTTTACCAAAGGATGATCAGTCTACTAATGCATACAAACGATTTCCAGAAGTTCAACATCCTGAGATCCACCTGGAGTGTCATCTATCACATCAATACGACCACCCTGCCACACCCAATATAAATTCTTACTTCTAATATCATGACATCATGACATCCTGAGTTACCAGATAAACCAGAACACGATTCTCAGTCAAACATACAAAGAACATGATCTTGAATCAAATCAGCAACTATACCACAACATACAAAGAACACGATCTTGAGTCACATCAGCAACCTTACCACCCGTGTTTACAGTACTCGGATATCAAAAGACATGTTGCTTTTTCTTTTTAACTTACCATTAAAAATCTAAAAACGGAGCTGAGAGATTTGTCACATATCTTTCTGTTAAATGTAGTAATACTAAATCATATCATATCAATTGAAAATGTGTTTGTGGCTTTGTTTGTTTGTTCTGCATACGTTTAAATGTATTGACGGATCTTAAACCAAACTTACCACATATGTCCATCCTTATCCGGAATCAAAAACTGGAGCTGAAATTTTATAACATTCTGTTTGCGGGCTAGTGTCCAAAAATTCGTTTTCCAAATATGAGTAATATAAATAAAATAACCAACAAATAACCCTACACAAATGGATGGATCCTGATCAAATTAAGTACACATACACTTGATTATCCATTGTCAAATACTGAAGGAAATGCAACTCATAATTACAATCCCTTGGGGCCGAGAGCTTTATTTCATTTTTTCTATTTTAAGCTACATAAATACCTAGAGGGTTAGACAGGTTCTATGTGAATTGATGGATCCAGGCCTAGCTTGGTAGCAATACACTTTATCGTCCTTAATGAAATATCGCTGGATTAAAACTAAAAATCATTCAGTGCCGGTCTAGAATTTTTCAGAAAGTTCCATTATTTAAAAGGTTAGATATTTTAGATTTTTCTTTTATGATTTTAGTGGGACAAATGATTCATATTAGTCAATTGGCGATACAAGTTTTAACTCAGTTATGTATCTCAATAATTTGTATAGGTCCCCTATCTAAAACATAGCTAAAACTGTACATTATGACAGGACTCCCCCAACTTTATCCTCGTTTGTTACTAAAGTAAATTAAGTATAATTTAGAAAGTTTCTAGACAATTCCAAATAGATTTTAACCTAATACTTAAATAATCTATATTCAAAAATTAAGTTAAAGGCTTAGATTAAGGTATACGCTTCTATGTGTATTGATGGATTGTTATGTAGACGACGTGTGTTTACGTCATGAACTTTAGCAGACAAAAAAGCTCAAGACCGCATTTAGGTTGTGGATAGCTAAAAATATTATGTGAGAAATATGCTCAACACCAACAAAAACTATAACACGTCTTTGTGGATTTCAAGAAGGCATTCGACAGGGTTTGGCATTTTGCTTTATGGGCCACCATGATGCACTACAACATCAACACACACCTAACCAGAATGATATGCAGCCTCTATGACAAGGCCACCAGTGCAATATTCTTCAATAATAAAATTGGAGAATGGTTCAAGACCGCGGTTGAAGTACGATAAGGCTGCTTGCTCTCCCCAACCCTGTTCAAAATCTTCAACCTAATATTTGCGGATAACATAGACGGACTGGCTGGAAGCGAAGAAGATCTCGCCAACCTAGTAAAGCGTCTCGACAAGACTTCTTCGTCCTTTGGCATGCAAATCAGTGCAGAAAAGACGAAAATGATGACAAATAGCACCACTGGCATCACCACTGAAATTAAGATCGGGGAGGAAAGATTAGAGACAGTTGGCAGCTTCAAGTACCTCGGAGCAATAGTCTCGGAAGAAGGCCCAAAGCCCGAAATTATGGCCAGGATTGCACAGACCACAACAGCAATAAAGAGACTCAATAAAATATGGAATTACAAAGATATAGCTCCCAGCACCAAAGTCAGGCTGATGCGCTCATTAATCCTCTCCATTTTCTTATATGCCTGTGAGTCCTGGACATTAACAGCAGAACGTGAAAGGAAAATAAAGGCGATGGAGATGAAATGTTTCAGAGGCATTCTTGGCATCTGCTATAGAGACCATATCACCAATGAACAAGTGAACGAAAGGATTCGTCAAGCAACTGGGCAGTGCGATGACCTCCTGGTGTCTGTAAAAAAACGCAAACGTGAATTATTTGACCACGAGACCAGAAAACAAAGGCTCGCAAAAGAAATCTTTCAGGGCACAACTAGAGGAGGAAGAGGAAGACAGAGAAAAAGATGGGAAGATAAAAATCAAAGATTGGGCGAGATTAAAACTAGGCGATGGATGCTATGCGTAGTGCAGAAGACCTAGAGGAATGGAGAAGGATAGTTTTCATGTCATTTGTTGGCACCCTAACGGTCCAAGGACTAAGGGACATGATGATAGCTAAAAATAGTCTCTCTTGACCTTGTTCTCAACAAAATTAAAAGTATTGTCCGTTTCCTTCGAATATTGAAGAAAAATCTGGAGGAAAATGGAAAGGAAAACAATGCGTAAAGCGGTTCTCGAAAAATGAGTAGAATGGAATATAAAAGCGTGTGGAGACAGATGGTGTGCGAGAGAGAGGGAGACAGATAATTTATCAGGAGATACTTGCGTTAATTTGCTACGAGACACAGCTTTGTTTACTGTGTCTGTGTAGATTTCTTTTCATCATTTTACCCTTTTTGCACATTGTGTTTTATGTAACATCGTACCGGTATAAGCCAAACAATATACTGCGTGTCAATAGTTTTAATTACATATTTATTTTGATTTTGTAATTTATTATAGTTAAAATATTAAAATTTATTAATTGTAATTATCCCTGGTTTGAGTATCATATTCTTTGTTATTGTATTTATCATTTGGTATCGTATTTTGTTGTGTACTGTTTTAGAACGAGACATACACTTATATAAGAGATTAATTTCTCCATATTGATAGCAGTACGTAACATGGATCTTGGAAATATTTTAAAAACATAACCATCGTACTCCCACAAAGCAGCAACATCCCACAAAGGGACAGGATTCTGCCTGGAAACGGGATCCAACGGGTAAACACAATTCCATCAGATAACCTGATCACAAGAAGAAATGGATCAAACAGAAAAGGGATTTAATGGAGGAACAGAATACCAGCCAGGATTTAGATCCTAACTGGAAACGTGATCACATCAACAGTGGGATCTGTCAAGGTCATGAAATCAGTGAGAGTTTGTGTGTTGTGATTTTGGGGACAAATGGGACTTGTGAACAAATGTGAACGTTTTTAATATCACGATTACATGAGATGTTGAGAGATATAAAAGGGGAGATGACTGGTTGAATCTGAGAGAGAGTTTATTATGTCACGGACGAGGGTGTGTGTTGCTGATTCTGGGTGAACTATTGTGAACGAGTTATCTGCTGTGTACCTCCGGAATTGGAATTGATATTACATGCCTTGCTAGATGTACTAAAGATAATAAAGAGTTTTACTCAATGGACTTATAGTGTCATGCCTCGGTCTAAAGCAGATTGATTAAGTGTACTAGTAAGAGAATCAGAGATATCGTAATGGTCGTCAGAGTAGAATTATTGTTGCACTCTACCGCTCGTCGACCTTAGACAACCGAATAGTCATCATGAGCAATCATATTCTGACATGGGACCAGAAATATTTGACATGGGGGCCCGTCCAAAACTTGTGAATTCCTGTGCCTTGCTGCCTGACGTATATTGTAGGACGCTAGTGAGATAATGCTGTTGAGGCTGTGTACTCGCTGATGCTGTACCCGCTGTTTCCTGTACCTGTTAACTGTACTCAATGTTCCTGTATCCCGCTGCTGCCGCTGTACCTGATGTTCCTGTAACTGATGATTCCTGTACCTGCTGTGTTCCTGTAACCCGATGATGCCGCTGTACCTGATGTTCCTTTTAGCTGCTGTGACTGTACATTTCTGTATGCTGCTGTATGCTGCTGTTCCTGTGCCTTCCTGACATTTTACCCTACTGCTGAGGTGTTTACCTGTTGCTGTGCCACTGTTATTGAACGCCACCTCTACTGTTTTTGCTGTTGCAAGAAGCAAGCCACCTACGCTGTGTCCAAGACCGGGTAATTAAAATTAATTAAACATATTGTGTAGTGCATTATGCTAATGTTAAGTCATTTAGAATGTTTTTCCATATAATTGAGGACATTTGTATAACTAGAAATTGTCAAGTTAGATTTTTTTGAATAGCATAAGTAACTTTATTGTAGTACAGTAGATTTTTTTTTTAAGTAATACCATATAACGTGTAATCTTTAAAATGGAAAGGATAAAATAACTACGGCAAAAGGCAATAGATTTAGGACTAGAAGTGGAAGAGATAATTAATTATGCCATAACCGAATTAGATAGACTAGAAAGGGAAGCAAGAGACAAAGAAAGGGAAGAAAGGGACAAATTAGAAAAACTAGAAACGGAAGAAAGGGTCAAATTAGAAAGACTAGAAACGGAAGAAATGGACAAATTAGAAAGACTAGAAACGGAAGAAAGGGACAAATAATAATTAGAAAGACTAGAAACGGAAGAAAGGGACAAATTAGAAAGACTAGAAACGGAAGAATGAGTAGCAAAAAGGCAAGCTAAAAAATACCAATTAGATAGAGAATCTCGGGAGAGAATCGAAAGAATAAGAATACAGGCAGCAGAAAGTCACGCCAATAAAGGAAATTAGATGAAGAGTAAAATGAGCAAATGGCAGCAAGGTGTGAAAAAGAGAGAAGCATTAGAAGTAAAGAGATTCACAGAAGCAAAATTAAGGGAATACATTGAGGCAGAATAAAACAGTAGTCATGAATATTATGACAGTGACTATAGTGAGTGGGAGGGGGAAGAATGGATTAATAGTAGAGTAGATGGTATAGCTATTGTTAATTGTTATAATCCTTACAATAGTTATTGTGATTTTTCAGAGGAGAAAGCAGAAGGCTGGGCTAGTAGTAGAATGGACGGGATAGTTAGTATTAATTGCATTAATCCTTACAATAGTTATAGTGAGTGGTCAGGGGAGGAAGATAGTGATTACTTGGCAGAAGGGGAAACTGAAGAAAATCAATTTAGGTGGAATTATGAGAAAATGACTTGTGGAAAATACAGATGAAGATAAAGTAGAAACCGGGAGGCCATTAGTTGAAGTTAAGAGGAATGAACTTAAATGGTGCCGAGAGAGCAGGTCGTGGGTAAAACTGTCAGATACTAAACATCAAACTGAAAAAGGGGACAACGATAGTAGGCGAAATGATGAAAGGGATTTTTTTCAGTTAGGTAAAGGGGATGAGTATTTTGAAGAAAAAAGTACATATATGCCGGGAAAAACAAACGGGTATCCGATAGAAACTGTGGAGATTAGTAAGGAAACTGGGGAATTGGTCAACGAACTGGGAGAGTAGTTGTTGAGTGGAGTAAAATTATTTTGTCAGCAAGGGAAAATGAGGCAAATGGTGATATTAACGAGTTTTTGGAGGAGAACATTCATCCCGATGAAATGCAGGCATTCATAACTGAGTGTAAGGAAGAGCTAATATTAATAGAACACATAGTAGAAGCACATGATACAGAGTTTGGTATTATACAAGAAATTAAATTGGATGCTGTACAAAATATGATTTTGATAAAGTACAAGTTACATATGTTGACAATATACAAAATATGAAATTTGGCAATGTACAAGTTGTGAATTTTTTGCTAGACAATAATGTTGATAAATATTTTGATGAAGTTAATATTGATTGTGAACCCTTGACTGAGTGCACAAACACTCCTGAGTCAAGCTCAGGCGGGTTATGGTGTGGGGAGGAGGGGAGATCGCAGGTTTCGAATGCTCCCGAGTTGAACACTGTTACATGTGAATATTTCACATATGACACTGACCGCCTTAGGGGCGAAGACTGTGAAGTGTTTCCGTCAAGGGGCGGTGGGCTTATTAACTTCGCAATGACTGAGTTGTCGGAAATTATTATTGAAGATGAACAAGATACCAAAATTGATGATACAAAATATCTGACTTTTAATGATATACAAGATATGCATGATAATGTAAAATATTTGCTTCTAATTAACCATGATAATTGTGTGTCAAATTAGGGTGTGAGGACCTGGACAAATTACGTGTGTCACGAGGTAGAGGTCGTGAATTTGTCAAGTTCGGTCCCGAGACGGGGCGAAGATTCAACAACATGGAGCTATGAGCGCCATAGAACAAACACGGAAATTGTTAGTGTGGGTGACACGAGTTGCTCAAGACTTGAGAACCTTGGGGTTGTTGAGTCCAGCTTAGACTCGGACAATCGTGTTGTGACAAACGTGTTTGGTTTTGAGCACGGGGTTCATGTGGAGGAGGTGAGCTTTGTCCCTGATGTGAAGTTAAGGGAGAGAAATCTTGTTACTGATGTTATTGTTGATAAATTATGTCATGTTGGGTTCAGGGAAATTTTTTGTGCTGTTGATACATTTGAATTCGTTGTGGAGGTGAGAGTTGTCCATGCGTTGGGAAGTGAAGCTAGTAAAAATTATTTTGATAAATTGTGAACATTTGTGTGAAGCGGGGTGTAAAGAAGTGTTGTTTAAGATGATATTCATGTTGATTTTGTGTATTAACAATGGGACAAGCGTATTAAAACATGTGATATTTTACATGGGAGTTGTGAGCTGGTGGAAAAATGTGCACGCTTTCAGGCAACCGTGTGACAAGTAAAATATCCTGCCATCAAACATTTATATTGCAGGCTTGAAAATTAATGGCTGTCTTCAGGATTACGGATGTTGACATTTATTTTTCCATTATAGAATTGTAAATATTGTATCCAAAATGTGTATGATTTCATGACCTGACCATCATTAAATCGATTGTACTATAAGTAGAAATTGGAAAGGAAATGGGGGAGATATGTAAACATCACGAAATTAGTGAGTTTGTGTGTTGTGATTTTGGGGACAAATGGGACTTGTAAACGAATGTGAACGTTTTTAATATCACGATTACATGAGATGTTTAGAGATATAAAGGGGGAGATGACTAGTTGAATCTGAGAGAGAGTTTATTATGTCACGGACGAGGGTGTGTGTTGCTGAGTCTGGCAGACCTATTGTGAACGAGTTATCTGCTGTGTACCTCCGAATTTGGAGTTGATATTACATGCCTTGCTAGATGTACTAAAGATAATAAAGAGTTTTACTCAATGGACTTATTGTGTCATGCCTCGGTCTAAAGCAGATTGAATAAGTGTACTAGTAAGAGAATCAGAGATATCGTACTGGTCGTCAGAGTAGAATTATTGTCGCACTCTACCGCTCGTCGACCTTAGACAACCGAATAGTCATCATGAGCAATCATATTCTGACATGGGACCAGAAATATTTGACAGGATCCCAACTGAAAACTTTATCAAACCGGGAACGGAATAACAAACTGAAACGGGAATCCATCGTGGGGAACAACATTTTTAAAAAAGACATAACGAGTGTGTTTAAAAGGAGAAGAATTCATTATTTTTTTTTATTAATTTAGTTTTTTACTTTTAGTAATTTTTGTATTTGTTTGTTTGTTGTTTTTTTTTGTTTTTTTTTTGGGACAGAACATTTCATTTCGATGCCAAGTGAAAGGCTGTAGAAATGTATTTCCAATAACAAAGCTCGTAAATGCTGAAAAATTAGTTGTAGACTGAAATACTGGCTGTGTTTGATTTTTGTTTAATATCCCGGTGGCCATAAATTCTTGATTTTTAATATGAGTTTTATAAATAAAATTAGTTTAAATAATAATAATAATAATAATAAAAATTTATTTCAAAATCACGCTTTATCCCTAAAGGTTCGAAGTGCAGTACAAAGTCAACCACATTAAAAGAGAAATGAATACAATCTATATTTTACCACATAAAAATCAAAACGCAACACTACAAAACTACATACGAGCACACCCATTCAAAGGGTTACATCACCTTGCAACCCAAAACAACGCAAGCCATTATACATCTAGGAGATAATACTCGTACATGAATATATGGACCTTGACCAAACTTAGTACACATACATATTATTATCCATATTAAAAAAACCTAAGGGTACTGAACTCAAAATATCAATTCTTTTGGGGCCATTGGACCCATTTTATTTTTCCTAATATGAGATAAATCAATGCCAATAGGCTTCGACAACGCTAAAGGCTCTATGGGGTTTCATGCATCTAGTCTTGGCTTGGTTCCAATACCTTTCACAGTCATAATACCAGTGGTTGAAAAATATATGACATCTCATCCATTCAGGGCCGGTCTAGAATTGTGATCCCACCTTGATTGAAATCTCAACGGTGTCACGGTTCCATTGAGGAATGGGATCCCCGTCGGGGAACAAAATGTTGACAAAAGTTAATAAATGAGAAAAATTAAAATTATTATTTTTTCTCACTTTTTTTTTTAATGCAGCGCATTTTTTACAGGGCCCTTAATTTCGATTTTTAGCTATATGGCTGTTTAACTCTGGCTTTTTTTTTTTTTTTTTTTTATTTTTTTTGTTTTTTGCGAATGCAACTCAAGTAATGCCGGGTATAATAGCTAGTATAAGAAATAGTGTGTAACTGTGAGAGAACATATGTCATAATTTAAAAGATACATGTATAAATTTCACTTTGAAGCTGTATTTATTTCATATTTATTAAAATTCCATCATAAATACAATATACTTTTTAATATATTTTAAATATCATACAAATTATTTTTAAAGGTGTTAACAATTCATGAGACTACTGTCACCTTTGAAATGGTATTTCAGTTGTCTTTCTTTTCTGTTTGTTTAATAACATTTGATATAATATTAGATATTGGACGAATCTGTTATGTGTGAAACCTTTAAGATCTGTTCAAGGTAAAATTATGTTCCGAACTGCCAAGAAACACTAGCTATAAATAACTAGGTCAGCCTTGACATTGTTATTTTTAAGGCTTAAGAAAACGGGGATTGATGCTTTCAATCGTTCTGTCTTCGTGTGAATGGGCTGGCAGTGCGTTGACTGGGGGCTGCTTGGGGTCGGTGAGCTGTAAAATTTGGGAGACAACTGTGTCCAGTCCAGTGACTTCATCAGCCAAGTTACGCCTCTTACGTCCGATGTTATTTTGAGCGCATGATCTAGAGAGAGAGAGAGAGAGAAACGAAATAGAACGATGATTAGATACAGCTCAACAAATATATGAATCTTATGAAATGTATATATATTACTACAATAGTTTTTATCAGTAAGTCTAAAATGTGTGTGTGTTTTGTAACAATATTTTGAATATAATTCATTAAGGTACGTTTTAATTGTTTAATATCATACATTTGAACAAAAACTTGATGTGAGAAGCCAGAGATTTCTCAAGACAAAGTGTTTGAAATATTTTTAGGTGTCTTTTATTTAAAAAAAACACTTTCGCTATCCATGCTTTTTTTCTTTGAAACCATATTATTATATAATTATTATTAACATATATTTTACAAATCTCACCTATCACACTCGGGCTTGTTGTCCGTAGATAAACAGACACGCAGGTGACATGTGACGTAGACAGAGGAGTAACCGAAGAATTTGAAAGCTCTGAATCGAAAACCTTCCATGGTGCTGTTGATGGGGTAGGTGGTGACACTGGCAATATCTGCTGGACACCTGCAGTGGGAGAAAGTAAAAACTAAATGTTAAAAGCCATGGCGAAATGGTAATAACTATATTTCTTAAACAATATTGGTGCTATCTATACATTCTACAACAAAAATTTACTTAGCAACTGAAACTGATATCAACTAAATTAATGAACATTTTTAAAAGAGTTTAAATAACATCAAGCGTGATGTTCAATAAGTGAATTTCTAGTGAAATACCTTAAATCAATTTAAGGGAGCAGTTAATTAAAAAAATAGGTTATACCCAAATGGCCTTCATTTGGAAATTCCTAAAAATCACCATATTGGTTCATGTTGATCTAGTTCAAATAAAGCAATGGGGCAATGATCTAACAATGTTACGTAAATGTTTAAAATGGTTGTATAACTCGTGTTTTATCTGTTATATCCTGGAGTTAATGTAGCTTCACACATTGCATGTTGTTAAGTGGGGTGGTGGGGGAATTTGATCGAATAAAAATTAATTAAATTCTTAATTCACAATCGGTATAGATATGTGTACAGAAATTTGGATTTGGAAGCAAATAATTTTTAAAAAATTTACTCCCGTTTAGCGATCATTTGTTTAACAACAGTGCAGTTGTATGTTAACAAAACAGTTGGGTTTTAATTAGTTTTTTTTTTTTAAATTTTAATAATTTTTTTTTGGAGACGCGTTTACCTGATAAATTGTTTTGTGGGATTTTTACCTTATAAAAGTGATTATAACTTACGTTAGATTGAAATAGTAAAGAATTTTATTAATTTAAATTACATATATTTTGTTTGTAATTGCGTTTTTGTGTGAATGTGCTCAAAGGCTTCCCTCTTATTGAATGTATCCTACAGCCACGTACTTGTTGTCAATCAGTGTCACGTTTTCGAAGAGGTTATCCCTGCTAATCGTATCATTCACGCCTCTGATTGGGTTGGCGGAACAACGTGTGACAACCAGCTTCAGATCACTGTCTCTGAACAGGGACATGTCCTCGGCCTTGACACTGACACCAATGTACACCCAATCGCCGACCTCCACAGCGTAAGGGTTGTCAGTGATCTTAATATCGCATCTCTCGTTTTGGTAGAAGCTGATCTCGGGCTGTTGAGAAATGGATAATAGGTACTATCATAAAATGTCTGCCAAGACATACGTACTACCTTAAGATGTCTGCCACGAAATGAGTCCGGCACTCCGTCCAGGGCATAACAATTAAGGATACATCAAATATAACAGTATTACTTATCAAACATAACACTAACTATCATAACAGATATTTTATTCCAATTATTCAGATTTAAAATGAACATAAATCAATGTATAATTTTACCTCGATGACGTTGAAAAGGTCTATGGTAGATAATCCACTAGTATGAATTAGGGATGTTAACCGAAGCCATAAATAATTTAATAAAGTTTAATTGTATTACACTTTATAGCACATAATTATCCTCAGAATAATCTTTTAGGAAATTTAAATCTGTTCTCAATACGGTGTCTTATGGTAGTCTAAATCGAAAGATCATACGAATGGTAATGGAAGTCTAAACCCAGTTGTTCATACGAATGGTAATGGAAGTCTAAACCCAATTGTTCATATACGAATGGTAATCGAAGTCTAAACCCAAATGTTCATACGAATGGTAATGGAAGTCTAAACCCAGTTGTTCATACGAATGGTAATGGAAGTCTAAACCCAATTGTTCATATACGAATGGTAATCGAAGTCTAAACCCAATTGTTCATACAAATGATAGACAAATAATAAAAGACTTCATATTACAAGTTTCAAAGTTTACCGTGTAGTCGAAGTTTTGACTCATGCTTTGGGCGTACTCCTGTGTCCGGGGGATGAACTTAATGCTGACGTCCTTGTCAGTTGGCATACAGCAGCTTACTGAGAAGCTGAGGTGGGAAGAATCAAAGTGTATTTAATTTGTAGTTTAACAATGAGGTCGTAATTCATTTGGAACACGGAATTATGTTGAAATCCGTCTTTGAAAGGGATTCGTTATGCAAGGATTTTAATATGTATGAAATGAAATGGATTTTTATTAATTATATGTGTATGTGAATAATAAAAATCAAATGGAAATATCAAACTAAACTTAACAGATTATGTTAGTGTAAATATTTCAAATACTTTATTTTACATTTTCGATTTGGAAAAGAAAGGAGTAGGCATCACGAGGCCATTGACAAACTAGAAAAAGAAAATGTAATTAGAAAATCAGTTCATTTAATTCGATTACAATCATAGTCGATTACTCTTTTTAGTTTTGGAGTGACTGATATTTGGATTCGATTATATATTTTATGGTTACTGTTACTGTTGTTGTTTAGTTTCTTACTTAGTTCGATGGCCATTACTTAGCCGGTTACTTAGCCGGTTACTTAGCCGGTTACTTAGCCGGTTACTTAGCCGGTTACTTGGCTGGTTACTTGGCTGGTTACTTAGCTGGTTACTTAGCTGGTTACTTAGCTGGTTACTTAGCTGGTTACTTAGCTGGTTACTTAGCTGGTTACTTAGCTGGTTACTTAGCCGTTTACTTAGCTGGTTATTTAGCTCGTTACTTAGCTGGTTACTTAGCCGGTTACTTAGCCGGTTACTTAGCCGGTTACTTATATGGTTACTGAGCTGGTTACTTAGCTGGTTACTTAGCTGGTTACTTAGCTCGTTACTTAGCTGGTTACTTAGCTGGTTACTTAGCTGGTTACTTAGCTGGTTACTTATCTGGTTACTGAGCTGGTTACTTAGCTGGTTACTTAGCTGGTTACTTAGGTGGTGGCTTAACTGGTTTTCTTAGCTGGCTACTTAGCTGTTTACTTAGCTGGATACTTAGCTGTTTACTTAGCTGGTTATTTAACTGGTTACTTATCTTGTTACTTAGCTGGTTACTTAGCTGGTTACTTATCCGGTTACTTAGCTGGTTACTTAGCCGGTTACTTAGCTGGTTACTTAGCTGGTTACTTAGCTGGTGACTTAGGTGGTTACTTAGCTGGTGACTTAGCTGGTTACTTAGCTGGTTACTTAGCTGGATACTTAGCTGGTTACTTAGCCGGTTAGTTAGCCGGTTAGTTAGGCGGTTACTTAGCTGGTTACTTAGCTGGTTACTTAGCTGGTTACTTAGCTGGTTACTTAGCTGGTTACTTAGCCGGTTAGTTAGCCGGTTAGTTAGGCGGTTACTTAGCTGGTTACTTAGCTGGTTACTTAGCTGGTTACTTAGCTGGTTACTTAGCTGGTTACTTAGCTGGTTACTTAGCTGGTTACTTAGCTGGTTACTTAGCTGGTTACTTAGCTGGATACTTAGCTGGTTACTTAGCCGGTTAGTTAGCCGGTTAGTTAGGCGGTTACTTAGCTGGTTACTTAGCTGGTTATTTAGCTGGTTACTTAGCTGGTTACTTAGCCGGTTAGTTAGCCGGTTACTTAGCTGGTTACTTAGCTGGTTACTTAGCTGGTTACTTAGCCAGTTAGTTAGCCGGTTACTTAGCCGGCTACTTAGCCGGTTACTTAGCTGGTTACTTAGCTATTTACTTAGCCGGTTACTTAGCTGGTTACTTAGCTATTTACTTAGCTGGTTACTTAGCTGGTTACTTAGCTGGTTACTTAGCTGGTTACTTAGCTAGTTTCTTAGCTGGTTAATTAGCTGGCTACTTCGCTGGTTACTTAGCGTGTTACTTTGCTGGTCAATTAGTTGATTACTTAGCTGGTTACTTAGCTGATTACCTAGCTGTCTACTTAGCTGGTTACTTAGCTGGTTACGGGCAAGAACATATTTTGTATAAAAGAGATCTTTAGCACCACATCTTTTTAATATTGGTAACTTTTCTAGGCTGACCACATCAGATACATAAACATATTGAATGAGGAGTGCATGCATTGAGTACAAGATGTATGTCTAGAGGCATTTATAAGCCAACAAAGGACTTACGTTTTCTTCTTATAGTCCAACAGAACATCGCCCCTATAAACTTCATTGTCATACTCCACTGTGTTACTGTAGCAGATGATTGAACCATTGTCCTGTAGATTACACAAATAGAGTCTCTTTTTTCCAAAATTTACTTTAGCGCATATTTCTCAAAGAACTTAAGACTTTAAAGGATGTTATAGGGATATCATTAAAAGTATTATCTGTCAATCGAGCATCACCTTCACCACCAGGGGAGCTATACAAATAATAACACTGTCTGCTCAAACGGTGTGTTGCTGTTGTTCTTGTAGTTCAAATCTTTCAAAGTAAGGAAAGTCTAAACTAAAGATCACAAAGTAAAACCAAAAACTCACAGTCTTGACCGTACCACAACCTTGTGTAGGGATTCTCAGGTCGTAATTCCCAGTCTGCACTTCTCTCTGAGCTCGTGTGGTGCAGCCCGCTGGTGTGTTGGCGACCCTGATGCTGTTGTCATTTATAGTAGGGAAATTGTCACGTGTGAAGTGAAGGACGGGGTCTCCGTTTAATGTGCCACAGTCCAGTTGAGCGTTCATGGCTGTGTCAATAAACGTTACAGACACGGAGGTTAGCTGTTTCTCATTTAAAGATCGGTGAGTTCAGAATCGGACATCAAAAACGTTTATTTATTTAATAATGTTGCGTCACTATTGCGCCATTTTGAGGATTAAAAAGTTTTTCTAAATATTTGCCACTTAACAAGGTTATTTAAAAATAAAAAAGTTCCACCCGTAGCTGGCTGCCGCCCCTGTCTTACGCACTGCCACCCCTGTTGTACGCCTCTGCACAGACACTCATTAAAGCAAGATTAAAATTATGTTTAAAATTACCAGCAGAAGTCTCAGGTGGTACAACACACTGTACCCCAGCCAGCTCATATGGACTGCATTGTACTTGTGGTGTGGTGTTGTTCTTGGCACAACCATTTAAGCTGGTCTCATCTCCTGTGCACTGAACCCTGTTCCATGCAAAGATGGGCGATTGACCTAGGGCAGGTTTATACTCATTCTCTACGCCAGGACGTGCACAGGTTGGTTCACTACAGAATAAAAATGTTTCACTTGGCATGAAGTAAATAAATGTAGAGTCATCAGATATTTAGAGTCATATTTATTTTACAAACACCATGATATACCCCACTGATATACCCCACTGATATACCCCACTGATATACCCCACTGATATTCCCCACACACAAACACATAACCCACATGCCCCCACAGACCTTTATAATTTTTCACAAAATCAAAATTATTCTCATATGAATAAGTGTAATAATATCCAAATATTTGGTCATTTTAAAGTAGCTATGCATCACTTTTTTATCCCAATTATAGATTTTAAAATACTGAAATGAGATAACTAACTTGCTATGCTACATTGAACCAACTGTTTGCATTAGCTTTAAATAGATTTATTGTGAGGATATGTCCAGTCAGTTTATGTTTATGGATTAATCTCACACATAATAAACATATGCAATAATTACTTGTAGCAAAGCTCCCTGCAGACAACCTTAGCGTCGTTCTCGCTCCACTTGTCGTCACAAATGTACTGCCAGTCACCGTTGACATTTACCTGCACGTAGCCCATACCTGGCCTCTCTCTAACACCGTGGAGCCTGATGTTTGGATTGGCTATTTTAGAAATAAAAGAAATAAAGAATATATCATTATATAATCAGCTATTTATAGAATGTTTATTTAGAATGTCTAAAAACAATATTTCTAAAACATGTTTACCCCACTCAGTCTTTATGCTAATGAATCACGTATACTTTTTTGAAAGCTAGATAGAACCTCCAAACTATAATTAAATAAATGTGATCTATTTTTATGGAGACAGCAAACTTACTTCAATGTTTAAGAACCGTAACAGTACTTTAATAATGTCAGACTAGCCAAACTAACAATTAATTTAACGATTTGAACCACTAAAACATTGACATATGTTTTCAAGTAGTGTGTTAAATTTATACTCTCAACAATCAGTCAAACAAAACGCATCTTCAGATTGTTTCTTAAAGCATTGGTTAAATAAGTCTTGTCTATTTTATTGTGAGAAACAGTGTTAATACAATACATAGGTATATTTATGTCAAGTTCATATAACACGGGCATGTAGATGGACTTGTAATTTATGAAAACGTTTTACTAAATGTCCGAAAATTTGATTGATTCATCTTGCTGCATGGTGTCACGAATTGCTGGGCGTGACTCCGTTGTCTAGGGCATGACGTTCACACTGTACAGAAAGACTTGCCGCAAGAGGTTTCCAGTTATTATTTTAACATGACCTGCCATTGGTCATGTGCTTTCCCCTAACAAGCTTAGCCAAAAAAAAACACACATACTAAAGGGCTCTCTGGCAAAACTACTAACACCAACTAACAATAACACTGATACGGTAAGGGTCCAACCCCCTCGCTCCCCTCTGCTCTACTGACCCCCTGCACACTACTACCGTTCTACCCCCTGACCACCTGCACACTACTATCGTGCTACCCCTGACCACCTGCACACTACTACCGTTCTACCCCCTGACCACCTGCACACTACTACCGTGAAACCCACTTTTGTATCCGCTCTCCCCTGCTCTATTGCCCACTTGCACACTACTATTATACTAATCCCTTTGCCTTTAGTATCCTTACGCTTAGAGTTCGACTGGCACAACACAGATTCTCAGTGATTCTAACACCATGACACATGGTATACAAAAAACACTTAGCCCTCCCTTTCATCTTGTACTTTTTTGTTAGCAACCGCATTGTCATTTGTCTTATAGAAAATGTAAGTGACGTAGAGAAAAAATAAACATACGTGTCTGGCAGTTTGTGTATTCAACTATATCACTGCGAATGGCCATTGGCGCTGGGGTCACTCTGTTAGCCTGGACGGCAACGCCAGAGGTGTATGCATCGAGTGGGTTTGAAGGACTGGAGCAGGACACAACAATGTCACGAGTCTGAAAATTTGACAAAAACACAATTAGGTTTGCTCTGAACAGAAGAGAATCAGTCTGTTGATGCTGTTTTTTTTTTTTTAAGGTAATGGTCGTGTCACTGAAAGTCTCTTTGACCTTGATCTTTACAAGTATAACGCCCTAAACATCTGTAATGTGGTATGGCTTGCCCGCCGAAGAATTGCTTTGACTTAGGGAAATATTTCAAGTGTGATTCCCAATAAACAGCTATAAAATGTGGGTGTATTTATACCATCCAATTAAATTCAATCGTCGTATATTCTCTAATCCAAAGCCTCCACCAAACACACTAGTCGATGCATTTAAAAAAAAAAAATCATAATTTGTTATATATCATCTTCTGTAGAAGATATATTTCGTGCTAAATCCAATCTAGTGAGATCCGTATTTTTAAAAAAGTGTGTTTAGTGCAAAAGCAAATTTACCGAGTTCCCTTTGAGAGGTTGTGTTTAGTGCAAAAGGAATCTCGTGAGATCCCTCTAAAGAAAGTGTGTTTGGTACCAAAGCTAATCAAGGAAGATCTTTTGAAACCCTATAAAAACTTACGTCGTATGGACAGTTAACAATTTCATCCCTAAGACAATCTGAGAGTGATTGCTCCTGACCAGTACATCTCAGATTACTCATACGAAAATTATGATTGCCGACTCCGAACGAAGAGATCCATGGTACACTGTTGCCGTCGCTATATAAAAAGGTAGTAATTAAAAGATTGGAGTATAAAGTAGAAATTGGTGGACTCGAGTATTAAGTAGCAATTAGAAGATTCGAGTATTAAGTAATAGTTATGATGAGCGAGTAAAAATACATAACATTATGTTAAGATTGTAACCAGTTCTTATTAGAATACACTAAACAAATTCCTAAAGTGTGAATTAAAACTAGTTTTAACTTATGGTGATCGGGCGAAATAGTTTATGTACAATGACATAATCTTTAAACTAACCATTTCTAATGCAATAGAAATATCAAATGATTATATTAGATTTGAAAAATTTCAAACATAGGTACATTACATCAGAAACATTTGATAACAAATTTTAGAAGAATGAACACTGTAGCTCATTCAGTTTAATCCCGTTCATTGAACAAACGTTTAAATAGTTTTATAACATTTGTCAACTGGTACTGACAATCATTGTCTCAAATTATACTATTTAAAAGTATATAAATATATAACCATAAATAAAAAAAACACATGAATATATAAACATAAATACATATAAATCTATATGTACTGACCTGTAGCCCAACATCCTGCATGTTACAATGGCGTCTTCTCTGGTCCATGTACCACAGATGGCACCGTCAACGCCCTCATTGTTGATTTGAATGACAACACGACCTCTCAATTCTGTGCCCGCTCTCTGTACATCTCCCAGAGAAAGACGTGTTATCTTTTCTCGGGTAAATACAACTGTTTTTGTTTAAAGAGACTTAATTATTTATTTCTAAAATAAATAGACCAAAAAATTTACACCTAATGCTTACTTAAAGGAAATGAACGTGTAAAATAAATTGTGGCTTTGTTTCGCAATCATAGTTGATCTTTTTAAACAGGGCGAGCCGTCTTACAATTAAAATATGTTACTGGGAGTACTTATAATTAAAACAAATTAATTTAAATGAAGCAATTCATTCCCGTTTTGTAAGTTTCAAGAATTATTTTGAATATTCCCGTTTTGTAAGTTTCAATCATTATTTTGAATATTCCCGTTTTGTAAGTTTCAATAATTATTTTGAATATTCCTGTTTTGTAAGTTTCAATCATTATTTTGAATATTCCTGTTTTGTAAGTTTCAATCATTATTTTGAATATTCCTGTTTTGTAAGTTTCAATCATTATTTTGAATATTCCTGTTTTGTAAGTTTCAATCATTATTTTTAATATTCCTGTTTTGCTAACACGATAGCTGAAAGTTTCTTTCTAGGAATTCGATCTAAAATCAATACACACAATGGTTAACATTTCAAACAAAAAGAAAAAAAGGGTGGGGGGGAGGGGGGATGGGGTTCTAAATTTGACAGATATAGTAATAGAATATGTTGTGACATTGCCCAGATGACGGTATTCACACGTTAATTGTGTTATAAAAATGTATTCTAAATTTGCATAACTACAATCCTACTGGATGCATATTTTTTTTTTTACATATTAATTTTAATAGATATAACATTGAAAGATAAAGAATGTCGTAAAATCTAATGATTCTGGAACAATGAGTTATTGAAGGCACGCCATTTCTTAGACTTAAACGAAAATTTATAAATTCGTTTTTCGTTTAAGAACATGAAACTTTATGACCTCCTTATTTGATGACGTCATTTCTTCAATTAAAATGTATGACGTCTCTGTTTGACGACGAACATGCTATTTTAAAAATCACTAAATGACTCGACCACGTGATACCTTGAGATTGTGATGTGCAGCTAGAAACGAAAAGAGCCAGTGTCCAAAAAATTTTGACCTCCATGGTGACCATCATCTGACACGAAAGTTCTTTGTCTTTCTTCTGTCAGACCAAAAAAACCTATAGGTATACACAATTTCTATTATTGCAACACTAAATGTGCTATAAAAAGTAAACGCAATGGACTACGATGAGTCGATTGTTTTGTCACGTGATAAGCGTAAGTACGAGTAAGACTTCCAGTATAGGCTGTCTGCAACACACTAGTCGCTCACACATTTTTCTTCAAACAAATTTCTTCCTTTAATCATAACTGCATTAAAAGTATTGTCACATTTATGAATGTCATTTAAAAAACACGTGTATTCAAGAATATTTTGAAAAGTAAAATTTTTAATTAACACTGGGGAAGCGCTGATGGAGACAAACATTTTGCTTTAAAATTAGTGATAAAATGGCTGATCAGCTGTTATCTGTTGTTATGTGTAGCATAGGCTACCGAAGGCTTACTCGTATCACGTGACAAAACAAGGAAGTGACTAATCGTAGTCCATTAAAATAATTTAAAATATATATAATATATATATTTATAAACGTATATGCATATTAAAGTTCTTGTTGAAAATTTTAAAAGAAATGTATCAATAATTTTTTACATCTAGTATGTTTAAGTACTTCCAAGGATTACGAAAAGTAATGCGGCTCTTTTGCAAGGCTAATTCTATTAATAAAAATCTTCTTCAATGGAAGTTATATCTTTCGATAAAGTATTCACTTACCAACTAGTAGCCCCTATCGACGGTGCTGGTTTGACAGACTGAGGTCTCGTAACAGGTAAACGAGCGGTGTACCTTAACTTTATGTACCTGTCGGAGGGTTGATAACACCTTGAATCAGGCACGCCATGGGTGGGTGGACACCAGGAGGGGGTGGGTCCCACACAGGCCCTGGCAGCTTATTATCTAACAATTTTAAGGTCTTTACAATTCGTTTTTCTTATTCATTTCTGAAATCCCAAAAATTACACAACGGATCAAAAATTCTTTTACGCGATTACACATTTTAAAGTGGGAGGACGGCTTAGGGACAGTTGATGTAATGTGGTGTATTCATGCCTCCGGTTATTTTTGGAGAAAAGAACTATAGAACCATGATAGTCACGGCTTGTCACACAAAGCTGTCTTACCAAACACGCCAACTTGGACCACTTAAATAAATAAACAAGTTAAAATCGATCAGTTATCTCAGCACGTTTTACCACGCCCATAAAGTACGCGTATGTACTCAACGTACGGACTTGTTCAAAAATGAGTTTAAACTAAGTCTTTGCTTCACATTGAACAAGTAGTGCACAAAATATGCTTTATATCACAGCAGGTGGCGCCCCAAAATGTGCTTTATATTTACAAGTGGCACCCCAAAATGTGCTTTATATTACAAGTGGCGCCCCAAAATGTACTTTATATGACAGCGGGTCCCTCTGCCCCAAATTATCCCGTGTCCTAATTAACACTGTTTTGTTGTTATCTATATTTAATTAAATTATTCAAAATTCATAGCCGCCATATTTAACAAATTTCTCGTATGACTACAGTGTATGACACCCGTGTAGGACTACAGTGTATGACTACATTGTATGACTACAGTCTATGACTACAGTGTATGACTACAGTGTGGTTCTGTCTTCAGCAAGGACTTCGGATTTTCGTCATGTCTGTTGGGTTTTTGTTATATTTGACTAACGGAATATACCGTCCGGATAGCCAACTAGGCCAAACAGCGCGCATGCGCAGAGACTGTCGAGAGTGTGTGGAAATGTACAGTGTGTTCCGGAGTCAAGCATAGAGTCAACATTATTGAGAACTTGTAGTATATGAAGATTTATGTTAATGTTTATGGTTGGAAATAAAGACATATGAAAAACTTAACAGTTTTTAAGGGTTTTTTTTATTGTTGATTGTGTTGTTTAAGACACAGCTGCCATTATTTTGCTCTGAAAATGAAAATAAACATTAATTTGGATGGAATCAAATGTCCAATAAAATTTTTAATTAGCTTAAACCCATGAGAACCGCTGCTGAGTTTGTGATAATTTTTAAAAAAATATTTCATTAGAGCAGTTTTGTATGATAACTTTTAAAAAATATTTCATGATAGCAGAATTTTACTTACGATATTTTTTTTTAATTGTGTCACAACAGCAGTTTATTATAATAGTATTCAAAAAGTATATCATGACAGAAGTTTTTTATTATATTTTTAATGGTATCAGGATAACAGTTTTTATTTTTAAAAATTAAAAATCAATATCATGATAGTAGATTTTGTATGATTCTTTTGAAAATAATATCACGATAGCATTTTATTTAGGATACTTTTCACATTGTATCATGATCGCAGTTTATTTATGATTATTTTTTTAAAATGATATCCTGATAGCTGTTTGTTAATTCTACTTTTTATTAATAATTTTTAAAACAGTAACTTAGTTATAAATCCTGACACAATATCAAGACAACTATTGAGTAGACACCTGACACAATATCAAGACAACTATTGAGTAGACACCTGACACAATATCAAGACAACTATTGAGTAGACACCTGACACAATATCAAGACAACTATTGAGTAGACACCTGACACAATATCAAGACAACTATTGAGTAGACACCTGACACAATATCAAGACAACTAGTGAGTAGACACCTGACACAATATCAAGACAACTATTGAGTAGACACCTGACACAATATCAAGACAATTATTGAGTAGACACCTGACACAATATCAAGACAACTATTGAGTAGACACCTGACACAATATCAAGACAACTATTGAGTAGACACCTGACACAATATCAAGACAACTATTGAGTAGACACCTGACACAATATCAAGACAACTATTGAGTAGACACCTGACACAATATCAAGACAACTATTGAGTAGACACCTGACACAATATCAAGACAACTATTGAGTAGACACAACCTTCGGTTTTAACGATTGCGTCACACAATAATTTTTATCAAACTTTTAACACACCTCAATTTTATTTATTTGATTTTTCAAAAAGAGCTAGCCTCAATTTGTGTATGTCTTTAAATAATCACCATTATCTGTGTGTCTATGTTCTCTGCCTCGCCCAAGATCTGTCTCTTTCTTTTATGGCGGGGAAGGGGGGCTTGTTACCCCGGTCTATGGCCTGTAACACTGATTATCTATAATCAGAATACATTTCTATGTTCACCACCACGAAATGGCCCATTTGGTCAAAGATAAAACCTTATCGCATGCAAGCCAGCTTTTCCAGTTTCACGCCACGAGTTTGAATAGTGCAGTTATTTATAATCATCTGTTTGTCGACCACCGGAAATATGTTGATCCTCGTTTTCGCATTTTTGGCTCATATTAAATTTCTATCAGATATCATCTCACACTAGATACCAGGCAATGCAGACCCACCCTTGTCGCTAAATGTATCAATCTAGGTGTCTAAATTATTACCTGAGAGGGTGTCTACATTTATTTAGTTACAAAATACCAGCAAACGACTACCGTCTTTTCATAGCAGTGATAATAGCAGGCCGCACACACATTACATAAACATCATCACGTTGAAACAAAAGACGGAATTTTTGCAACTCTGATCACGTGTTTAGGTCGGGGCACCTGTGACGTAGTGATTACAAGTCTTGCTGCAAGTGAATGAGATCTATGTTTAGATATAAAATACGTGTTTTCATACATACGTGGGTGAGTGACACCTGAAGTGAATACGTGGCTTATATGCGGTCTTAATGTTTGGTAACGAGGTCTTGACCACACCATAACTGATACCAGTCTAAGTAAGCAGACATGTCACGGCATGATTAATTGAAGGGGGACCACCCCATCCGTACTTCTCGTAAAATACTTCGCAGTTGCTCCAGCTGAGATTAAATGGTTCTTTTAGATTTGTGATGCTATTTTTACTCACCAAGAATTAGGTCATCTGTAATTTTAACATTTACGCCCTGATAAAGGTAGCCTAGGGCACTAGAACTGGGTGATCACACACATGGGTGCTGTTATACCATATAGCATAAACAAATTAAAAAAATAATAACCTTAGACGGGACGTAAGATATTTTTTATTTAGGTAGCGCTTAAATTGTACCTTAAACGTGATTCTATCAGTGTTAGACTTAAGACAATTTGCATACCCCAACACGTTCATCATCATCATCATCATGTTCCGTAGTCCTTGGACCGTTGGTGCGCCACAGCTGAAATTAAAACTATCCTTCTCCATTCCTCTCTGTCTTCTGCACTACGCATAGCATCGCCAAGTTTTAGCCCCGTCCACTCTCTAATGTTATCTTCCCATCTTTTTATCTGTCTTCCTCTTCTTCTCCCTCCTCCATTTGTGCCATGCATGATTTCTTTGGCGAGCCATTCAAGTTTGCGCTTTTTTACAGACACCAGGAGGTCATCGTACTGCCCAGTTGCTGGACGTTATTAACTTGCAATTATGAAATGAGCGTCAAAGGAAAATGCCATATTAGTGAATGTGAAAAAAATCATGCGGTTGTTTGAAATACAACTGGCGTCAGGAGTCTGTCATCTGGCAAGAAGACGTTTGACGTCGTGTCTACACAACATCGGGCGTTGTTGAAAAACCTACTGGCATCTGGCATCTGTCATCAGGCACCAACTCGTATGCCAATCGTCTACACTGCCTTTGGCGTTGCAATAGATCACTTTCATTGATGTGTGCATTTTCGAAGGAGAATTGTACAACATGTAAACACTAGAACGACAAGAATTCATTGTACGTGGACATGATTTTATTTTTAAAATACATAAAAGATTGTTGGTTGATTTCTAAACAGCTGAATCAATTCTAAACCATTCTACTCCAGGAGACCAGCATTTCCGACTTCCCAGATCAAGATCTAGTACAATGAAAGTAGCGGGTCGCCAAAAGAAGAAATATTTGAAAACAAATCAGTGGATGGCTTGAGCGTTTTCGTCTGCGATTTGTTTTATAACTTTTCCCACGTGCAAGCAGTCCGCACTTTCAATTTAACTGTAAGCGGGGTAAGGGAAACCGTGTTCACTTTTGTGTTTAACTGATTGCATTTACTTTTATAACTTATAAATGGGAAATAAACGATCCCAATTAAAGTAACAATCCAGGAGAGAATACTTCATAAAGAAAAGAAGTAAACATTAAATGTAATAGATAATTATTCTTTCTTTCTTTCTTTCTTTCTTTCTTCCTTTCTTTCTTTCTTTCTTTCTTTCTTTCTTCCTTTCTTTCTTTCTTTCTTTCTTTCTTTCTTAATTCTTTATTGATCCAAATAAATGGAAATGTCGTTCGATTAGCTTGTAAAAATTCATTTTCAGCAAATAAATAACTACACATTTTAAACAAAGCAACATTTTTAAATTATAGCAATTTAAACATAAGACATATAAAGTATATCTCTGTCGTAGAAATCAGCCATCAGTGAGCTCCTTTAGTGAGAACATTGACTTAATTAGTGAACATTTAGATTTGGTAACTGCTTAAGTAGCATGCTATTTGGAGAATCAGCTTCACTATTTACACCACGCTATTGGGCTCCATTCGTAACATTCTTCCAGTAGATATTTTTTCCCTAATGGCGGAGTTGCTCAGCATTAAGCTATTCTAATTTTTTTCTTCTTATAGAAGAAATAAAATGCAATCAAGTATTTTTTAGCTAAATCTTTTTTTTTTGTGTCCACGTAGGAGTTGAATTTGCAATACTGTGAAGTCTATTTTGCAATACTTACAATAATGAATTGTTTCGTAATTTAGTATTAAGATAAAGTATTCTTTTGGAAAGTCATGCGCAGAGAGAGAGAGACAGGAAGTGAGATTCGAATGGGCAGGACAGATGTTGGAGTGTGTTCATAAGGTTTGCGCCAGCAAAGATTTAAGTGTAAAACTTAAAGTAGCTATCGTCCATCTGTGTATGTGAAGTTTATGAGATTATGACAATTATATTTCTCCGATTTGAAGATTTATGTCTTATTGTGAATCGTATTGTGTGAATTAAATATATAGTGATGAAAACTATCGAATCTGTCTCATGCTTTCATAGCAGTAATTATCTCAATAATTTGACATTGACAGCACAGAATTGTGATCAAGCCACAACTGCAACATTGGAGATATATATATATATATATATATGTGTGTGTGTTTTTATTTATTTATTTATTTACATGAATTACAAGTAACGGAATAAGTAGTGCTCAATCAACAGTTACAAATCCAACCTTTACATATATCATTAGCTTAGTTTTCAGTTTAGGACAGTTATATTCATTGTCAGTGTTTCAAGGTGTAATTAAAATATTGAGCTTTTGGTTCCCCCCGAGGTGAAGTAAGAAAAGATTATGGCTGGAACGCCAATTGAAAATTATTGGTTTTCTTCCATTTTTAACGACTGTATAAAGCAGTGGATAAGCACAGCCTTACTTGCATTGTAAATGGATTAACTAATATTCAAGTGTTGGCAACCGGAGAGTTTGTAACGGAGAGTTTGTAATGGAGAATTTGTAACGGAGTGTTTGTATCGGAGAGTTTTGATAGTTTAAAATGTCGGCCCCCACCCCCAAAATTCAGTTTTTCGTGCTTTTTTTTTTTTTTTTTTTTTTGTCAAAAGGAAATTAATTGACGCCTATGATCGTCATCCTATCGAGCTGAAACTTGGAACTCAAACCCCCAAAAATCAGTTTTAACACTGATTGCACGAAATAAAATTCCCGATGACTGCCCTAAATGAGATTCTTAAAATGATGTCACGTTTCGCGCCCACTTCTACTTTTCACTAAACGGTTTTATTTGACTTGCAAATTGACGTGCTTGTCTGAATCAAATCTTGTAGTTACATTAGGAACCCTTTCCTGATGTTTAATTAAACTAGAACTTTAGACACGTACCCAACCCTGATGTCAAAACAACCCAAAATGATCATTAGGTCAGAAATGACTTCCACTGACCCTTGAGTCACCTTTGTGTGTCAAATCTTGCATCTCATTTTCAACAATTTCAATTTCTAAAAGGAACTGCAACTATTTATAATTATCCACTCCTTACGAGAAAGCATCGTTAATGATAACCAGATCACCAGTGACCTCCAATGAAAGCCAGATCACCAGTGACCTCCAATGAAAGCCAGATCACCAGTGACCTCCAATGATAGCCTTTGACCTTTAATAATAGCCAGACCACGAGTGATCTCCAATAATAGCCAGACCACCAGTGATCTCCAATGATAGCCAGGTCACCAGTGACCTCCAATAATAGCCAGGTCACCAGTGACCTCCAATAATAGCCAGGTCACCAGTAATCTCCAATGATAGCCAGGTCACCAGTAATCTCCAATAATAGCCAGGTCACCTGTGACCTCCAATGATAGCCAGACCACGAGTGACCTGCAATGATAGCCAGATCACCAGTTACCTCCAATGATAGCCAGACCACCAGGGGCCTACAATGATAGCCAGACCACGAGTGACCTCCAATGATAGCCAGATCACCAGTAATCTCCAATAATAGCCAGATCGCCAGTGACCTCCATTGGTAGCCAGATGACGAGTGACCTCCAATGATAGCCAGATCACCAGTGACCTCCAATGATAGCCAGATCACCAGTGACCTGCAATGATAGCCAGATCACCAGTTACCTCCAATGATATTTGAGTGGCGTCAAATGGGCACCAACATGTTGTCCTACTTACTTGATCTCCAAATGAGCTTAATCTTTATACAATTACCCACCTACATCCACGACAAAACAACCAGGTCATAAGTGTGGATAAATAAATAATAACAAAGACTAAAAAGTACTCAAAATGGACCCAGACACGCAGCGCCGCCATTCGCATCCTGGTACCATTAGACACAATGCTATTCGGATGTCTTTTGTAGTAGTTTATTTTAGTTTTAGTAAAACTGAAGAATTAAGATTACAAACGTATAGTACATTCAACTGTCTTTCATTTGATACCTCATTTATTCTTACAGACCAAACTATAATATTTTTAATCGTTTTTTAATCCCAAGCTCTCAATTCTGGTACCCGGGTACCAATAGGCTAGGTGCAGCCTTAATTATAAGAGAATAGTGTATCAACATTAACTAAATGAAATGTCATAGTTTTAGAACATTTGGTTTAAAGATTATACGTCATACAAATCTTATCTCACTCTACGGAGTCAATCATTTCATTTCTGTTTATGTCACCTTACAAATGTGTACTTTTTAATTCTAAAGCTCAATGGTGTGTTACTTTTTCTACAGCGTTATCTTCTGAAGACTCGTTCAAAACACTATTTTAACACTTGTTGTAAGAGAGGGGTTAAGGCTGAGCTTATGGTGCCAAAGGCTGGTTCAGTAACAAAAAAAAGGATATTTGAAAAAAAAAAGGGAAAAAAGGGGGGGTACTTAAAACGATGTTCTTAATATAATTGCGATCTAATGTATTCTAAGGCTGGGGTTCTCAAAAATTGAAGTGTGATTGGATTATGAGGAAGTTATTAACAATTAAGTCGCGTATGCGATCAGTGCGCAATTTAATGACAATTGCATTTTTAATTTCTTCACCGTTTCATTCTAAGCGGACCAGTCAAATAGAGGCTTATGGGTACACCACTTCACTGGATCACAAATACGTGATTTATTTGAGTTACAAAATACTCTTTCAGTTAAATACTTCATTGTTTGATGTTATTTGAAATGTGTACGTTTTCGTTGTGTTTTTTTTTAAAATTCAAATTAAATAAAATTTCCAAACTGGATTGAATAGTCCGGTGTAACGTAATTGCTAAAACTATGGATACTTTCTAACTGGCAGACCATAGTTAATACCACAGCTGTCTTCTGAATTTGGTGGCCAATATATTTTAACTCATGGTTGACCTTTCCCAAGAATTGCCAATTGAATGGAATAACGGGTCCCTTATTTTAAACTTTGAACCCATAGCTTGTGATTAACGTGGTTGTGTGAAGTGCCACACACTCTAGGTCGAGACAGAGGCAACGTTACAATTTTTATTTTATTTTATGAAAATTTTAAAATCATAATCCTTTTGAAACCTCTATATCGGTGGTTCTTAAAGTGGGAGGTACCAGCCCCCATGTTGGGTTGGGGGGTGGGGGACTATCAGAAGGGGTGATATAATGTTCCAAGTGATAGAAGTGGTAGGATTACTTAAGGGGCTCTGGTGAATTTTGTAATGCTGACATTTTCATTTAAAGGGAAATAAATAAACACCATTTGATTATCCTCTTTAAAAAATATCGTTAATATATGAGATGATAAATATTTTGAGACTGAATAGCCTTCACTCTAAGATAAATTTAAAACATAGACTGAAAATGTTTCACTCCGAGATAATAAATACTCCTCGACTGAATAGATATCCCTCTTAGAAAACAAATACTCTTAGACTGAATAGTATCACTGAGATAATAAATGTTGTTAGACACACCCGTAAAGAATTGTGATACTTTCATCAACAATAACAAACAAACTTGTATTACACTTAGCCGGGTTCGGTGAACAGAACACATTAAAGATTGACTACAGATGAGTCGCTGACAGGTGATTTAAAACATTGACATGGGACGTAGAAATAAAACGATTGGACTTTAAATCGCATCATTTCTGTTATCTTTCACTTTTTCATGATGTTCAATAAACAATAATTATATATTAACAAACTGTGAAATAACTAATTTGGTTTATTGAGAATAAATACAACTTGTAAAGATTGTTTTCATAACGATGTACAAACATACAAAGAGTGCTATAATATCAGGTGATGATATACAGCCATACAAAGAGTGCTATAATATCAGGTGATGATATACAGCCATACAAAGAGTGCTATAATATCAGGTGATAATATACAGCCATACAAAGAGTGCTATAATATCAGGTGATGATATACATCCACACAAAGAGTGATATAATATCAGGTGATGATATACAGCCATACAAAGAGTGCTATAATATCAGGTGAGCAACACAAGCTCTGCAATGTTTAGATAGTAAATAGAATAAAAACTATTTTATGTAAATTGATTCAGCCTTAATGGGATGGATTAAATTAATATCTTATTTGCATTTGTTTTTTTTTACACGTTTTTAGCATGAGAGAAGGGGGTTAACATCTCACATTAAACACACGAGAAATAAATTTAGTTTTAAATGTTTTATCAAATTATCGCAAACGACCTTCTTCTAGGAATGTGTTTTAAAACAACAAGGAAATATTTGTTTGAGGTAAATACATGGACGAACAACTTTATAAAGCCTTTCCACTGTACTTGATAGACCATGATGTTTGTTATGAGTTTAATAGTTAGTCATGTTTGTACAGCACTTGATGGACCAAGATGGTTGTACTCTATTTGATAGACAGTGCTTTTTGTACTGTATTTGAAGACTGATGTTTCTACTTTGTTTGATAGAAAGTCATGTTAGTAGTGTATAAACTGTATTTGATAAACGGTAAACAAGGACATTGTTAGATTCATTGTTAAATGTATTTTGTAAAATAAATCATTAAATAACTAACAGAAATAATGAATTGTGGGACATAACGACATTGATCGTCTCCGGGGGTCCTCAAACTACGGCCAGCTCCGACCCGCCTGGCTACCATAAGGGACCTGGCTAGCAGTGACAATTATGGATCGGAACATTAGTTAGTCTTACTTCTCTTCGTACTGCTATAAAGTTTGTGTTGGAGAGTTCGTCTTCATTTTTAAATGTGTCATTGTATTTTAAGTTGGGTTTTTTCCACAACAAATGAGATATGTGCAGTGTGCATAGAACTGAACTAGGCCTATATGAAGAGTCTATATAAATTGAGATATGTGCAGTGTGCATTGAATTGAGATATGTGCAGTTTGCATTGAACTGAAATATGTGCAGTGTGCATAGAACTGAAATATTTGCAGTGTGCATTGAATTCAGATATGTGCAGAGTGCACACAATTGAGAATGGGCAATGTGCATATTAACTCATTCATATTTGTTCAGAATATACTCTGACCCCCAACATTGTCTGGGGGACACTGTTCCCACCCCCTGAAGTGTCTGAAGGACATGGATCTGGCTCCCAGCGGTGTCTAAGGTCACGGTTTAGGCTAATTCTTTTATAATTTTGAGGACCTTTGATCTAATATATATGAAATGTAAATTATCTATCAGCACTGTGTTTACATACAATTAAAAAAATTATTACACAAGGAAGGTGACACACAACTTCTAGGTCAAGGCATCTCACATTTAAACAATTTTTATGCAAAATGACAGCACAATTATTTTTCATAAATTAATATTTACAGACAAAATAAATTAGAGTTTTTATAAATATATAATTTGTATAACATGCAGATTACATTTGTTATTGAAGCTTACAAAAATGTTATTATTTAATTTTATACAAGCAAAGTTGTCTGCTCAGAAACTACCATGATAAAACTACAGGTACAAATAAACTGACATGATAAACTTTTTTTAGAATTGATTATACCAAATATTTTGGCAAAACATCATAAAATAAAAGTGTACATTCAACAAGAAAAAACATAATTAGGTTTCAAGAATTCATTGACTTAATGAATTTAAACCAAATAAATAATTAAATTAATTGCCATATTCAAATTAGTTCGGGTATGCAATTTCATAAAATTATCTTAAGGGAGTAAATTATTTTTTCATACTAGTATGCATTTTCATAAACCTAGCTTTTGAGTGAAAAATGCATTTAAACAAATGATTTTAAAAATGTTTATAGCAAACAGATAACCAAGACCGAAATCCACACTTCCTTGCAAGAAGAGTCGTAGGAATTGTAAAAGTAGGAAACAACTGTTTTTATTCACACAAAAATAATTGACAATTAGTTACACAACAAATGTTCATTACATCATTTCAATCATGTACAAAATGATTTTCATTACCAATTTATTTAATCCCTCTTTATTTAAAAATGTTATTATAAAAATCTCCCTTTATCATTCTCAGTTTAGCTGACTTTATAGAGCAATTTATTTAACAGATAGCTGACAATTGTTATTTATTATTTCTTTCAATTTTCCATCAAATTTTAGCATAGTATTTCAATATTTCTCATAACTGGAATGTGTTGCAATAATAATGTTCACCATAATAAGAGTAGACCGATTTAGAATTCAAACTAAGGGAAGTAAATCAGTATTTTTTTCATTTCTTGATTGGCCCAATGTTTCTGTAAATGCTCCACTTGTCATACGCAAGTTTAGGAAATCTCACAAAGTCTTGTAGCTGAAACGGAATTGATCCTCAAAACCGATAATAAAAGTTGCCCTACATTCAAATCGGAAAGGCGTGGAATACACATTTTTAAAACTTACCACAAAATTATTCACAAATTTCAATTATATCATGTCCAAAAGTTGGTTATATAAAAAATAAACGAATGGTTTTCATTCATGATTGATTCTTGAGGCAAACAGCATTGCATACAGATATATCAAAGTTAAAGGCAAATGAGTTGTATTTAAAAGAATTTGAAATTATTAAAAATTTGTTAAAAAAACAAATGGACTTCACAAATGTTTTGACACCGAATTTATTTACATTGTCAGCCACAAATCGCGGCCTCCTTAGCTTGTAATGTTTAATTTTTCTGTACTGGTGTCCTTCCCCTTTATCCTCCATTGTCTCACAATTTATAGACATGCGGGATGTCGTCTGCTGCAGATTTTGACATTCCTGATTTGCATTTGGCCTGCTATTAGATGGTAGAGGATTTAATAAAGAACGACTCATCGCGTGGACATTGTAATCATAAACCAGTTTCCAGAAGTCTATGATAGTTGTGTGGAGTGGGGTCTGGGTTATGATAAATTGCCTCTTCTTCATGTAGCCATCCACAAACAAGGCGTTGATGTAGTCTGTAGGGTTAGGTCCTACGGTTGCAACAACGGCCTGTGAGGCTCTGTTGGTAACACATCTAAGTACCTGTTATTAAAACATTAATACACTTTTTTTAATGTTTAAACATGCATTAATATCTTAATTTAAAAAGAGAACATTTTTTGTGCAGAAATTGGTGTGTTAAAATGCACTGTTATATATATGACTGGTATGCAATCATTTATATGACCGGTAGGCAATCATTTATATCACCGGTAAGCAATCATTTATATGACCAGTAGGCAATCATTTATATGACTGGTAGGAAATCATTTATATGACCGGTAGGAAATCATTAATATTACCGGTAGGAAATCATTTATATGACCGGTAGGAAATCATTTATATCACCGGTAGGCAATCATTTATATGACCAGTAGGAAATTTTTATATGACCGGTAGTCAATCATTTATATGACTGGTAGGAAATCATTTATATGACCGTTAGGCAATCATTTATATCACCGGTAGTCAATCATTTATATAACCGGTAGGCAATCATTTATATGACCGGTAGGCAATCATTTTTTATGACCTGTAGGCAATCATTTTCTTGAAAATGAGTGAAACAAATTATAGGAAAACCTGAAAAATGAAAAAAAACAATAAAAACGAACGTGCCGGCATGAAGCCTTCACCAATAAACAAACAACAGTGAAAATAGAATTATTTTTTAAAAATAACACTTGGCTGAAATGTAGTATCCGAGAGGACAGAGAAATCTGGCCCAATAACTTAGCAATTTTTTAAATCATCCCTTTGAATCAATCGGAGCACATATCTTGAATGATATCTCAGGGCTCAACTTGGTCATTTTAATGTGGCACTGATATTGTGGAATGTTGGAACCATTGATTTATTTGACGGGCGTCTAATTTGTTTACCGAAGTGGCTATTCGTACCTGGGTACCAGAAGTGAGAGCTTGGGATTCAAAATCTATTTAAAATATTATTGTTGGGTTTGTAAGACAAAGAACATTGAATGTACTATACGTTTGTAAACTTAATTCTTCATTTTAACTAAAATAAACTACTACAAATAACATCCGACTAGCATTAGTCAAAATGGACCCGGACACACAGCGCCGCCATTAGCACCCGGGTCCCATTAGACTCAATGCTATTCGGATGTTTACCATTTTATTTACCATATTGATTATGACCCGAACATTGTAAAATTTGGAAATACGTTATATTTAAAGATTGTAAGGATCATATAGAACCGGGGTCGGGGGGGGGGGGGGGGGTCTGCCAAGGGCCATTAGGATATTTATAACGTCATTCGTGGGCTATAAAAAAAGTCAGGGTGGGTGGGGGATAATTGAATATTTTCTTTTTTAATTTTTTTTATTAAGTAATCTATCTTTGTTGACAGATTTTTAAAAATAATATAATTAATAATTTTCTTGTACTGTTATGATTTTTTTGTAAATTAATAACTGCTTAATAAGTTAATTTCTTTTTTTAATAAATATCTTTTTTATGCATTATTAATGAGTGGAATTTGATGTGTGCTGTTGTTTTGGGTTTTTTTAAATTAATGTCTTCCTGTGTTTAATGAGTGGTCTTGTTGGGTGTATACACTTTTAACGGATTGAGCGGTTCTCAAAATATTGTATCATTAAATGTTTTAAAATATTGATCGGACTAATTAAATTTGTTTAAAAATGTATTGACTCTTTGTGTGGTTTTCAACCTTGGGCTGCGTGTCACTAGTTATTTCATCTAGGTTTTTTTTAATTTATTTGTTCTAATACTTTTTTTAACAAATATCGGACTAATTGTACATTAATAATTAATTCTACAAATGTTCGTCCCTCCCCTCCCTCCCACACAAACTCATGAAGGTCCATGTCGTAGCTCCCACCGAGCTAACCGACTGAGGTGCTGTTGCTGCTGGTCCTTGTCAGAAACATTGGCAAACTTCCAGTGGCGTAGCGAGCTTATCTCGCACCCGGGGCACAATACCTTTTTAGCGCCCCAATACCTTTTTAGCGCCCCCCTATTCGAAAACCATACAATATTATAGTAAAATATACCATTTGGCGCCCCTTTGTGAGTAGCGCCCGGGACATAATGCCCACCTTGAACCCCCCTCACTACGCCACTGCAAACTTCTGTACACCGCCGTGTCGTCTGCGAACAGTCTTGTTTGGGGGGGGGGGTCAGTTTTCGGGCAGGTCATTGATATATTCTAGGAACAAATAGGGGTCTAGCACCGAGCTCTGTGGGACCCTTGACTTAACACCGGCAAGAGAGGCCGTCTACCAGTAATGCCTTTCATCGGTCGGTAAGGAAGCTAGAGATCCAATTTTTGGTTGTGCCTTGGATAACAGATCCTTCGGTGGTCTGGGTAAAAATAAATAATGATAATTGACCAGTGGTGGTGGTCAGTGTGAAACGTCTAGTTAAAAAAAGCAGCTAATAATATTTTACACTTGCTTTTATATAATATGTTTAGAACTTATCTTTATATAATATGTTTAGAACTTATCTTTATATAATATGTTTAGAACTTATCTTTATATAATATGTTTAGAACTTATCTTTATATAATATGTTTAGAACTTATCTTTATATAATATGTTTAACACTAAACTAAAAAAAAATGTTTGACACTTACCTTTTAATAATATGTTTAGAACTTATCTTTATATAATATGTTCGCAACTTACAATTATATAATATGTGGTTCAACCAGTAAACTTGGCATGCCGGGTGCAGCATTTCTTTCCAGATAACTTTCCCAAGTTTCCCAGAGACTGGGATTTTGATCACCGCACAACCAGTCCACACTAACCTAGATCCAATGGCAAAGTGGAATCTGCAGTCAAGACAATCAAAACCTCAGTCAAGACAATCAAAACCTCAGTCAAGACAATCAAAACCTCAGTCAAGACAATCAAAACCTTAGTCAGACAATCAAAACCTCAGTCAAGACAATCAAAACCTCAGTCAAGACAATCAAAACCTCAGTCAAGACAATTAAAACCTCAGTCAAGACAATCAAAACCTCAGTCAAGACAATTAAAACCTTAGTCAGACAATCAAAACCTCAGTCAAGACAATCAAAACCTTAGTCAAGACAATCAAAACCTTAGTCAGACAATCAAAACCTCAGTCAAGACAATCAAAACCTCAGTCAAGACAATCAAAACCTTAGTCAGACAATCAAAACCTTAGTCAAGACAATCAAAACCTTAGTCAAGACAATCAAAACCTTAGTCAAGACAATCAAAACCTTAGTCAGACAATCAAAACCTCAGTCAAGACAATCAAAACCTTAGTCAGACAATCAAAACCTTAGTCAAGACAATCAAAACCTTAGTCAGACAATCAAAACCTTAGTCAAGACAATCAAAACATCAGTCAAGACAATCAAAACCTTAGTCAAGACAATCAAAACCTTAGTAAAGACAATCAAAACCTTAGTCAAGACAATCAAAACCTTAGTCAAGACAATCAAAACCCTACTAATAATTTATAAGTATGATTGATTCTTAGCTTTACTAAATCACTGCAAGACACCTAATCAAACAGTAAAGGTCCAGCACCTCATCGAACAGGTTTTAGTCCAGCACCTCATCGAACAGGTACTAGTCCAGTGCAGTCATTTTTCAATAGAAGAAGCAGAACACTGCTACCAATAGCCCAAGATCTGTTACAACCACACATGACGGATCCCGAGAAACAGAAATCAATACTTAGAGAAATGCAGATGAGATCCCCTCTACCATATCAATGCGAACACTCTGCTACACCCGATATACATTCTGACTTATAATATCGCAACATCCTGAGCTATCAGATGAACCAGAACGGGAATCCCAGTCAAACATACGAAGAGCATGATGCTGAGTCGATACAGCAACCATACCATCACATACGAAGAGCATGATGCTGAGTCGATACAGCAACCATACCATCACATACGAAGAGCATGATCATGAAGTGAAATAAAGACTATCTGAATGACGCTATTTATAATTAGTGTAAGAAATTTTTTGAATAAGTTTTCTTGATTTGAAAATGTATATTGTTGACATTCTTGCGATGTGTCACCCATTTCCAGACGGAGCGAGTGGTGTTTTATTCTAATTGTATTGCTTTGTTACAGTTACTTCCATTTTATAATTGTTGAGTGCAGCCGTGGTTTATTGTTCTCAGATACCAGAAGACTTGTATTGTTTTTGTAACTACACATTGAAATCTAAACATCTATCATAAATGTCTGTAAAAGCGAAAACGCATTTATTTTACACGGATTGATGGATCTTGACCAAACTGAGCACATCTATCCATCCTTTTTCAGAATCAAATACAAAATATGAGCTACATAAAAAATTTAAAATAGTCCTTCATGAATAGGTGGGTCTTGACAAATCTCAATACACTTACACTTGATTATCTATATTCAAATACAGAAGGGTACTCAACTCATAATATCCACTCCTTTTTGGGTCAGGGGCCTAATTTCATTTTTCCTTATATGCGCTAAATAAATATCATATAGGCCTAGCGTGGTAGCAATACACTTCATTGTCCCTGTTAAAATATCGGTTTATTCAAAACTAAGAATATCCAGTCTAGAATTTTACAGAAATCATAATTTATAAAGCTAAATCTATGGCACTTTTAACCCGATTTTGATTTTAATGGGACTTTTGTGGGTTTTTTTTTTAAATTTTTTTATTTAAACGCCATTATTTTTCTGAATGATTTTTATTTTAGGCATGTCTAAAACGATATTCTTGTGGATAAGGCACCCACCTTGGACACTCTTTTTAAAAAAAAAAATGGTTCAAGTTATGGCATTTAGTTGTCGAATATTTTTATTATTCGAAAAATTATTTGGTAGAAAACACTTTTCACATTTTTCGAGAGGGTCAGTAAAATGTATCTAGAATGTTCCAGAAAGTTCTATATTGTTCTACATGTAAATAAAGTGAGATCTAAAAACTTATTGAAATGTTGATTGAAGTTGTTCCTTTCTAATTTTGTATTCGCCAGCCATTTTCAGTATTACCGAGTCACCTTTTTATAGGGGCTACCACCGTAATTGGGATCCCACTTGGAATGGGATCGCATTGGGAAATGGCATCCCGTTTGGAAACTGGAATCTTTTGGCATCGGGTTCGGAATGGGAAAGTCATCACATTGGTATCATGAAACCCATCAGGAATGAGATCATAGCATGAAATGTAATTCCAATGGGATCGGGGTTCGATTGAGGAAAGGGATCCTTTCCGGTAACGAAATATTACGATATTATAAATAAGAAAAGGTAACTTTTTTTTTTCATTCAGCAATCTTTTACAGGGCCCTTATTTCTATTTTAGCCTAATGCGATTGAAATTTTTTGCCAATGCAATGTCAGAGATCGTCGGGTCTATTTGCTAGTATAATAAATATTGTATGACTATGACATCACAGATGTCACAAATTGAAAGGTACGTATATAATTTTATTTGAAAGCTGAATTTATTTCCTATCTATTAAAATCAATAACAAATTCAATGTAATTTGTATAATATTTTCAATAAAATAAAAATTATTCTTAAGTGTGAAAATAATTCATAAGACTGTCAACTATAAATGGTATTTCAGTTATCTTTATTTATTTTTTTTAATTTTATAACAATTTAAATAATAAACATATTAAACGAATCTGTTGCTTCACGTTATATCGAAAAGATCTGTTAAACGTGAAATTATGCTCCCAACTCGCAAAATCCAAGAATCACAAGCTATAAATAACTAGGTCGGCCTTGACATTGACCATTGATTGTTAACGTTTAAGAAAACGTGGGTTAATGTTTTCAACGGTTCTGTCTTCCTGTGACTGGGCTGGCAGTGCGTTTACTGGGGGCTGCTTGGGGTCGGTGATCTGTAAAATTTGGGAGACAACTGTGTCCAGTCCAGTAACTTTATCAGCCAAGTTACGTCTCTTGCGTCCGATGATGTTGTTTTTAAAGCAGGACCTAAGCAGAGGAAACGATCAAGGCAATAGAACGATGATTAGATACACTTTAACAGAACACTAAAAATCATGAAATGTATATCAACTATAACGATAGATCTTATCAGTCAGACAAAAATATGCTTGATGGACAATTTTACGACTCTAAGTCATTAAGATACGTTTTACCTGCTGAATATACAAATTTCAAAATAAAATTTCCCATGAGAAGCTAACAATTATGGAGACAAAGTGTTTTAAATATAGTGAGGTGTCTTTTAGTTTAAAAAAAAAACACTTTCGCTATCCTTGTTTTTTCTCTTTAAAACCATATTATTATATTATTATTATTAAGAGATATTTGACAAATCTCACCTATCACACTGAGGCTTGGGATCCGACGATAAACAGACACGCAGGTGACATGTGACGTAGACAGAGGAGTAACCGAAGAATTTGAAAGCTCTGAATCGAAAACCTTCAGTGGTGTTGCTGATGGGGTAGGTGGTGACACTGGCAATATCTGATGGGCACCTGTAGTAGGAGGACAAAAACAAACAAATGTTAAACAACTACAGTGAAAAAGTGCTAACCATTCTTCTTACAACAAAAGTGGTGAAATGATGCTAACTATGCTTCTTACAACAGTGTACATAGCTTGGTAACTCTTTAAAGAAAATAAACAAACAAAAATGAGAATTTCAGAGACTTGTACTGAAAGCAATATCAGCTAAATTAATGAACACGTTTAGAAGAAATTAAAGGACATCTAGTGTGATAATTGAAATGTTGAAATTCATCTGAAGATAAATTAAAGATTTCAGGATTGGGAATTCCTAACTAAAACTAAGAAAGCACTTGATAAAATATAGTGTATACCCAAATGGTCTCCATGTTGAAATGTCTAAAACAACAATGTTTGTTCGCGTGGATTTGGTGCTGATCAAGAGAAGTGATCTACCAATGTTACGTGAACATTGAAATGGTCGGTCATGAATTATTTATATCCCTGTGCTAATTCAGCTACACAGAAAAGTTGTTTTAAGGGTTTTTAAGTGTTCTCAATGTTGTTGTTTTGTTGTTGTTGTTGTTGTTGTTTGCTTATTTGTTTGTTTGTTGTTGTTGTTTGAGGGGGTGAATATTGATCTATTAAATTTATTTTACTTCTTAATACAAATTTTTTTTAATGATTTGTAAAAAAAATTCCATTTGGAAAGTTTATTAGTCTTAACTTCCGTTTGGGGATCACGCGGTTAACAACAGCGCAGATGAGTGTTAACAAAAAGACAGGGGGTACTTGAAATCTCTGGCTAATTCAAACATTTGTTGGGGGGATTTTTCCGCTATAGAACCATTAATGAATAGCTAGACAGTTTCAACTCTTTTGATTGGTTAAAAATATGTTATGGTCACTGATCTCAATTTATAAAAAAAATTACGTTAAATTGAGATGGTACTTTTTTATTTCTTTATAAATTATTCTGTGTGTTTCTTGTTGTGGGAATATGTTCAAAGCATTTTTTGTTTATTAAATGTATCCTATAGCCACGTATGTATCCTATAGCCACGTATGTATCCTAAAGCCACGTATGTATCCTTTAGCCACGTATGTATCTTATAGCCACGTATGTATCCTAAAGCCACGTATGTATCCTATAGCCACGTATGTATCCTAAAGCCACGTATGTATCTTATAGCCACGTATGTATCTTATAGCCACGTATGTATCCTATAGCCACGTATGTATCTTATAGCCACGTATGTATCCTATAGCCACGTATGTATCTTATAGCCACGTATGTATCCTAAAGCCACGTATGTATCTTATAGCCACGTATGTATCCTAAAGCCACGTATGTATCTTATAGCCACGTATGTATCCTAAAGCCACGTATGTATCCTATAGCCACGTATGTATCCTAAAGCCACGTATGTATCTTATAGCCACGTATGTATCCTATAGCCACGTATGTATCCTATAGCCACGTATGTATCCTAAAGCCACGTATGTATCTTATAGCCACGTATGTATCCTATAGCCACGTATGTATCCTATAGCCACGAATGTATCCTATTGCCACGTACTTGTCGTCAATCAGTGTCGCAATTTCGGGGACGTTGCTATTATTCATGCCTCTGACTGGGTTGGCGGTACAACGTGTGACAACCAGCTTCAGATCACTGTCTCTGAACAGGGACTGGTTCTCGGCCTTGACACTGACACCAATGTACACCCAGTTGCCGACCTCCACAGCGTAAGGGACGTTGGTGATTTTAGCATCGCATCTCTCGTTTTGGTAGAAGCTGATCTCGGGCTGTTGAGAAAAGGACGATAGGTTCGACTTTAACATGACTGACAAGACATAGGTTATACCTTAAGATGTCGGCTAAGACATAGTGCTACCTTAAGATCTCTCTCACAAAATCTAGATCCCAGGACATACCCTTTAAGGAGACACCAAATCTAACATTATAACTTATCTAATATCATAACAGTCTTTTCTTTAATCTTAAATTTGAAATTAATACTAAATAATGTAAGATTTACGTGGATTAATTTGAACAGGTCTATCGTAAACAATCAACGAGTAAGAATTATGTTTGTTAACCGAAGACAAAGGTAATTTATTAAATTTCAATTGGATAAACACTTTACAGCATAAAGTTATCCATTGCAACAAAATGTTAGGAAATGTAAATGTTCAAAATAAGGTGTCTTATCAAAGTCGAAACTCAATTGTTCATACGTGTGGTAGACAAACCATGAAAGACTTCATATTACAACTTTAAAAAATTACCGTGTAGTCAAAGTTTTGACTCATGTTTTGGGCGTACTCCTGGGTCTTGGGGATGAACTTGATGCTGACGTCCTTGTCAGTAGGCATACAGCAGCTCACTGAGAAACTGAGGTGGGAAGAATCAAAGTTTGGTTGTTTTTCTAGTTTAACGGTGAGGTCGCAAGTCATTTGGAACATGGAATAATGTTTATTCTGTCTTTGAAAGATTTTTGATACGCGAGTATTTCAAATGGTTAAGTTGGATTTCAAGATTGGTAATTTTGTATGCAAATGAAAATATTGAAAGTACCCAACTGATCTTATGAAGTTCTTTCACTGAAAAAAATTGTAAAATTTTAAATTTTGACAGATTATGTCGGGAAAGAAAGCATGAAGACTACATCATTTACAGAGACCTAAGAGAATACAAATGTTATTGTAAAATAAGTTCGTTTAGTTCCACTGCAATTAATAGTCGCTTTTCTTTTTAGTTTTGGAGTAACTGATATTTTTAAAATACGTTTTTCTGGTAATTTTTATTGTTATTGTTTTGTTTCGTTTCTTCTTTAGTACGGCGACATTTAAATTGCTGGTTACTGCAAAATACCAAGTTGTTTTATAATTAATTTTTTTTAAATCCCCAATTTTTTTAGGGCGTTTCCCTTTCTAGACTGACCACACCAGGTAGATACTTAGACTGACCACACCAGATAGATACTTAGACTGACCTCACCAGATAGATACTTAGACTGAACACACCAGATATATACTTTGTCTGACCACACCAGATAGATACTTTGTCTGACCACACCAGATATATACTTTGTCTGACCACACCAGATATATACTTTGTCTGACCACACCAGATAGATACTTAGACTGACCTCACCAGATAGATACTTAGACTGACCACAACAGATAGATACTTAGACTGACCACAACAGATAGATACTTAGACTGACCACAACAGATAGATACTTAGACTGACCACAACAGATAGATACTTAGACTGACCACAACAGATATATACTTTGTCTGACCACACCAGATATATACAAATATTGAATCAGGATTGTAGCTATTACGTAAAAAAACAGGCGTACACGAGACTTACGTCTTTTTCTGATAGTCCAACAGAATGTTGCCCCTGTACGCTTCATTGTCATACTCCACTGTGTTACTGTAGCAGATGTGTGTAGAATTGTCCTGGAGATAACACATGGGTTAACATTCAAGGTTAGATTTCATTTTTTACAAAGTTGGTTTTAATCAAGCAAATTATGCGCACATAATTTATCAAAGCATTTCCGAATGTAGAGTATGTTAAAATGATAGCATTTAATAATACTTAATAATATTATTTGTCAATCCAACATAATGCTAAGATCACACGGTCAAATTTTAGTCAACTTTTCGTTAAATTGTCTTCAAATTTTAGTCTAATTTCTTTTTGAACAAACTATGTTGTAACACTAAATATTGCGTTCTAAATGAAATTTGGCGCAAATTTGAGCTTTACAATTAACCACAATCTTATCCCAGGTGTGTTGCTGTTGTTGTTCTTGTTGTTCAAATCTGTCAATGTAAGGAAATTCTAAACTAAAGATCTCAAAGTAAAGCCACACACTCACAGTCTTGGTTGTACCACAACCTTGTGTGGGGATTCTCAGGTTGTAGTTCCCCGTAAGCGGCACACTCTGAGCTCGTGTGTTGCAGCCCGCTGGGGTGTTGGCGACCCTGATGCTGTCGTCGTTTATGGTAGGGAAGTTGTCATGGGTAAAGTGGATGACGATGTCCCCGTTTAAGTTGGAGCATTCCATCTGAGCTTCCATAGCTGTGTCAATGAAATCAACAAACACTGAGTTTAGCTGTATAATTTTTAAAGGGTGGTGAGCTCAGACTAGGACATCAAAACATCGTATTTATTTGTGAAAACCTTGTCGCTGTTGCGAGGTTTAGCCGTTTTCATGTTCAACAAATTTTATGAAATTCTTTGCCACTTATCAAGCTTATTTACAAAGTAGTTGTACCCGGAGCAGACCGCCGCCCCTGTCTTGAGGATCAGCGCCCCTGTCTTACGCCAATGCACAGACACTCATTAGAAGCTTAAATTAAAAAATATGTTTAAAGTTACCAGCTGAGGTCTCAGGTGGTACGACGCACTGTACCCCAGCCAGCTCTTGTCGAACACACTGTCCTTGTGGTGTGGTGTTGTTCCTGGGGCAATTATTTAGGGTGTTCTCATCTCCTGTGCACTGGACCCTGTTCCATGAAAATGTGGGCGTTTCATCAAGTACAGGGCTGTACTCATTTTCTATTCCAGGACGAGCACACGTTGGTTCGCTACGGGAAAAAAACAAATTTTCTCTTAGTGTCAATAAGTTAAAGGATCAGACACCACGTATTTAAGGCACCATTTTACTTATCTTACCCACACCAATTATGAAACTATTTTCAACAAAGTCAAATCCTGTGTGTTATAAGTGGTCAGATGTAAGTAATAATGAAGGTTTTGAAGATGAAATATTTTTTTGAAAGATGTGTTTCTGAGATTGTGTAGGGAGGAAAAAAACGCAGTTAGGGCCATGAGAAAACTCTGGATCCGGAGATCAATGTTTGTTTTTTACCTTACATGAAATGTAAACTTTGTTTTAAAAACCATTTTGTGCAACGGCTAGATCGGTCATGAATGTTTTTATGGAATTTGTTGGGGTTCACGGACGTCTTTCTGTGTACGGTGCGATTGCGAAAACTCATCAGAATTCATTGCTCTAAAAAGAATTATCTATGTAATCATGTTTACGTTTCTAACATTATTAAGCTTTGAGAAGTTATTTATGCTGTATATTATACGTCTACCCTACGCCTTTGTATGCCCCTAAACAACAATAACTCTCTCTTGACGACCTTAAATTACCATTTTTAAATGATCACTATTTTAAAAAATTATTGTCAGTAAAGAAGTTCATTGATGGCTGATTTCTATGCTATCAATTTTTATCCTCTAAAAATTGTAAATCATAATCTTAAATTTACAACAAAAACACTTGATTCCATTTAAATATATTTTATATTAAAAGAATTTAGCATACTTATATCTTCATTAAGAGTGCAACCAAACTTTTGCCTTTGTTTTCTACTATATTATCGGAAAATCGTAAAACTAAGAAATACTTAATCTAAAGAATACTCTCTTAACCATTTTTCACGTCTGTAAAAGACTCTGGTGTCTTTTTAAAAGTAATATTGTTAATCTCATCGAAATATTCACCCATTGTCAGACTTCAAACGATATAAAATTAAAATTAAAATCTTTGCTTGAGCATAATGGAACAAAAATTAGAGTAATTTTATTAGAACTTTTTTTTAAACTGTCAAATCGAAAGCGTTATAAATCCTTGACTGAGAGTTAAAATATGTTTTTACCATTTTGAAACGAAATAACGATATCAAATTATTTTAGATTGTATAAAAGACACCATTAAATGGTAAATATTCATAAAATGAAAATTATACTTCTGTAACATTACGTTTAAATGATATTGCTGTACTAATTATACAAATTATGGTCTTGTGATTAAATCTAAATAAATGGCATTGCCTTACCCTAACCCCTAACCCTAACCCTGACCCGCAAATTACCATGATTAAATTTTCGCAATTTTAAATACATGTACTTGAAAATAACATATTTTTTTTCAATATTTTTTTTAAGATAAAAAATATCAATGCTTACTATTTGAATTGCTAACTATTGCTTTAGCACACAACTCACAATTTAGCTTTGTATTTTTAGCATTTAATAAGGGGTGCTGTTTTCACGACACAAAATTGATCGTAAAAAAATTGAATTTAACGTTAACAAAATAGTTAAAATAGCAAAATGCAGATTAAGAAATATTTTTTCAAATGTCCACGCAAAAAAAAAGTAAATATATAATTTAAAATAACTGTGTGAACTATTTATCATTCCATTTCATATTTTTACATTTCATGGGTGATAACACTTTGTTAAAGATGTGTGTATTACAATATCAGTAACTCTGCATACACTTATCTTATAGATTGAGCCTTGTTATGGATTTCAATTTAATAATAAATGAACGTATTCTTTAAGTATTCGGAAATAACGATGACCTACTTTTAATAAGAAAGGAAATAAAAAGATGTTAAAGATGTGTGTATTACAATATCAGCATCTACGCATCCAATTATCTTATAGATTGAGCTTTGTTATGGATTTCAATTTAATAATAAATGAACGTATTCTTTAAGTATTCGGAAATAACGATGACCTACTTTTAATAAGAAAGGAAATACAATGAAATACATTGCCGTGTAATGGTTAGTTGAGAAATTACAATATTAATATAGTTCAGCGATGGCTAGACAAACGGGCTACTCAAAAAAAAATTAAAACAATATAAGGTTACAGGGGAAAGAGATGCGATATTATGGGCCGTGCAGTACAAGAAATACCCCTACAAAATGGATGTGTGCATTTCATGAGTACAACACTATCTCAAAGTTCAAATAGGTTACACACCGAAATTGGTATTTAGAAAATACGTATAAAATGTTTTTTAAAAAAAGAGAGCGAGTTCATTTTTATGAGGATAACAATATGAAGAATCACAATTGCTTAAAGGCGTCATAATAATTTTTTTTTTTCAAAAATAGATACATAATTATTTTTTTTCATTTCCTGAAAATACAAAACTTGGACGGGAAAAAAGTTGTGTTTTACTATTTTTTTCAAATACTTTTTAAGGAAACATTTTTGTTTTTCATTTTGAACAAAATGTAATTTGGGGCCAAGGGAAAAGTTGATGAAACTGAGAAAAGGTCTTAAAAACACACGACTTGTAGACGTGAAACGTGGGTTCGAGATGGTGCGTTATATATAAAAATCCTATTTCTAACCATTCTCATTTTATACAGTTCAGAATGGGAGTAAAGGTTTAGTAAATGTTTAATGAAGAGAACAATAGATTCAAGTCCGTTAATGCTACAAAGTAATTTTTTTAAAAATTAGAGTAATAGTATTATTATTATTATTATTATTATTATAATGCCATAGTTAGTAGACGCGTTGTTAACAGTTGGGAAAAGTTTAAAAAGAGCATGTATAGTGTGCTGTCAAAAGGCTTTTCAAGCTCATAACTAGACTAGCAAGTTGAAACAAAACAAAAAGAGATTGGTGTATAATTAAAATGTATTCAAATTATTATCAAAATTTATAATGATGGTCTTATCTGAAACTAATCTAAATCTGAAAATCAACAATGTTACATCGGTAGATAATAATCCAGGCTCACGAATTATGAATGAACCCAGAGTTATCGTCATAAATTATCTTTAAAAGATTGTTATCGAAATATCGTACTTTTTTAATCGTGATTATAAATTTCACTGAGGTTTTTACAGAAAACCTACACGGGCGTGTATATAAATATATATTTTGTCTTATTTTTTCAGGGGGTTGGGATTTTGGGGCTGGTATATTTCTAAAAAACATGAAAAATGTATGTCATGTGAGTGACGTCACTTCCGTCATTGTGATATCTCAATAACCAAAAACAATGCAGACTGGAACATTGGGAAATATAATTCTTTAATTTTTTTGTTAATTGTGAACTATGAATTTAACCATTTTTTTAATTTACATTTAAGAGCGAATTTTAAAAGATTGAGGGGTGGTGGAGGCTGAACATTTAAAAAAATAGATACACCACTTGTTAAAGATATACGACAATAAGCATTGCAATATATTTTAAACAAAATGTTTTACATTACTTGTTAAACTGGAGAGGGACAGGATAATTTGAACTTGGTTTAGGCGTGTGCGAAAAGTGTGCGTTAGGTAAACATACCTGTGCTCTTTTTATATGTATTAAAACATTATAAAATGTATGTGTTTGGGATGACGATGAGGTTTTATATCTTGCCCCAAGACAGCACAAATTACGGGCGACAGCATGGCTGGCTGCCCAAGACAGCACAAATTATGCTACGCGGTATGGCTGGGTGCCCATCACAGCACACATTACGCCACAGTATGGCTGTGTGCCCAAGACAGCACATATTACGCCACAGTATGGCTGGGTGCCCAAGACAGCACAAATTACGGGCGACAGCATGGCTGGCTGCCCAAGACAGCACAAATTATGCTACGCGGTATGGATGGGTGCCCATCACAGCACACATTACGCCACAGTATGGCTGTGTGCCCAAGACAGCACATATTACGCCACAGTATGGCTGGGTGCCCAAGACAGCACATATTATGCTACAGTATGGCTGTGTGCCCAAGACAGCACAAATTATGCTACGCGGTATGGCTGGGTGCCCAAGACAGCACACATTACGCCACAGTATGGCTGTGTGCCCAAGACAGCACAAATTACGCCACAGTATGGCTCGGCGTATTCTATAAGTACAGTTAACTCAAAACTTAAACTCCGTTTCCTTAAACTGGCATAACACATTATTATTACTTTAAACATTAAGACTTCTATATCACAAGTGTATCATCATCGGATATCAACCACGTACACTGTAATCATCATCTCTACTTAACTGGAAATAGAGTTTTGGAAGTGGGTTAAATGCAATATTGAAATTAGTTTAAAAACTACCTATTTACCAATTCCCGGTGTATAAGATATTTAATGACTTTGGAAAACATTGGATACATTTGCATTAATATACCCATACCATTAAAATGTGTGAACATGGAAAAAGGAGAATGCAATAATTTATATTACTTGCAGCTCAGCGGACATCTAGGTTTTCCTACCTTTCAAGAGAATCAGTTCAAGGCGAGGATAATTGATAGGCACATATTTATGAGTATGAACAATATAATTATATTAAGCAATGTTTTGTAAATATTTTAAGAAAATGCCTATTAAGCGTGACAGAAAGAGAGTGGGAACATTTTTATGTCGATGAAAAAACCCGGTCAATTTAATCCTAAAAGGTAGAGTCCTATTTTTTGTCCTGACTTTATATTTCGGGAGTGTGAACCAGTACGATTTTAAATTTTCTTTCAAAATATGAAAACATATTTTTGTTTCCATTTCGAGAAAATCAAGTTCATGAAGAGGCGGGTGTATATTTTTATGAGATTTAAAAAGAAACTCAAATAAAAATCTAGGATCTTACAGACCCCCCACAATTATTTAAGATATTCTTCAATTCTTAAGATTTCTGCGTTTCGCGATTTTCCGATAATGTAGTAGAGAACCTTTGGTTCATCTTTAAATGAAGATACTAATATATGAATTACGTTAATGTTACAGATATTTAAAATTGTATTTATATTTTTTTATTTTCAAACAAAGGACTTTGTATTATTGCTGCGACTATTCTCACCCGGGTACCAGAAGTGAGAGGTTGGGATTACAAAACTATTTAAAATATTATTGTTGGGTTTGTAATGCCGCCATTCGTACCCGGGTCCCATTTTTGTGTCATTTTGAGGTGGTTTATTTTAGTTAAACTGAAGAAGTAAGTTTACAAACGTATAATCAATGCAATTATCTTTTATTTGATACCTCATTTTGTCTTACAAACAGTTTTTTTAATCCCAACATCTCACTTCTGGTACCCGGGTGTGAATAGCCACTTCGTTGTATTATTTGTTTGTCGTTGTTGATTCCGGTTACTACAAATGGTTAGAGCAAGCATACATTACATTGAACATAAATATTTCTCAAAACTAATTGATGTTATAAACGTAAACATCCGGTTTAAAAAATGTAGTAAATATACGTAAAAATGTCTTTGTTACATGTAAAGAAAGCGCAATGGCTGTTATTAAGCATCGCAAAATGCATTTCCTTATTAACCAGGTAACATCGGTTCACATACTTCTAGTATACAAAAATTATCTAAGTTGACCATACAAAGCTCAAGAAGATAAAAAACGAATCGATTTCAATACATTTGGATTTTTGAACACGGCGATAGGGGTTTTCTATTAATTTTATTGAAATCGAATACATTTAAATATGCTAAAAATAAAATAGATTTGCTTCTTTTAAGTATAACTTTTAGTATTATTATTAAAAATTATAAATTCGTGTAATATAACAATAAGAAAAACTATTATAAGTATTTTATCTTAAATTCAAAGTTAACTATTTTTATTAGCTTTAAACATAATTAGTGATGGAATATTGCCAGTCTGTTTACGCTTGTATCTTACACATAATAAAAGTATACAATAATTACGTGTAGCAAAGCTCCCTGCAGACAACTTTAGCATCGTTCTCGCTCCACCTGTCATCACAAATGTACTGCCAAACACCGTTGACATATACCTGCACATATCCCATACCTGGCCTCTCTCTAATACCGTGGAGCCTGATGCCTGGATTGGCTATTTTATAAATGTATATATGTATCATTATATTATAAGTTATTTATAGAATGTTTAATTTAGAATGTCTAAAACTCTATAACTAAAAAATGTTTACCCCAATCAGTCTTTATGCGAATGAATCACACATACATTTCTTATAGACCCTTAACTATAACTATATAGCATCTATTTTTATAAAGAAAGCGTACATCCTTGTTTAAGAAATTTTAATTTAACACTACTTTAAGAACGTCATACAAAAAATACCGACAATTAAATAAACCAAATGTACCATTAATAATTCCTTTTTATTAAGTAGCTGTACAATTAAAACTATCAACATCGATCAAAAAGAACTCAAATTTAATTGTAAAAACATTGATTGATACAGTCTTGTCTATTTTATGTGTTTAACACGTGAGAATCTGCGTTATTGCAAAGGTTTATTTAAGTCAAGTTCTCATGACACGGAAAAGTAGATGGAAAGTTTGTACTTGATGAAAGCCTTGTACTTAATGACAGCGTTGTACTTAATGACAGCGTTGTACTTAATGACAACGTTGTACTTAATGACAGCGTTGTACTTAATGACAGCGTTGTACTTAATGACAGCCTTGTACTTAATGACAGCGTTGTACTTAATGACAGCGTTGTACTTAATGACAACGTTGTACTTAATGACAGCGTTGTACTTAATGACAGCGTTGTACTTAATGACAGCCTTGTACTTAATGACAGCCTTGTACTTAATGACAACGTTGTACTTAATGATTGTGACATTATGTATGACCGACGATTATTGTTTTAGTGTTTACTCATTAAACTATATGACTGATTATCCTGTGTTGTCATGTGTTGTTTTCATGTGTTGTTGTCATGTGTTGTTGTCATGTTGTACGACTGGACGTTGTGGTTTGTTGTCATGAATGTTTGACCCTTAAGCTGTGAATATTGGATGGACAACTGGAGTAAGTGGTCATGTGGTGTGGTATCTAAAAACAATTTGGAATGTTGAATAAAAGGTTACTTGTTACACAGATTACAGACTTTAGTTGAGATCTTATCATACTATTTCATGGTTTCAGATGGAGCGATTCCACCAGCCACAACAGCTGAAATTAAATGGAAATGTTGTTGTGCATTGGAAAAAGATTTTAAGCAGTGATTTGAAATTAGAAGACAGCAAGTGGACTGGATACCAAGAGTAAAGAGGTGCAGCGCAGGACTTAACCTCACGGGAAGGGCCAGGATGCAGTTGAAGTTTTCAATACGTTCCAGTGGACTGGCGAAGAATGTGACATAAATACTTCTTTCCACACAGTTCATTGTACTTTGAAGAAATTTGAGAATCACCGTTTACCAAGAAATAATGTAACACATGAAAGGCAAATTGTCCTAAAGAAGTCAAATGACGGAGAAACGTTTGATAGTTTTTTTTACCCACCTGATACTCAAGGCAAAGTCATGTGACGTTGAAACTCAAGGCAAAGTCATGTGACGTTGAAACTCAAGGCAAAGTCATGTGACGTTGAAACTCAAGGCAAAGTCATGAGACGTTGAAACTCAACGCAAAGTCATGTGACGTTGAAACTCAAGGCAAAGTCATGTGACGTTGAAACTCAAGGCAAAGTCATGGGACGTTGAAACTCAAGGCAAAGTCATGTGACGTTGAAACTCAAGGCAAAGTCATGTGACGTTGAAACTCAAGGCAAAGTCATGTGACGTTGAAACTCAAGGCAAAGTCATGTGACGTTGAAACTCAAGGCAGTCATGTGACGCTGAAACTCAAGGCACAGTCGTGTTACTTTGAAACTCTGAAAGACTCGTTGATTAAGGACAACGAGACTGACCTGACTGTCATGATGGCAGAAAACATATACAGAGCAGCGGAGACAATTGAGTGGCAGCATAAACTAATGAGTGAATAATGTGGTGTACAGGCAGTGGCATCAGATGCAGGGATATCAAGAGGACCGTGGGCAAATACAAAGTGCAACAATTGTGGCAAGTAGCATCTACCAAGACAGTGTCCCGCACACGGTCAATTATGTCACAACAGGGGCAAACAGAATCATTTTTTCCTATGCAGGTCAAATCCTATTAGATTTGTAACTTACCCGTCAGAGAATCGAGTTACTTCCATTGAAGAACCGTTCCTCATAGGTAGCGTTTCCTTGAAAAACAGACTTTGAAAAAAGTGAAAATCGGTGGTCACTTATATGGTGCAGACAACTGACCTTCACACTGGACACTTGGGTGCAGGGGAACATTCTCCCATACAGATTTTTTAGTCAGAGACTTCAGAAGTCAACTGCAAGGCTTACGACATACAGTGGTGAACGATTGCCAGGTGTACGCAAGGCTCTGCTCAAATGCACAGTCAAGGTAACAACTGAGATACTGGAATCTCAAATTGTAATTATACAATCCAAGCTAATCTTGGGACTGCCAGGTTGCCAGCAACTGAATCATATTAAAAGGGTGGATGTTATTGGAGATGAAACATTGTCTTCTTATGCAGATATATACATTAGTCTTGGTTTCATGGAGGAAGAGTAAACAATCAAAGTTGACCCACTTATTAGGCCAGTGGTACATGGTACTAGAAAGGACCCAGCGCATGAAAATGGAAGGTGTCATTGAGAAAGTGGATCATCTCTAAGGATAGTCAACTCGTTGGTTATTAAGGATCTGTCTTGATCCTAAAGACACTTAACACTTCCATTCAACGGGGACATTACCAATTACCCACCATTGAAGAAATAGCTAGCAGACTTATTGGCAGCAAGGTTTTCACCATTTTTGACGAAAACTCAGCTTTTTGGCAAATTAAACTTGATAATAATTGTGCAGATCTTACAACTTTCAACACACCATTTGGAAGGTACTAGTTTATGAGACTACCGCTCGGACTCAATTCTTCCGAAGAAGTATTTGCTAAAAGGTTCCACTGCCAGGTTCCACCAGGTTTTTGAAAGCATTCCAGGTGTTGAAACTTACATGGACCACATTCTGATCTCTGGCACTACTATAGAAGAACACGATGCAAAACTGAAGAAAGTTATTCACACAGTCAGAGCGAAAGTGATCAAACTGAAAATATCCAAAATGCTATCTACGAGTCAAGAAAGTTAAATTTGTTGGACACATCATGACAGGTAGTGAACTAAACCTGATCACTTTAAAATTAATTCAATACAATCGATGCCATATCCCCAAAGTCACAAAGATTTAGAAAGGGTTGTAGAAATGAAAAATTACCTCGCAATATTTGTCCCGTATTAATCCGATATAACTGCACCCTTTTGATCAAACAGGATAACGAGTGGGTGTGGCTTGAACAACAGACTACAAGTGGGTGTGGCTGGAAAACAGACAGCAAGTGGGTGTGGCCGGAGCAACAGATAACAAGTGGGTGTGGCTGGAACAACAGACAACAAGTGGGTGTAGCAGTAACAACAGATAACAAATGGGTGTAGCTGGAGCAACAGACAACAAGTGGGTGTAGCTGGAGCAACAGATAACAAGTGGGTGTGGCTGGAACAACAGATAACAAGTGGGTGTGGCTGGAACAACAGAAAACAAGTGGGTGTGGCAGGAGCAACAGATAACAAGTGGGTGTGGCTGGAGCAACAGATAACAAGTGGGTGTGGCTGGAACAACAGACAACAGGTGGATGTGGCTGGAGCAACAGATAACAAGTGGGTGTGGCTGGAACAACAACAAAGTGCAGTGGATCATTATCCCCAGTGCTAGCTTTTTATGATTCTCAAGGTCAGTGGGGGTGTCCGTGGATGCTTCGCAAGAAGGCCTTAGAGAATTATTCATTCAAAGAGATAGACAAGTGGCTTATGCATCTAGGTCTTTAACAGGATGTGAAAAAAAGATATGCTCAAATAGAAAAAGAAATGCTGGCCGTAGTTTTCGGAGTTGAAAATTTTCATTACTATTTCTATGGGCGCCAGGTCATATTGAGATTGATCACAAGCTACTGGACGCGATCGTCAAAAAGCCTTTGTCATCTGCACCACCATGCTTCAGAGGGTGCTATTATGACTCATGAAATATGAAATCCTTCTTAAATACAAGCCTCGCAAAGAAATGTATATCCCAGACACCCTCACGAGCGTCCCTACCAAGGCATTATCCATCAAGGGATGACTATTTCAGATTAAAAGAATAAAGTATTTCAACAAGCAACAGCGAACGATGCCACTCTGAGACTTTTAAGGCAACATATTTATAATTCAGCAGGATGGCCAGATAGAAGATCTGAGATTCCACAAGAAATAAGAATGTTTGCTGGATTCACAGAGAACTAAGTGAAAGCCAAGGTTTACATTTCAAAGGAGGGCGAATGATAGTTCTGAAAATACTGCAGAAAGAAATGCTCAAGAGACTTCATCGGGGATATTTAGGGCATGATAAATGATTGGCTAAAGCAAAAGAAGTACGTTTCCTGCCCGGGAATGACATCACAGTATGTAGTTGCCCAGTCTGCAATGATTATCAAATGACCCATCAAAAGATCCTATGATAGCCCAATAAAAAGATCCTATGATGACCCAGTAAAAGATCCTATGGCACAATAAAAAGGTCCTATGATGGCCCAGCAAAAGATCCTATTATGGCCCAGCAAAAAGATCCTATGATGGCCCAGCAAAAAGATCCTATGATGACCCAGCAAAATGATCCTATGATGACCCAGCAAAAAGATCCTATGATGGTCCAGCAAAAAGATCCTATGATGGGCAAGCAAAAAGATCCTATGATGGCACACGCAGTCCATGTGCTTCCTTGGCAAAAAATTGGAGCTGATTTATCCATTATGCTGGAAAGAACTATTTACTTCTTGTTGTTTTACCACAGCAGATTCTATGAATTTAGTCTCCTTCCGTCTCTCAGAGCGTCTGGTGCGATTATTCATTTGACGTCTCAATTTGATCACCATGTCATTCCAAGAGGAGTAATTAGTAACAATGGGCCCCAATTTTTTTCTGTGAAGAGTTTCTCAACTTCTCAAAATAGAGGAGATTTGATCAAATCACTTCAAGTCCCAGATACCCAAAATCCAATGGCATGGCTGAAAGCGCTTTACAGGCAGTAAATACACTTTTAAAAGAAAGCTAACACTTTGGACCAAGATACATATACAAAAGCTGTTGCAGTTTAGAAATTCCCCATGCCCTGATGGACCTTCATCTGACAGCTACTCATGGACAGATGCCTGAGATCAACTCATCCCTCACTGATACCTACCTAAAGCCAAAAGTTCCAGACTTAAAAGAAATGGCCAACATCTGCAACAGAAGAAAAAACGATCAAGGAAGATATTACAACAAGACGGTGAAATTGACAAGCCATCCACCGATTCAGCCTGGAAGCAGTGTCCATATGCAGAGCAGGCCTCGAAATACATGGACGTCAGCGGTAGTTGTCTTAAAAGCATTCACACCAAGGTCATAGAAGCCTCCACACCAAGGTCATAGAAGTCTCCACCCCAAGGTCATAGAAGTCTCCACCCCAAGGTCATAGAGGCCTCTACACCAAGGTCATCGAAGTCTCCACCCCAAGGTCATAGAAGCCTCTACACCAAGGCCATAGAAGCCTCCACACCAACGTCATAGAAGCCTCTACACCAAGGTCATAAAAGCCTCTACAACAAGGTCATACAAGCCTCTACAACAAGGTCATAGAAGTCTCTACACCAAGGTCATAGAAGCATCTAAACCAAGGTCAAAGATGTTTCTAAACCAAGGTCATAGAAGCCTCCACACCAAGGTCATAGAAGACTCTACACCAAGGTCTTACAAGCCTCTACAACAAGGTCAAAGAAGACTCTACACCAAGGTCTTACAAGCCTCTACAACAAGGTCATAGAAGTCTCTACACCAAGATCATACACTGTCAAGACAACCGACGGGATTACATATCAAGGAAATCGGAAAATGTTAAAAGAGACATTTTGCGGGCAAAGCAGTGCTCCGGATGTATTCAAACTGGACATCCACGATACAACCCATGAACCAAAAACTTAAGTGAATGTGTCGCTAGCAACTTAAATCAGTGCTATTCCAGCACAAGTGGTAACAAGATTTGGCAGGCAAGTGAAACCACCAGTACGCTGCCTTGATAGACACTATTAATATTTGAACCACTTGTGCATTCAGAGATGTTGCATAATATTTCAATATTAATATTGATGTAAGTGTGCATTCATAACTTGATTAACTATTGATTGTCTTATTTAACTATTGATTGTCTTATTAAGAGGGTGATGTGACAGTATGAGTGACTGATGATTATAGTTGCAGCGTGTACTGATTGAACTTTGTGACATGATTGTCCTGTGTTGTTGTCATGTTGTATAACTGGACGCGGTGAGTTATTTTCATGAATGTTCCAACTAAACTGTGTGAATATTGGTTGGAGAACTGGAGTGAGTGGTCATGTGATGTGAATATTGGTTGGAGAACTGGAGTGAGTTGTCGAGTGATGTGAATATTGGTTGGAGAACTGGAGTGAGTTGTCGAGTGATGTGAATATTGGTTGGAGAACTGGAGTGAGTTGTCGAGTGATGTGAATATTGGTTTGAGAACTGGAGTGAGTTGTCGAGTGATTTGGGGTATAAAAATACCGTAGACTACTAAATATAAGGTTAGTTGTTACACAGACTTAAGGTGATATTTTATTATAATATTACAATGAAAGCATTACACTCAATGAAAGCGTTGCACTTAATGACAGCATTGTAATCAATGTTCAAACATTGTTTAAGATTGATCCATCTTGCTGCATGGGGAAAAAAACAATTGGCTTTCCAAATTTTTTGGTCATATGTCTTTTAGAAATGTTTTAGCTTGTCATATGTCTTTTAGAAATGTTTTAGCTTGTCATATGTCTTTTAGAAATGTTTTAGCTTGTCATATGTCTTTTAGAAATGTTTTAGCTTGTCATATGTCTTTTAGAAATGTTTTAGCTTGTCATATGTCTTTTAGAAATGTTTTAGCTTGTCATATGTCTTTTAGAAATGTTTTAGCTTGTCATATGTCTTTTAGAAATGTTTTAGCTTGTCATATGTCTTTTAGAAATGTTTTAGCTTGTCATATGTCTTTTAGAAATGTTTTAGCTTGTCATATGTCTTTTCGAAATGTTTTAGCTTGTCATATGTCTTTTAGAAATGTTTTAGCTTGTCATATGTCTTTTAGAAGTGTTTTAGCTTGTCATATGTCTTTTAGAAATGTTTTAGCTTGTCATATGTCTTTTAGAAATGTTTTAGCTTGTCATATGTCTTTTAGAAGTGTAAGAAGCGAAGAAAAAGACATACGTGGCTGGCATTGTGTGTACTCAGCATAATCAGTGCGACTAGATAATGACACTGGAGCTAAAGTCACTCTATTAGCCTTGACAGCAACGCCATTGGTGTATGTTGCGACTGTATTTGATGTGGGATTGCTACAAGACACTATAACATCTTTACTCTGAAATTTGGACAATAAAAAAAACTCAGATTTGTTTAATATTAGGTTTGCTCTAAACAGAAGAGTTTTGAGATTAAGGTCGCGTCACTAAAAATATTTGTTACCTTCACCTTTATAGGTTTTATGCTCTTAAAGCCTGTTATGTGATACGGTATGCCTCGATCAGGTATCTCTTCAACTATGGATACTTCCATAAAAAATAGTATTTCATGTTTATTTCAAAATAAACCATTAACACTATAAAATGGGGGCGTATTTAATTAAAATCAATAGCCGTATATCCTCTAACCCAAAGCCCCTCAAGGAAAATACAAGTCATTGAATTAAACAAAAAATTCATTTGTTATATTTCATCTTCTGTAGAAGATTTTGTACCAATGCTAATCTAGTGAGATCCCTCTAAAGACGGAGTTTTTGGTACCAAAACTATTCTAGTGAGATCAATCGAAATCTAATAAATACACTTACCTCGTATTCGCAGTCAACAGTTGGATCCCTAGGACAATCTGAGAGTGATGTCTCCTGACCTGCACATCTCAGGTTACTCATCAGAAAGTTATGATTGCCCTCTTTGTACAATGGAGTATATGGAACGTTGTTGCCATCACTAAATGAAATGGGGATTAATTAGAAGATTCGATTATTAAGTAGCAATTAGAAGAATCAAGTATTATGTGGTAATTAGAAGATTCAGTATTAGGTAATAGTTGGAATAAATAATTTAGCTGTTTTAAGGTCATACAAAAAATTAACTAAAGAATTTCAAGTTTAATTTTTAAATCACTAAATGCGTCTATTAGTTAAGCGTCGGTTCACACGATCAAATTTCGCGTCAATTTGTCGTATGAACGCACTATTTAGTGTGTGGTTTCTTTTTGGGGAATTTGATCAAATAGTCATTTAAAGTTGTGACAAGGCTTCATACAAGAATTGCAACAAATGCTGACGGAACATTTGATCGTGTGAACCGACCCTAAATCTAAAAAAAAATGATCTAAATGATTGATGGTACAGTTTATGGAAAGTACTTCAATAAGCCCTAGGATGGGGTACCGCGTCTAAATGACCACTAATAATAATAATAAGAAGAAGAGGGCTATGGTGAGAGAGCCATGTTGAGAGAGCCATGGTGAGAGAGTCATGATGACAGAGTCACGGTGAGAGAACCATAGTGAGAGAGCCGTAGGGAGAGAGCCATAGTGAGAGAGACGTTATGGAGAGAGCCATAGTGAGAGAGATATGGTGAGAGAGCCGTAGGGAGAGAGCCATAGTGAGAGAGATATGGTGAGAGAGCCGTAGGGAGAGAGCCATAGTGAGAGAGATATGGTGAGAGAGCCGTAGAGAGAGAGCCATAGTGAGAGAGCCGTATGGAGAGAGCCATAGTGAGAGAGATATGGTGAGAGAGCCTGTTTGCAAGCTCATGTAAAGCAAGTAAAATACCCTGCATGATTTGAATGAGCGTACGTATTACTAAATAAATTCCTCGTGTGTAAATTGAGCTAGTTTCGATGATCCGATGATCGGATACATGTATTTTATGTGCTATTACAAAATCGTTCAACAAACCACTTGTAGTGCAAATGCTATGTATTTAACTATGAAGAGAATACCTTAGATTATGGTACATTTTACATAGTTATGTTACATCAGAAACTCTTAATATCAAATTATTTGTTGAAATGATTGTTCTTAGATAGAAGAATGAAATGTAGCTCAGTCAGTTCAATCCATTTTGATGGAACAACCATTTAAATAAGTGTATAACGAGGTCAGTCAGCCGGAAATGGCAATCATTGTCTCATACCATACTATTTACAAAAACATATAAATATAATAATATATCTACTGACTTGTAGCCCAACATCCTGCAGGCTACAATGGCGTCCTCTCTGGTCCATGTCCCACAGATGGCACCGTCTACGGGTTCATTGTTGATCTGAATGACAACACGACCTGAGTATGTTGTACCTGCTGGCAGTCCATCTTTCAGGCTTAGGTATGTTATCCTTTCTTTGGTCAATTCACCTGTTGTTGTTTTTTTAAAAGTCATACTAATTTTTAACTGAAATAATTAAACAAAAATACCCCTTAATGCCTAATGTAAATGAACTTGTCAAATAAATTGTGATTTTGTTTCGCATATATAGTTTATCTTTTTAAAGACGGCAAGCAGTCTTACAATTAAAATATGTTACTGTGAGTACTTTGAAAATAAAGGGAAACAATTCATCCCCCTTTTGTTAGTTTCAAGACTTATTTTGAATATTTCTGTTTCGCTTGTACGATAGCTGAATGGTTTTTTAAAAGCTTGCTATGAATTAGATCTAAAATATTAATATTAATAATTTAAAAACCCCATAATGGTTAACAATTCGTGCACAAATGAAAATGAGGGACGGGGGTACTAGATCTCTTAGAAATGGAAGTAGACTAAATTTTAACAGTGTACTAATTCAGCGCAGGTCCTACCAGGAGACAGTACATTCATCAGCCCTTCAACAGGTTAAAAAATATGACCCGTGTTGATGCCTTGAGGCCCCGTCCGAGTAACAATGACGACATGGCCAAACTTATTCTCACATACCATCCTCACAATCTCATAGATGGCCAAACTTGTTTCCCATTAAAACCGTGCCATTCTCCTCACCTACCCTGAAACACACAACATTTTCTCAGCCCCACCTCTTATTATTTTCAGAAGAGAAAAAAATCTGCGAGACCTCCTTGAACGTATAAGCATCCACGCTGCCCCCACCCTTTTTGGGACAGAAGCACTCAACCATTTTTTCATTTCATTTTGTCATCCAGTTTCAGGACATTCCTTTCACTTAAGGTTGTTTTCAGGTAAGATACGGTTTCCTTTGTACAAGCCGCATTGTTGTCTACGCCACAGTTTGTACCAACAGCCAGGTGTGGTATCTAGTTGAGAATGGACACATTCGAAATATTGCGCAAGATAAGCAATTTCCCTCTCTTAACAATTCAATAGACGTGACCACAAGGGCTCAATGGATTTTGTTATCACTGCCATTGTGTCTTGTACGGCACGCCAAACAGGGTAAATTTGGAGAACTAACTGAATCAGACTTATGGGCCCTTGAAATCACAAGGCATGACTATCATGTTCTTATTCACATGTTGAGCCTTTTCTCCACCCTTTCTTCATTACAACCAATCGCAGTGGACTTACTTTTCATTTCTTCTGTCACCTGTTACCGGTATTAAATCGCTCATCTGCTTATGTACTATCACATTCCTCTTGCTGTTCTCACACATAATTTTGTTCTGTCACATTCATCTTCCTACTCACGTATACTACATTAAAGCTTAGAGTATATTTGTATTTCAAGTTGTTTTTACTGTAGTTTGATCGCTGAAGGATTTTGGCCGACACACTTGTTTATTTTTCTTCCATTTTTGACAGGTTTTCTTAAACTTTGTTTCGCTAATTTATTACTATCCAATGTAACATAATTACAGCAAATTAGAAAGGACACACAAGTTCACTCCAAATTTTCCTTCAGGTTGCATGGTTTATTTTTTATAATTAAATTTTCTTTTTTAATAGATATGATGTCCAATGAGAGAAATTTATTGTGTTCACATTTCGATGAGTCATTGAAGAAACGTGACTTCTTAAATTAAAATGTATGACTTCCTAATTTGATGACGTCATTTCTTAATTTAAAATGTATTACTTACTTATTTGATGACGTCATTTCTTTAATTAAAATTTATGACGTGGTTATTTGATAACGAACATCTTATTGTGTAAATAGCTAATCACTCGATCACGTGATACCTTGAGATTGTGATGTGCAGCTAAAAACGAAAAGAGCCAGCGTCCAAAGTATCTTGACCCCCATAGTGACCATCATCTGACACGAGAGTTCTTTGTCTTTCTTCTGTCAGACAAAACAAAGTCCTGAAATTAACCATACCAAGGACAGTCTGTATTATTGGAACACTGTATTGTCTGTACAAATTATACACCATTTAAATTCCTAAAAATATATCTATTTATAAATCTATTATTTATTTTTTTTAATCTTTTGTTGAAATGAATTTATGAAAAAATATAACATAATAAATGTATCTGAAATTCTAAGCATCAAGAAAAGTAAAGCAGAACTTTTGCAAAGCGGATTCTATCAATAAAATAATGTTCTTCAAAGAAAGTTATACATATATGATAAAGAATTCAATTAACTTACCACCTATAGCCCTTAGCGACGGTGCTGGTTTTGGCAGACTGAGTTCTCGTAACAGGTGAATGAGAGCGACCTAAATTAACTTTACGTACCTGTCGGAGTGTTGATAGGACAGTGAATCAGGCATGTCATTGGTGGGTGGACACCAGGTTGGGGGGGGGGGGGCACTCACACAGGCCCTGGCAGCTTATCACCTAAAATGTTTTTAAGGGCTAATTTCACATTTTGAATTGGGGAGTGGGGCGGTCTGGTGAAGGGGGTGATGTAATTGGGTGTATTCGTAGCTGAGGTTATATTTGGAAGGAAAAAAAAAAGGGACCTATAGAAACTGTAATGGTCGCATCGTGTCACAACCAGCTGTCGTACCAAACACGTCGACTCGAACCACTCATAAAATAAACAAGTTCACTTATCTCAACACCTTTTTACGACGCCCACAAAATACGTGTTTGTACTCAACGTACAGACGTTTCAAAAATATGAGTTTAAACAAAGTCTTTGCTTTACATGACAGCAAGTTATGTCCCGAAATGATCCATTGCGAACTTATAAATTATATTTGCTGTTATCTGTTTTTAAAGTGATGATTTAATTAATTTTTTTTAAAGGCTGCACTTATTGGTACCCGGGTACCTTAATTGAGTGGTTGGGATTAAAAAAACGATTTAAAATATTATTGTTGGGTTGAAAGACCAAATGGGGAATCAAATGAAAGATAATTGAATGTACTATACGTTAGTAATCTTAATTTTTTCAGTTTTACTAAAATAAACTACTACAAATGACATCCGAATAGCATTGAGTCTAATGGTACCCGGGTGCTAATGGCGGCGCTGCGTGTCTGGGTCCATTTTGACTAATGCTATTCGGATGTCATTTATAGTAGTTTATTTTGATTAAAAAGAAGAATTAAGTTTACAAACGTATAGTGCATTCAATTATCTTTCATTTGATACCTCATTTGGTCTTACAAACCCAACAATAATATTTTAAATCGTTTTTTAAATCCCAAACTCTCAATTCTGGTACCCGGGTACCAATAGCCACTTCGTTTTTTTAAATCTTAGGGACGCCATATCTCACAAAGTTCGGTAACCCTACGTTACTATTCTGTCTTCGGCAGGATCTCAAATTATCGTCCATTTTGTTTGTTTATTTTATTGTTCTGGTTTCCTTGTTGCAGTAAACATTTCCTCTATTATTTTGTCATTTCAGAATTGTCTGAATTATGTTAAAACTTCCCCAAAAAACTAAATGATGAAATTTGATAATAGAAAACATGTGTTATCAGTGTCAATATTTATGTTAATTATTAATCACATGATGAAAGACATTTATGTATAATATTTTAAATTATGTCATGATGATTGTTTAGTAGATACAAACCAGTGTGTGAACGATTGAGTCACGCATTATCTCTGATCATACATTAAACACGAACCATTCAATTTATTCAATTTTTCCAAATGAGTTTGCCTCAATATTTGTGTGTTGTCTTGTTCAAAGTTTTAAAAATTATAAACATTATTTATTGATCTAAGCTTGGTCAATTTTTGTGTGGGGGAGGTGTCGCTTGCACTTCATTCATAACGGCTTCTACTTCCACGTTCTAGAACCTGTAACACAAATGATCTATCATCAAAATAATGTTCTATTTCCCTTAACAAGAAATGACCCACTTCATCAAAATAATGTTCTATTTCCATCCACAAGAAATGACCCACTTCATCAAAATAATGTTCTATTTCCATCCACAAGAAATGACCCACTTCATCAAAATAATGTTCTATTTCCATCCACAAGAAATGACCCACTTCGTCAAAATAATGTTCTATTTCCATCCACAAGAAATGACCCACTTCATCAAAATAATGTTCTATTTCCATCCACAAGAAATGACCCACTTCATCAAAATAATGTTCTATTTCCATCCACAAGAAATGACCCACTTCATCAAAATAATGTTCTATTTCCATCCACAAGAAATGACCCACTTCATCAAAATAATGTTCTATTTCCATCCTCAAGAAATGACCCACTTCATCAAAATAATGTTCTATTTCCATTCACAAGAAATGACCCACTTCATCAAAATAATGTTCTATTTCCATCCACAAGAAATGAACCACTTCATCAAAATAATGTTCTATTTCCATCCACAAGAAATGACCCACTTCGTCAAAATAATGTTCTATTTCCATCCACAAGAAATGACCCACTTCATCAAAATAATGTTCTATTTCCATCCACAAGAAATGACCCACTTCGTCAAAATAATGTTCTATTTCCATCCACAAGAAATGACCCAATTCATCAAAATAATGTTCTATTTCCATCCACAAGAAATGACCCACTTCATCAAAATAATGTTCTATTTCCATCCTCAAGAAATGACCCACTTCGTCAAAATAATGTTCTATTTCCATCCACAAGAAATGACCCACTTCATCAAAATAATGTTCTATTTCCATCCACAAGAAATGACCCACTTCGTCAAAATAATGTTCTATTTCCATCCACAAGAAATGACCCACTTCATCAAAATAATGTTCTATTTCCATCCACAAGAAATGACCCACTTCATCAAATAATGTTCTATTTCCATCCACAAGAAATGACCCACTTCGTCAAAATAATGTTCTATTTCCATCCACAAGAAATGACCCACTTCATCAAAATAATGTTCTATTTCCATCCACAAGAAATGACCCACTTCGTCAAAATAATGTTCTATTTCCATCCACAAGAAATGAACCACTTCATCAAAATAATTTTCTATTTCCATCCACAAGAAATGACCCACTTCATCAAAATAATGTTCTATTTCCATCCACAAGAAATGACCCACTTCGTCAAAATAATGTTCTATTTCCATCCACAAGAAATGACCCACTTCATCAAAATAATTTTCTATTTCCATCCACAAGAAATGACCCACTTCATCAAAATAATGTTCTATTTCCATCCACAAGAAATGACCCACTTCGTCAAAATAATGTTCTATTTCCATCCACAAGAAATGACCCACTTCATCAAAATAATGTTCTATTTCCATCCACAAGAAATGACCCACTTCGTCAAAATAATGTTCTATTTCCATTCACAAAAATGACCCACTTCATCAAAATAATGTTCTATTTCCATCCACAAGAAATGACCCACTTCATCAAAATAATGTTCTATTTCCATCCACAAGAAATGACCCACTTCGTCAAAATAATGTTCTATTTCCATCCACAAGAAATGACCCACTTCATCAAAATAATGTTCTATTTCCATCCACAAGAAATGACCCACTTCATCAAAATAATGCTCTATTTCCATCCACAAGAAATGACCCACTTCATCAAAATAATGTTCTATTTCCATCCACAAGAAATGACCCACTTCATCAAAATAATGTTCTATTTCCATCCACAAGAAATGACCCACTTCGTCAAAATAATGTTCTATTTCCATCCACAAGAAATGACCCACTTCATCAAAATAATGTTCTATTTCCATCTACAAGAAATGACCCACTTCATCAAAATAATGTTCTATTTCCATCCACAAGAAATGACCCACTTCATCAAAATAATGTTCTATTTCCATCCACAAGAAATGACCCACTTCATCAAAATAATGTTCTATTTTCATCCACAAGAAATGACCCACTTCATCAAAATAATGTTCTATTTCCATCCACAAGAAATGACCCACTTCATCAAAATAATGTTCTATTTCCATCCACAAGAAATGACCCACTTCATCAAAATAATGTTCTATTTCCATCCTCAAGAAATGACCCACTTCATCAAAATAATGTTCTATTTCCATTCACAAGAAATGACCCACTTCATCAAAATAATGTTCTATTTCCATCCACAAGAAATGAACCACTTCATCAAAATAATGTTCTATTTCCATCCACAAGAAATGACCCACTTCGTCAAAATAATGTTCTATTTCCATCCACAAGAAATGACCCACTTCATCAAAATAATGTTCTATTTCCATCCACAAGAAATGACCCACTTCGTCAAAATAATGTTCTATTTCCATCCACAAGAAATGACCCAATTCATCAAAATAATGTTCTATTTCCATCCACAAGAAATGACCCACTTCATCAAAATAATGTTCTATTTCCATCCACAAGAAATGACCCACTTCATCAAAATAATGTTCTATTTCCATCCACAAGAAACGACCCACTTCGTCAAAATAATGTTCTATTTCCATCCACAAGAAATGACCCACTTCATCAAAATAATGTTCTATTTCCATCCACAAGAAATGACCCACTTCATCAAAGATAATGTTCTATTTCCATCCACAAGAAATGACCCACTTCGTCAAAGATAAAACTTATCGCATTTAAACCAGCTTTTCCAGAATCATCCACGAGTTCATAGAGTGCAGTTATTTTTAATCGTCTGGTTCTTGACCCCAATAATATGTTGATCTTTTTTTTCCACCTTTCGTTCATGTTATGCTTCTATCAAATATTAGCTCGCACTAGATACCTATGGCAATGCAGACCGCACCCAGGCCACTAATCTAATATGTTAAGAAAAACAGCTGACCTTCCAGTCGGAGCTCATAAGGCCCCCCTCCCCAGCGTACCCTTCTTTTTTCCCTCCCAACCCGAATATCAGAATCGTCCGCCACTCAGACAGCCCCACCCGCCGTTCACTAGAAAGACCAGGCAAGTGAGAGCAATCTCAACAAAGAAGCATTTGGTTGTTTGGAAGAGTTGCTCTCACAACACCATTATTCGAGCTTACTAACACTGGGATTGATATATTAATGTCCTAAATTATACACCACTTCACATCCCGCAGTGGCGTCAGACACCCTCTGCTAGAGTTTCTACAAATGGCTTTCTACCTCGTGCATAATTCACTAAGTAGCTGAGACGCAAGGTTTGTCTAAGAACAGTCCCCTCAAAGGCTGTAAGATACATTCATCGACATGGGCTGTCACGGCCCAACTATGCCTGATATCCATAAGCGGCTACTAGTAAGCATGCTCCCGACTTCTTTCTGGCGTTTTTTTCAAATGTAATCGAGTCTGTACCATACTTCTGTGCTATTTCTAATGCAGATATCATGCAAAACCTTTATCTCCACACTAGGGTCCCACACATAGTAGTGCTGTATCCCGGGTAAAGCCAGGGGGTCAGTCGCAGTGCCTCTAAATGGACATACCACTACAGACATTTTGACTAGAGCCCCAGGGAGGGGACACCTGGCCGCTAAATGTCTCAATCGCGACGTCTAAACATTACCTGAGATGATGTCTAGATATTTTTTAATGTGACAAAATACCGGCTAACGATTGGGGGGACTTCTCATTACTGTGACGCAAGAAGGCGTACACAAACATCATCCCTTTGAAAGAAAAGACTGAATGTTTGCAACTCTGACCACGAGGTTAGGGCGGGGCACCTATGAAGAAGTGATGACAAGGTTTGATGCAAATGGCATCTATGTTTAAATGTAAAATACGTCTTGTCATACATATGTGGGTGAGTGACACTTGGTGTGAATGCAAGGCTTATATCCGGTCTTAATGTTTGGTAACGAGGTCTTGACCACACCATAAATGCACTATCACTGACATAATAGTTGGTCAGTCAAAACTCGGCCTTGACCATCTAAACACCGGCCTCTTGCCGGGGCTGACTATCTGTGGGTGCATAGATGGCTGATTGGGCCAATTATGCATAGCACGAACAATTCTGGTGCCGCAGGTGTAGGGAATGAATGGGCAACTCCAGGTTTAGCGTTTGCTCTGATTTCTCTGGCTTGTCTCTCGTGTTCTTAACAAACAATCTGTCAGCATCATGCTGCATTAACCCCTGTGTATGGAAGAGCGCATTGAGTCTCAATTCTTTGATGACTATTCCCACATGTCCGGGTCAATGTAAAATGCTTTCAAAGATGATTTCAGTGTGTCTTTTAAAGCGTTTCTTCTATCCCACAGCAAACCGCCTGTCCTGCTTGAGTTCACCATAAAATAGTCTTTCAGGCAAGCGGTCGACTGACCTTCTCGCACCATGACTAGCCCAACGAGGCTGGGACTGCATTAATACTGTGAGTATGCTGAGGAGACCTGTTTGTGTGAGCACATCTTTGTCTGGGAGCGTGTCCTGCCATTGGGTGTTGAGGAACTTTCTTGTGAAAGTGGTTTAGTTTCCTAGCATGCCGTTAATGTCCATAGACTGTCCATGTGTCACATGCATAGAGTAGCGTTGGGAGAGCAAGTGCCTTGTCAAACTTTTATTTTGGTTTGGGTGCTGAATCCTCTCCTTCTTCCTACATTCTTAGACAGCTTTCCAAATGTTGCACTGTTTTTTGCCTTTCGAAGGTTCACCTCACCATCACTGGTTACGCTTTGTGACAGGGTGCTGTCAAGTTAAGAAAAGCTTATTACAATTTTAAGCATTTCGCCATTTACTTGCATTATGGTCTCGATGTACAGGATGGAACTGGTTAGTACGGGACTTCTTTTGTGTCAATCGTAAGACCAAAGTTTTGTGCAGGCATCCGTGAAGTGTGCAACACTCCGTTGCATATTGACGTCTGGTTCAGCAATAAGGGCACATACATTGGCATAAACAAAGCCCCTGGTGATTTCTGTCCGGACTTTGGATAAATAATATTGTTTAGTCTCCTGGCGTTAAAAACTTTCCCGTCAGCTCTGTATCTGATGCCGATTCTAATGCCCCACTCGCTAAAAACATCAGACAGCATAGCAGAAAACTTAATGCTGAAAGGTGTTTTTTGCCAGGACGCAACTTTGTTTGACACCATTAAACACAATGAATGTTTCAGACATATCTCCATATTCCCGTACCCTAGCCTGCATATTATCATGAAATTTCCGCACCAAATAAATCAATTTCTTTTTTTGGGGGAATCCATATTATCCCATGATAACCGGAGAGCTTCTCTGCTGAATAAGTCGAAAGCCTTGGTTAGGTCGACATGGGTGAAGAAGAGGTCAATATTTTGTTCCTGACACTTTTCTAGCAGCTGTCTTGTCGCTAAAATTATGTCGATAATTGTGAACACGGCATTGACTTTCTTGCAGTACACCCTTCTCAAGATGCAAATTGAGAAGGTAATGGAGGATCCTAGCTAGTATCTTGCCTGCAATGGAGAGGTAAGTTTCGCCCCTGTAGTTGTCAAAGGATTTGACGGTTCCCTTTAAATTCGCTCAAGTGAATAATGGATTCGTTCAAGTGGATAATGGATTCGTTCTTAAAACCTCGTGTTATCTTCTCCTGCTGCCACATAAAAAGAAGCAGCTGGTGAAGCAGTTCAGTCACAGTTGGTCCACTATCCTTGTAAATTTTAGCACTTCAGTCACAGCTGGTCCACTATCCGTGTCAGCTCTGGATCGTGTCAGCCCTGTATCGTGTCAGCCCTTGATCGTGTCAGCTCTGGATCGTGTCAGCCCTGTATCGATAGAAGTTGTGAAGATGTTATTTTTTCTTGCAGCAGCTGCTTGAACACCATACAGTTTTTCATTGAACCAGTCCTGTTTATCTTCTGGTTCTTCAATTTTTTCGTGTGTAGACGTTTGGGGATCTTCTTCTCATTTGGTCGTCTCTTGGGTTGTTAGTGAAGGTTGAGCTTGGTGATGATAAGACGATGATCTGTCCAACAGGCTGCACCACATAATGTTTTGGTTGCACGCACAACCCGACTGTCATTTCTCCTGATGATAAAATAATCGATGAGAGTCCAACGTTTTGAGCGAGTATGAAACCAGGATGTACGATGAATTAAACATGGCGACGTCAAAGGATGTTTTAGTAATTAGCATTGCCAGTCAGGAGCAAAGGATGACGTTACTGATGCAATGGCCGACTCCATACTTTCCCCAGTACACAAATCCAAGCGATGGGATCATGGCCCCAAGAATTATAAGCTTGTGTTGTTTCAGAATATTACCCGTGACAGTACGCAGATCATCATAGCCCTTTGTCATTACTTCTGCTGAGTTGGTTTATTTTTATGTAGACGTCTTGTTTACATCGTGAAACCCGTGCATGAAATCTGGGTGACCCCAAGTTCGGCGAACACATTGTTTCCATTGACTACAATAAGCACAGTAGTCTTTAGAACTTACGAGACTGGTGGAGGTAAAGAAACAATTCAGAACCCTTTCTTAAAAAGTTCTAAGAAAGACTATAAATAAGCTGAAAGACAATGAGATATAGAGGGATGAGCTATTACGATACGAGATAACGAGCGAGAAAGAGTTTTGTACTGATCGTAGATTTGTATATTAATATTTACTGTGTGAAGAAAAAATAATGACATAATTAAAGCATTCAGGGAACTTGCAAATGCCTCATTAAAAGCTGGTTTTTATGTAAATGAACCAAAGACACAGTATATGATAATGGGTCATGAAACTCCCACGCGGATGTAAACATCACGATAAACAACCACAAATTTGAGAGAGTGGCTACATTCAAATATCTAAGAGCAACTATAAACAAGCACAATGAAATAATGTCGGAGGTTAAAGAAAGGATAACAGCAGGCAACAGATCCTATTTATGCCCACAAAAGTTACTGGGAAGCAATAACCTCTCAAGGGGAACAAAGAAGACAATATACACCACTATCATAAGACCAGTAGTAACTTACGCTAGTGAGACTTGGACCCTTACCAGAAAACCAGATAACCTTCTCAATAAATGGGAGAGGAAAATCCTCAGAAAAATTTACGGCTCAGTGTTGGAAAATGATATCTGGAGAATCCGTACAAACCAAGAGCTATACCAATTGTATAAAGACCCACCCATAGTACCAACAATCAAAAGGCAGACTGCGCTTGGCAATACATATTGAAAGGATGCCGGAATGTAGAGAAACAAAAGAGATATACAGGCAGAAACTTAGGAGCAGACGACTCACTGGTCGCCCAAAGCTGAGATGGCTCGACGATGTCGAGAAGGATTTACACCAGTTGGGAATTCGCGCATGGAGGCGGAAAACCATGGATCGTTCCGAATGGAAGGATGTGGTGGAGCAGGCCTGGGCCCTACATGGGCTGTAGCGCCACTGATGATGATGACTGTGTGTGTGTGTACCTTTTTCAACATTGTACCTGTAAAAATGTATTGCTGTACTGTAAGTGAATAGCCTTAGTTTTACTCTATTTGATTTTGTAATTTTAAATTAAATTAATAAATTATTTGTCATTAGGCCTAGTTTGGGTATCGTTCTTTATTACTGTATTTAAATAGTGGTATCGTCCATTGTTATGTACTATTGACTCAAGCCATAGAATAAAATAAGAAAATTAATTTTTTCTACATTATAGTGGTACGTAACAGATTTTATTGGAGCATAGCAGCTGCTGATGATGAGATGTTTTCTTCCTGATAAGAGAAGAGTTTTCATTGTTAATATCCTATCGGTCACTCCCAAACCATCATGCTTATGAGTACAGATTTGATAGCAAAACCAACACCAGTATGACGACGTTCATTGCTTCCTCGGCTACTTTAAATAAAGGTGTATCCAGAGCCCATCTCGAAGAGATCGCCCTTTCTTGCTAGCTGGGTCTCGTTGGGGGCTGCGATATCTACCCTGCATCTGTCTAGATCATTTCCTTTAAGTGCTGTTCTCCTTTGCGGTCTCCTTTCCTATAGATTTTGTACATTCCAAGCACCTAGTTATAATGGGATATTTTTATCGTGTGTTTTGAAATTTCTTTAAAACGTGAATTTGAATTTCGACCGTATGCATAACATCCCTTTCGACTGCAATAGAATTGAGAGGTAAGAGTAGAGCAGACAGTGTTTAGTTCATTTTTTCTAGCCCCTTCCTCGTGTTATGGAGGTGAGCAGTGTGTACCCAAAGACACCACATCTGCTCCTTTACAACGATGAACAACCCCAGCCACAGCCAGAGCCCCAACCAGAGCCCCAGCCAGAGCCACAACCAGAGCCAGAGCCGCCTATGTTCAGGTTTGTGACTACGGCTTCCAGTGTCCCCAAACCTGACGTCTTGCAGCTTACCAATCGTCACAGGATTTTATTAGATGGTGAAAAAAACCTAGGCATCGATGGGTGTTTAGAATAACTTGCGCTAGGGCTCTGGTTTAAGTGTGGAAGCATTGAACGGAGCGTCAACCTCACATCATCTGGGTCCAGCAACAAGACAAGGTCGAGAGCCTGCGGTGGAGACTGGGTGCAGTTAATTACCAAGTCGTTCTACGTGTTTTGCCAAGCTCTGCACGATTCTCATCACGTTGTTGTCCCGCTTTGTTGTCACCGCTTTGTTGCCCCCGCTTTGGTACCCCCGATTTGTTGCCCCCGCTTTGTTGCATCCGCTTTGTTGTCCCCGCTTTGTTGCCCTCGCTTTGTTGCCCCCGCTTTGTATTCTGTGAAATCCTCCGGAGATAGTATTCACATGATGTGGTGGAGACAAGACTTGTTTACCGAATACATGAAGTAGTTTGGCTTACCTTGATCTGGTTATGTCGCGCGTCAAAGTCGATTTTCAGAGTCTGACCGTTGTTCATGCTACGGCATCTTGGGGACACAAGTGACAGCTGAGCATGCCAGCATTCGAATGCAAGTGAAATAGATCGTGCCAGCATTGAAAGGCCATTTCGTAGTTGTTGCAATCGGAGATGCGTTCTTCTTCAATCCGTCAGCCTGTTTTTTCCATCATGAGGTCTCAGTTCACAGCATTCTAATTTGTTTGCGGAAATCTCCTCAGATCTGGTAAATGTAGCCAATTATCAAGTGTCCAATCATCAAGTGTCCAATCATCAAGTGTCCAATCATCAAGTGTCCAATCATCAAGTGTCCAATCATCAAGTGTCCAATCATCAGTGTCCAATCATCAAGTGTCCAATCATCAAGTGTCCAATCATCAAGTGCCCAATCATCAAGTGTCCAATCATCAAGTGTCCAATCATCAAGTGTCCAATAATTACGAGTGCTAATTATCAAATTCCAGTAATTGAATATCCAATAATGACGTGTGCGAATTATCAAGTGTACAATTATCAAGTGTCCGTTAATCAAGTGGCCAATTATCAAGTTGAGAGTTAGTCTCAAAATTTTGAGTTTCAATTATATTTCTTAAAGATCATTTTCCTGACATCTGGTGTGTTCTCTAGCTTTGTGTTGAACTCATTCAGATAAACTTCATCGCTCAAAATAGGTTCACGTGTGTTTGAGTCACGTGTGTTGGGGTCACGTGTGTTGGGGTCACGTTCGTTTATTTTGAGACTTTTAAAGGTTAAATTTAGATGTACCGCTGAAACGTAACTGAATAAATCTGAGGAGTCAAAGTCACAAGAATGACGGAACAAACACTGAATACAATAGCAGAGAAATCCATTGTAAGGTAATCAGTCATATCACCAATAACTCACTTTAAGGACAGCAGGAGCGGGCCGATTTCCTTTAACTTAGTATTTTGAAAAGTGAGATAAGATAAGATTCTTTAATTGATCCAAATAAATTGAAATGGTTTTTGATTTCATAGCACATATTCCTTTTCAGCACATAAATAGATCCATATTTCAAACCAAGACAACATCATTAAAATATAACAATTTAAACACAAGACATTTAAAGTATTTCTGTAGCGTAGAATTCAGGCTTCAGTGAACTCCTTTATTGGCAATAATGACTTAAATAGTGATCATTTAGATTTGGTAACCACTGGAGGAGCACGCTATTGGAAGAAAATGCGTGACTATTTAGAACACGCCATTTGGGGGAATTTGTGATGCTTCTTCCGACAAATTGCCCCTCAACACGGGATTGATAAGAGTCAAGCTATTTTTTGTTCTTCTGAAAGAAAATGCATTCAAGTATTTTTCTAGCTAAATCTGCATTCTCGTGTACCAACATGAATGGAAAGAAGTTGAATTTCAATTCCTTCGAAATCTATATCATCAGTTTAATATTCATTTTATGAAGCTAGATTCATTGACAGCGTCGTAAGGCGTGACTAAAATATTGAGCTATTGTTTTCCAGGGGGGTAATTAGAAAAATATCATTTTTGGAACGCCAACGGACAATGACTAGTTTTCTTCCCTTTTTCATCATCATCAGGTCCCGTAGTCCTTCGATCGTTGGGGCGCCACAGATGACATGTACACTATTCTTCTCCATTCCTCTCGGTCTTCTGCCCTACGCATAGCATCGCCTAGTTTTAATCCCGTCCATTCTTTGATATTATCTTTCCATCTTTTTCTTTGTCTTCCTCTTCTGCTCCCTTCTCTAGTAGTGCCCTGCAAGATCTCTTTGGCGAGCCCTTGTTTTCTGGTCACGTGGCCATACATCTCAAGTTTGCGCTTTTTAACAGACGCCAGGAGGTCATCGTGTTGCCCTATTGCCTGAAGAATCCTTTCTTTTATTTGCTCATTGGTGATGTGGTCTCTATAGCAGATGCCAAGAATGCCTCTGTAACATCTCATCTCCATCGCCTTTATTTTCCTTTCAAGTTCTGCTGTTAATGTCCAGGACTCACAGGCATATAAGAAAATGGAGAGGATTAATGAGCGCATCAGCCCGATTTTGGTGCTGGGGGCTATATTTTTGTCGTTCCATATTTTCTTGAGCCTCTTTAGTGCTGTCGTGGTCTGCGCAATCCTGGCCATTAATTCGGGCCTGGAGCCTTGTTCCGATACTATTGCTCCGAGGTACTTAAAGCTGCCAACTGTCTCTAATGTTTCCTCACCGACCTTAATTTCAGTGGTGATGCCATTAGTGCTATTCGTCATCATTTTTGTCTTTTCTGCGCTGATTTGCATGCCAAAGGACGATGAAGTCTTGTCGAGATTCTTTACTAGTTTGGCTAGCTCTTCTTCGCTTCCAGCCAGTCCGTCTATGTCATCCGCAAAACGTAGGTTGGTGATTGTTCTGCCACCAATGTTGACTGTCCCTACATGCGTTTCTAGTGCATCTGACATAATTCTCTCTAAGAAGATGTTGAACAGGGTTGGGGAGAGCAAGCAGCCTTGTCGTACTCCAACCGTGGTCTTGAACCATTCTCCGATGTTATTGTTGAAGAAGACTGCACTGGTGGCCTTATCATAGAGGCTTCTTATCATTCTGGTTAAGTTTGTGTTGATGTTGTAGTGTCTCATGATGGCCCATAAAGCAGCATGCCAAACCCTGTCGAATGCCTTCTTGAAATCCACAAAGACGTGGTATAGGTTTTGTTGCTGTTGAGCATATTTCTCACATAGAATCGGGAGGTTTAGGATCTGCTCAGTAGTGCCACGGCCTTGCCTAAAGCCCGCCTGTTCTTCAGCAATGATTCTGTCGGCATATTGTTTTAGTTGATTCAGTATGACCTTGAGCATGACCTTGCTTGGGTGGCTTATTAGGCTAATGGTGCGATAGTTTTGGCATAGTTGTAGGTTACCTTGCTTGGATGGCTTATTAGGCTAATGGTGCGATAGTTTTGGCACAGCTGTAGGTTACCTTGCTTAAGTGGCTTATTAGGCTAATGGTGCGATAGTTTTGGCATAGCTGTAGGTTACCTTGCTTGGGTGGCTTATTAGGCTAACGGTGCGATAGTTTTGGCACAGCTGTAGGTTACCTTGCTTGGGTGGCTTATTAGGCTAATGGTGCGATAGTTTTGGCACAGCTGTAGGTTACCTTGCTTGGATGGCTTATTAGGCTAACGGTGGGATAGTTTTGGCACAGCTGTAGGTTACCTTGCTTGGGTGGCTTATTAGGCTAACGGTGCGATAGTTTTGGCACAGCTGTAGGTTACCTTGCTTGGGTGGCTTATTAAGCTAATGGTGCGATAGTTTTGACATAGCTGTAGGTTACCTTGCTTGGGTGACTTATTAGGCTAATGGTGCGATAGTTTTGGCATAGCTGTAGGTTACCTTGCTTGGGTGGCTTATTAGGCTAACGGTGCGATAGTTTTGGCATAGCTGTAGGTTACCTTGCTTGTGTGACTTATTAGGCTAATGGTGCGATAGTTTTGGCACAGCTGTAGGTTACCTTGCTTGGGTGGCTTATTAGACTAATGGTGCGATAGTTTTGGCATAGCTGTAGGTTACCTTGCTTGGGTGACTTATTAGGCTAATGGTGCGATAGTTTTGGCATAGCTGTAGGTTACCTTGCTTGGGTGGCTTATTAGGCTAATGGTGCGATAGTTTTGGCACAGCTGTAGGTTACCTTTCTTTGGGAGGGTGATGATGAGAGATTGGGTCCATGATTTGGGCCATTCCCCTGTCAGCCATATTTTGTTACAAATATTGGTTAGGGCATTTATCATTGTTTCTCCTCCCTGTTTCACCAACTCTGCAGGGATATTATCCACCTCTGCGGCTTTTCCTATTTGGAGTGCTTGGACTGCTGCTTCTACTTCTGCGCGGAGAATGGGGAAGCTGGCATTGTCCGTTGCTGGGGGCACATTAAGGATCTCTGGGTCTATCTTTATATTTTCATTATACAACTCTGATCAGTATTCAGTCCATCTTTTCAGGATATCATTTTCCTCGGTCAAACATTTGCCATTTTTATCTTGTATGGTAGTAATACGTCTTTGCTTTGCAGTGGTTAGTTCTTTCACTAGCTAGTATGCCTTTTTGCTATTGTTTTTCTTCAAGCAATTTTCAATGTCGTAGCATTGCTCTTCAATCTAGTTCTTCTTCGCCCTTCTCATACCATTTTTGATGGTTTGGTTAATTTTTCTATATTTATTTGACCCCTCTGTATTCACCATTTTTGTTGTCTTTAACTGCCTCCGTTTGTCACACAGATCGAGGATGTCAGCTGTCACCCATGGCTTTTGTGTTGGTTGATGTTTACCAAGGATGTCATGGGCTGTGTCCGTCACAGCTGTGTTGAAGTTATCAATCATTGTCCTCCTATCATTGCTTGGAAGGCTTCTGCTATTTTAGGATCCTTCAGCTTTTCAAGATCGAATTTGATTCTGGTATATCCTTTTTTATATACCCTCTTTAAGTGCAGCCTAAAGGTCATCATGACTAGATCGTGGTCGCTTCCCATGTCAGCTCCTGGGAAGCTGCGAGGCTTTGCAATGTTTATACTAGACCGGAGACGTGTTTGCAACATGATATAATCAATCTGATTGTGATGTTTCCCACTGGGGCTATGCCATGTGGTTTTCCTTGATATTTTATGTTCACCCAGTGTGTTGGCCAGTATGAGTTCATTGAAGCTGGCGAATTCCAAGAGCCTCAGACCTCTCTCGTTAGACGTTGCGTTACAGTGGCGTCCACACGTTCCTTTCCAGTTTGCATAGGCATCTTCTCCTACTTTTGCATTCCAATCACCTTGATCGACAAGAATGTCTGTCTTGGGGGTTTAGTTCAGCACATCTTGGAGTTGATGGTAGAAGTCATCCACTTCTGCGTCATCATAATCTGAAGTTGGAGCATACGCTTGTACGATGGTGATGTTGAACGGTGATGCATACGCTTGTACGATGGTGATGTTGAACGGTGGTGCATACGCTTGTACGATGGTGATGTTGAACGGTGGTGCATACGCTTGTCCGATGGTGATGTTGAACGGTGGTGCATACGCTTGTACGATGGTGATGTTGAACGGTGTTGCCCTTAGACAGAGAGTGATGAGCCGCCTTGGAATTGGTCGACAGCTCATAATACTGTTCTTAATGTTTTTATGGACGAGGAAGCCAACTCCTTGTTCGTGTGTGTCCTCCCGTCCTCTAAAATATAGTCTGTGGCCTTCTTGGGTCAATGTTTCTCCAAAGTTTTTCCATCTCATTTCGCACAGACCTAGGATGTCCCATCTGTATCTATTCATTTCATGCACTAATTTCTCCACCTTGCCCGTTTCTCTCAACGATCTCAAGTTCCAGGTACCTATCGTAATGTTATTCCTGGCACTGATATTGTTTTTTGCCTGATCATTGCATACTTTCCACCTCCGTTCTGGTCAAAGACGGTAGGCGCGGCCCTTGGTAACACGGGCGACGGCCGAGCCGGTATGGATTATGAATCTGGTCTCATGTACATGTAGCGTAACTAGGGCAGTTGTCGCATGGCGGCGCCCATCCCTCTCCATGCCATTTATAATTAATTAATGTGTTTGTATTATCATGACTAGATCATTTTTAGTAGTTTCCCTTTCTTACCGAAGTGTTTGCACTCCGAGATATTGTGTCGCGGCATAAACTACACAATTTCCGGTTCATTGTATCTCAAGAACAAATGTTCCCACTTTCGTTAGTTGATCTCGAATACCTTTTCCGCTTCTAGGCTGTCTTCCGAATACTTTTATCCGTTTTCTTCCCTTTTACTTATTTGTACGTGTTATGAACATTGCCCACTTGCTAGGCATGTTGCAGTTTGAATTTTTATTTGGGGACTACAACAATGGACTACGATTAGTCGATTGTTTTGTCACGTGATACGTGTAAAAACAAGTAATACTTCCGGTAGGCTGTCTGCAACATACTAGTCGCTCACAAATTTTTCTTCAAACAACTTTCTTCCTTTAATCATAACTGAATTATAATTATTGTCACATTTATTGAATGTCATTTAAAGAAACGCCTGTATTCAAGAATATTTTGAAAAGTAAAATTTTAATAAACACTGGGGAAGCGCTGATGGAGACAAACATTTTGCTTTAGAATTAATGATAATGGCAATGGCTGATCAGCTGTTTATCTGTTGTTATGTGTTGTTATGTGTAGCAGAAAGCCTACTAATGGCTGGTACGTATCACGTGACAAAACAAGGAAGTGACTAATCGTAGTCCATTTCTGATTTCAGCCATCTTGTTGTTAACTATTTTAAATTTTATTTTCCTGTTTTTTAAAGCTGCAAACAAATCAATCACTTGATCACAATCAATGTCATTCACTGTATCACTTTCAATTGATATTAGAGCCAGATCAGAAAGCCTTGACCGTTCCATGGTGGATAGTAAATAGTTCTTGATAAGCCTTAGTTTTGAGAAGCTCCGCTCACATGAAGACACAGGCACAAAGATCGCAAAAAAAAACATTTAAAGATAGTATTGGAAGAGATTCTAGGAAGTCCCATTCAGCTATGAATTTCAAAACATCCAATACTGACCAGTCCATGACTCAATCATAACAATGACAGCTAACCATCGAATTCAGAATCGAATATTGAATAAATACACCTGATTAAGTGATAGATTTGGTCCATAGGAGAAGTAATTTATCGCACTAAAATAAGGCATTACCGAAGTTTGTTATAAGGCGGGTCAACTTAAAGTTATCATTTACTTATATGTTGTTGTTTCAATAATAAATTAGACATAATATCAACTTTGCCACCTCTAAACATCGCTAAGGTTTAACCCATGGTACTGTCTGTAAAAAAGCGCAAACTTGAATGGTTTGGCCACGTGACCAGAAAACAAGGGCTCGCCAAAGAAATCTTGCAGGGCACTACTAGAGGAGGAAGAAGAAGAGGAAGACAGAGAAAAGGATGGGAAGATAACATCAAAGAATTGACGGGATTACAACTAGGCGATGCTATGCATAGGGCAGGAGACCAAGAGGAATGGAGAAGAATAGTTTTTATGTCATCTGTGGCGCCCCAACGGTCGAAGGACTACGGGAAATGATGATGATGACTATCGTGGTGCAATCTCTGTCAGCATATAGCCCTGTCACCTGTTGAGCGACCAGTGTGCACCCTCTGGTAGCACATAGTCCTGAAACTTGTTGAGCGGCCAGGGGGCGCCCTCTGTTAGCACATAGCCCTGTAGCTTATTGAGCAAATTGTTTTTGACATCAAAAACAAGAGTGAAGGCCTGTGTTGTTTTTTGTTTAATTGTGGGCGGCAATGTAAATGACCAGTCACACCAGACACTTCGGTTTTGTGAGTTATAGAATGGTTTTCTGAGTTATAGAATGGTTTTGTGAGTTATAGAATGGTTTTGTGAGTGTCAGAATGATGTTGTGAGTTATAAAATGGTTTTGTGAGTTATAGAATGGTTTTGTGAGTGTCAGAATGATGTTGTGAGTTATAGAATGGTTTTGTGAGTTATATAATGGTTTTGTGAGTGTCAGAATGATGTTGTGAGTTATAGAATGGTTTTGTGAGTTATAGAATGGTTTTGTGAGTGTCAGAATGATGTTGTGAGTTATAGAATGGTTTTGTGAGTTATATAATGGTTTTGCGAGTTATAGAATGTTTTTTTGAGTTATAGAATGGTTTTGTGAGTTATAGAATGGTTTTGTGAGTTATAGAATGGTTTTGTGAGTTATAGAATGGTTTTGTGAGTGTTAGAATGGTGTTGTGAGTTATAGAATGGTTTTGTGAGTGTCAGAATGGTTTTGTGAGTTATAGAATGGTGTTGTGAGTTATATAATGGTTTTGTGAGTGTCAGAATGGTGTTGTGAGTTATAGAATGGTGATGTGAGTTATAGAATGCTTTTGTGAGTTATAGAATGGTTTTGTGAGTGTCAGAATGGTGTTGTGAGTTATAGAATGGTTTTGTGAGTTATAGAATGGTTTTGTTAGTTATAGAATGGTTTTGTGAGTTATAGAATGGCTTTGTGAGTGTCAGAATGGTGTTGTGAGTTATAGAATGGTTTTGTGAGTTATAGAATGGTTTTGTGAGTGTCAGAATGGTGTTGTGAGTTATAGAATGGTTTTGTGAGTTATAGAATGGTTTTGTGAGTTATAGAATGGTTTTGTGAGTTATAGAATGGTTTTGTGAGTGTCAGAATGGTGTTGTGAGTTATAGAATGGTTTTGTGAGTTATAGAATGGTTTTGTGAGTTATAGAATGGTTTTGTGAGTTATAGAATGGTTTTGTGAGTGTCAGAATGGTGTTGTGAGTTATAGTATGGTTTTGTGAGTTATAGAAGGGTTTTGTGAGTTATAGAATTGTTTTGTGAGTTATAGAATGGTTTTGTGAGTTATAGAATGGTTTTGTTAGTTATAGAATGGTTTTGTTAGTTATAGAATGGTTTTGTGAGTTATAGAATGGTTTTGTGAGTGTCAGAATGGTGTTGTGAGTTATAGAATGGTTTTGTGAGTTATAGAATGGTTTTGTGAGTTATAGAATGGTGTTGTGAGTTATAGTATGGTTTTGTGAGTTATAGAATGGTTTTGTGAGTTATAGAATGGTTTTGTGAGTTATAGAATGGTTTTGTGAGTGTCAGAATGGTGTTGTGAGTTATAGAATGGTTTTGTGAGTTATAGAATGGTTTTGTGAGTTATAGAATGGTTTTGTGAGTTATAGAATGGTTTTGTGAGTGTCAGAATGGTGTTGTGAGTTATAGTATGGTTTTGTGAGTTATAGTATGGTTTTGTGAGTTATAGAATGGTTTTGTGAGTTATAGAATGGTTTTGTGAGTGTCAAAATGGTGTTGTGAGTTATAGAATGGTTTTGTGAGTTATAGAATGGTTTTGTGAGTTATAGAAGGGTTTTGTGAGTTATAGAATTGTTTTGTGAGTTATAGAATGGTTTTGTGAGTGTCAGAATGGTTTTGTGAGTTATAGTATGGTTTTGTGAGTTATAGAATGGTTTTGTGAGTTATAGAATGGTTTTGTGAGTCATAGAATGGTTTTGTGAGTTATAGAATGGTTTTGTGAGTGTCAGAATGGTGTTGTGAGTTATAGAATGGTTTTGTGAGTTATAGAATGGTTTTTTGAGTTATTAAATGATGTAACACCAGATTTTTATGTCAGATTCAGAATTCTCTGCGTTCTGCGGTTGGAAGTTTGGGGGGGGGGGGGGCTGGGAGCGCGTGTTGAGAAGGGGAGATGTGATGGTTAAGGGAAAGGAGGGATGATTAAGGGGGGATGGAGGGATGTTTGAGATGGGATGGGGCATTAGGTGGGTGCTGATTACGTAGGAAAATTCGGTTGAGAGACTGGGTTGTGGAGATGTTAGAGGAAGGAAAGTTGTGAAGAGGTATGGCGAGGAATGAGTGAGTTGGCAGGGAAAGTGGGAGACAGTGTATTATTATGTGGAGCGCGCTGGGGGCAATTAACTGTAGGGGAATGGTGGTATCAACATTAACTTAATTAAATGTCATAGTTTTAGAACATCTGGCATCTACAAGACTTTAAAAATCTTATCTCACTGCGTGGAGTAAGTCAGGTCATTTGGGTTTATTTGAACTTAAAGATGTGTAGGCCTACTGGTTGTTTTATTATCTAAAGCTTAAATGGCGTGTTACTTGTGCTATGGCCTTGTCTGCTGATTAAAACATGTTCAAACCACTTTTCTTTAATGGAGGGAATAAGGCTGAGCTTTTGGCGCCAAGGGTTGGTTTAGAAAATGTTTGAGAACAACTGATCTCAGGGGATAATAAATGGGGGTACTTCAAATGTTTTTTTTCTCCATATAATTGCTATAAAAAGTACCACAGGGCAGGGGTTCTCATAATTTTTAGTTTGACAGGACTATGAGGAAGTTATTCACAATTAAGCAGCAGAAGGGATCGGTGCAGAATTTAATGACAATTGCATTTTTCAATCTCTTAACTACTCGATTCTTTGCGGACCAGTAAAATGTTCGCTTTAGGCCACTGCACAGGGACCGCAATTACATGATTTATTAGGATTACATAATAATCTTTAAAAGTTCAATATTTCATGGTTTGATGTTATTTTATACTTGCAAATTGTTGTTGTATTTTTAACTCTAAATTAATTAAATTAAATACATTTTTTTCCATAATGGAATGAACAGTCTGGTTTAACTTAATGGCTACTTTCTAGCAGGTAGCTCATGTTTGATACCGCAGCTGTCTTCTGACTTTGGTGGTCAAGGTTTTTTCCTCAGATTTTACCTTTTTCCGAGAAGTGCCTTTTAACTGGGATTGTAAGTCCATTATTCTGAACTTTGAGCCTATAGCTTGTGATTAACGTGGTTGTGTTAGAACCCACACCCTCTAGGTGGAGACACAGGCAACCTTACCATTTTTATTTTATGAATAATTTAAAATCATAATCCTTTTGAAACCTCTAAATCAGTGGTTCTTAAAGTGCAAGTTACTGGCCCAAACGGTGGGGGACAGATTAGAGGGCACATCCGCACACATTCTTTACGCCCCTGAACTATATTAACATTCTAATGCCCCCCTCCCATTAGAATGTTATTTTGTCTGAGTATTGGTAGGATTACTTATGGTGGCAAAGGTGAAATGTTCAATACTTTACATTTAGAAAGTAAGGATTAAACAATTCACCTCTGCCACCTTAAATAATCCTAAAAACTACTCGGACAAAGGAACATTTTATGAGCCCTCTGATCTGTCCAACCAGCCCTTGGGCCAGTACCTTCCACTATCAGAACCACTGATTTGGAGGTTTGAAAAGGGTTACGATGTTTGAAAATAAATGAACAGTATTTGATTTTCATCATTAATGAGTCATCAAAAGATATTACTCTAACACATTTAATACTCTTAGACTTGATAGATATCACTCTTAGATATTAAATACTCTTAGACTGAATAGATATCACTCCAAGATAACAAATACTCTTAGACTGAATAGATATCACTCTTAGATATTATACATTCTTTGACTGAATAGATATCATTCTGAGAAATTAAATACCCTTAGACAGAATAGATATCATTCTTAAATAATAAATGTTCTTAGACACCAGTATAGACCTGTAATATTTTCATCAACAATAACAACAAAACTTGTATTATACTTAGCAGGGTTCAGTGAACAGACAACACTAAAGACTGATTGTAGATGTGTTGCTGACGGGTAATTTAAAAACATTGACCTGTGACGTAGAAATAAAACAAATGGAACTTTAACTCCCATTATTTCTATTATCTTTTACTTTTTTCATGAATATCATTGTCAGATGTTTAACAAACAATATTTAGATATTAACAAACATAACGTGAAATCATTTTCAACAAATTTTGTTTATTGAGAATAAATACAATTTTAAAGATTGTTATCAAAATGATATACAAGCAGACAGAGAGTGCTATAATATCAGGTGGTTAACACAAGCTCAATATTCTGTAAATTAAATAGAAAATAGGCTTTGTAATAGGTTTTGTAAATTGATTTAGGCTTATTGGGACTATGAGATAAAAATCTTTTTGATAAGTTATTGGCATCTTCTTTGAATCCTCTTCAACAAGTCATTAACTTTTAAAATCAGGAGGTATAGTTAAAAAATGTAGACAATTTCAGAATGAGAGAACAGATTAACATCTCACCTCAAACACACAAGAAATTAATTTAGTTTCAACAAATGACTTCTTCAAATATCACAGATGAACTTCTAGGAATAGGTTTTAAAACAACATGGAAAGATTTTGATAAAGTAAGAATACTGACCAACAAACTTTACATAACATTTCTACTGTACTTGGTTAACTATTAACAGTGAAGTTTGCCCAGTGTTTGACAGACATTGATGTTTGTAATGTACTTGATTGACAGTGAGATTTTTATTTTACTTGATAGACAGAGATGTATGTACTGTTACAGACAGTGATGTTGGTATTATATTTGACAGACCGAGATGTTTGTACTGTTTGACAGACAGCAATGTTTGTACAGCATTTGGTAGACAGTGATCAATGACATTATTAATAAATGTCCAATCAATCCTTAAACAACTGAAGAAACTAAAAAATGAAGCATGAGAACAGGAACACTAAAGAATTAGGGCATGGATCCTCAAACTATAACCAGATCCGGGGCCCTTCTGGCCACCGTAAGGGTACCTGGCTACCAGTGACAAACATGGAACAGAACATTCATCATGTCATGAGCCTTACCTCCCTTTGTAACACTGTTACATTTGTGTTGGATATATGTTGTCTTTATGTTAATTATGTTATTGTTTCTTCAAGTCATTGCTCTTTTTCACTACGATTGAGATATGTGCAGATTGCATAGCAATCATTCATATTTTGTTCAAACTACAGTCTGGCCCCAGACAGTCTCTGAGGGACGCTGATCCAGCCCCAAAAAGTGTCTGAGGGCCACTGAACCAGCCCCTGACTGTCTAAGGACATTGATCCGGTGCCTGCTATAAAAAGTTTGAGTACCCCTGATCTGAGACACAAGAGTATAGATTTTCTATCAGCAATGTGTTTACATACATATAAAAATATTTTATTACTACACACAGTTTCTAAGTCATAGCACCTCAAGATTTAAAAAGTTTCATGAAAAAAATGACAGCACAATAATTCCTCATAAACAAATATTTACAGCACAATAAATTAGATTTTATATAAATATATAAGTTGTATAACACACAGATTTAAATTTTTATCAGTACCAAAAAAAATATATATATTTAAAAAATTGAAGTTTAGATGAAATATAATTGTTCCCAAGCCAAGTTGTCAACTCAGAACTACCATGATAAAACTACAAGAACAAATAAGCAGCCATGAAGACATTGTTCTTAGGATGGATTACATCAAATATTTGAGCCAAATATCATAAAATTAAATTCAACAAGAAGAAAAAATAATTAGGTTTCAAGATTTCCTTGACTTAATGAATGTAAATTAAATAAATTGTTTGATTATTGGTCATAGTCACATTAGTATTCAATTTCATGAAATTAATGTCAAGGGAATAAATTATTAATCATAATAATATTAGTTTGCAATTAATAAATTTAACTTTAAGGGAATAATTTATTTATTACATTCATATTAGTATTCTTTTTTATAAAATTAATGTCAGGAGAATTATTTATTTATCATATTCTTATTAGTATTCAATGTCATAAAATTAATGTCAGGGGAATAAATTACTTATCAAATTGATTTTAAATTAGTTATAAAATTAATTTTTGATTGAACAAATATGTTTAAATAAATGGTTTTAAAAATTCTAACCAAGATAACCAAGATAAAAATCCTCACTTTCTATCAAAAAGAGTTAACTGACTTGGTAAAGTAGGCAACAAATGGTATTCACAAAAAAAGCTTACAATTAAATTCATAACAATTTTTCCTGCACATCATTTCATTCAGATTCATTTATAAATTCTATGCATTGCCAATGAAAAACTTTGACCTTGAGATAATTGAAATAAATTAGTGGTACAGAAGATATCATTTTCATGCTAAAATGTTTTTAACAATATTGGCTATTTGTTATCCTGATAAGCTTCTAATAAATACATATTAAATCAATTAGAAACTTTTTTTTTTAATATCTTTAAATAACTTTCAAAATTGGATAGTTCTTAGTTGCTTATATTATTTACGTTATGGTAATTTGATTTTAAATTATTTTAATTGCTGCTACCCTAATGATAAAATTTGTAAAATATTTTTAAAACTGCTACTGAAAATCTAGTTACATGGAAATTCCTGGTACTGATTGGTGTATTGATGTGTACAAATATATTTTACCACACCAGCAGGATTTCCTGTACACTTTGTTTTGTCACGTTCAAGTAAATATAACCCTATATATAACTTATATGAGCCTGAAGAATTTTTAGTTTATTTCTTCAAATTCTTCACTTTTAAAAAAAAATATTTTTGTTTAAATATTATTATAAAAATCTCCCTTTATCATTCTCCATTAAAATGACTGTATGGTATAGAGCAAATCATGTATATCAAGATGACTAACTATTGTTATAGTTAAAGATTATATTAGTTCATTGTTCCATCAAATTTTAGCATAGTATTTCATCATTTCTCATAACTGGAATGTGTTGCAATAATATTTTATGTTACATATCTGAAGTGAGCTCATCATAAGCAGAGTAGCCTGATTGAGAATTCAAGCTGAGGGAAGCAACTCCGTATTTTTTGTCATTTCTTGATTGGCCCAATGTTTCTGTAAATGTTCCGCCCGGCATGCGCAAGTTTATGAAATCCCACAAAGTCTTGTAGCAGAAACGAAATTGATCCTGAGGACAAAATATCACACATTAAAATCTGAAAGGTTTTGAATACACATTTTTTTAAATTTAGATCTAAACTATTCACACATTTCAATCATATCATGAACAAAAGTTAGGTATGTAAAGAATATCTAATCTCTTTCATTCATTCAGTCGTCATGCAGGGACGTGTACTTGAGGCAAATAGCATTGCATAAAAGATCTATCAAAGTTAAAGGCAAATTTAAGTGGTGTTTAAAAGAGTTTGAAATATCATGAAATTGAAATTGACTTCATAAAGGTTTCTACACCAAACTCAAATTGACTCACATAATCAGCCACAAATTGACTCACATAATCGGCCACATATTTACTCACATAATAAGACACAAATTGACTCACATAATCACACACAAATTGTCTCACATAATCGGCCACAAATTGACTCAAAAAATCTGCCACAAATTAACTCACATAATCAGACACAAATTGACTCACATAATCACACAAATTGACTCACATAATCACACAAAAATTGATTCACATAATCAGACACAAATTGACTCACATAATCGGCCACAAATTGACTCACATAATCACACACAAATTGACTCACATAATCGGCCACAAATTGACTCACATAATCACACACAAATTGACTCACATAATCGGCCATAAATTGACTCACATAATCACACACAAAATGACTCACATAATCACACAAATTGACTCACATAATCACACACAAATTGACTCACATAATCGGCCACAAATTGAGGCCTCCTTCGCTTGCAATGTTTAATTGTTCTGTACACATCAACCTCTCCATCCTCCTCCATTTTCTCACAAATTATAGACAGGACGGCAAAGAGACCAGAGTGGGAAGCACCGTCCTGGCAGTGAACCAGCACGGGAGCCTCATTCTGACATGCCTCGTCCTGCCAGTCAAACACGCTGTCAATCAGGTCCATCATCATGGTCTTGGACTGGGGTGTGGTGTTGGGTTGGGCCCATGCGTTGAACTGGAACTGCCTGACAAACCTCGGCAACACTTTAGGATGCTGTGTGCTGCGGATTTTGAAATTCCTGATTGTGATGTTGTCCTGCTGGTAGACGGCAGTGGTTTCAATAAAGAACGGCTCAAATTGTTTGAGAGTCACCGACGGCCAGTATTCTGCACACGAGTCGTCCTCATTCTTAGCGTTTTCAACCATGACTATCGAGTGGACATTGTAATCATACACCAGTTTCCAGAAGTCTATGATAGTTGTGTGGAGTGGGGTCTGAGTTATGATAAATTGCCTCTTTTTCATGTAGCCATCCACAAACAAGGCGTTGATGTAGTCTGTAGGGTTAGGTCCCCCGTAGGATTGCAACAATGGCCTGTGAGGCTCTGGTGGTAACACATCTAAGTACCTGTAATGTAAAACATGGATAAACTTTTTTTAAATCTTTAAAAATGCATTTGTCTCTTAATTTAAAAGCAGGAAATTTCAATTCAAAAAATGTTTTGTGAAGCCATATTAATGAAATATTTTACTTCTTGATATGGACTATAATATGCTTTAAATGACCTATGGGAAATCGCTATATGGTCAGTGGGCAATCCTTAAATTACAGTTTTTAATCATCCTTTTGAATCAACGGTAGCACATATCTTGCGTTGTATCTAAGAGCTCACTTTGGTAATTTAAATTTGTTTTTTTTCAAATGTAGATGGCCAAGGCTAATTTCAGGGGTGAGTACACAGATGGCCTGCCAGTCCTATTTTTGCCAGGAAAACTTTCCTGTATATAATTTAGGACACATAATTTTTTTGAGGACAAGTTGGATTTGAGTCAATTCTGCTTTTCCTTGCCGTGTCCTTACCTTTGAGCATGAGTGGTGCCTTTATTCTTTTAGGATTGTGCTCCAACAGTAATTTTAACATGGCACTGACACTTGGGAATGTTGGACCTAGTCATCAATTTGATGGGGTCCAACTTGTTTATCACATTGTTTCAAACATTTGGAAATGGGTACATTGAAAGATAATATGGACCCTTTAGACTACCCTGTGTGACATTATGAGCTTTATAAGCAGTCACAGTTGTAATGTTAAATAATGTTGTTGTAATATTTTATTCATAAGACAACAGGTAACACTGTTTTTTTTATATTAAAATTAAATAAGCCACGTTTTTTTGTGTGTACAGACATTGCTGCAGTACTTAGAAATATATCTAACCAAAATACTGTGTCATCCATGAACAGTTGCACTGACCTATATGAACAGTTGCACTGACCTATATGAACAGTTGCACTGACCTATTTTTCTGAACATTGGCTGCAAGTAAACCTGCTCTGCACTCATCTCGACCAGGACTTCTTGTGAATGACTCCAACATGTGAAACTGATCCCTGAGGTAAGAGTGCTCTGTCCTTGGGTTCATTTGTGTCCAGTTATGGTAGCGTTGCTTCAGGTCAAAGTCTACCAACGTGTTACCAGCGTGAAACTCTTCAAACACAGCCTCGTAGATAAAAGTGTATTGTTTCATTGTGCGCACCATGTATGGCCGGTCCTTGCGGATTTTTCGCACATAATCAAAAACTTCAACTCTGCCCTCAGCGGCATACTGCTCGATAAGAGTGTCAACAGCAATAAACACACCCGTCCTGCCCATACCTGTACCGCAGTGAACCAGTATAGGTGAGGGTTCATCGTGGTGGTACCTCCTCACTTTGTACCTCATTTCCAGGAAAGGGATAGGGTCGTCTGGAACCCCATGATCAGGCCAGGCCGTGAATTCAAACAGTTTGACAATTTTGGAGTTGTTGTCACCAGTGCACTGGACTTCAATGGTTCTGACAGTGTAGTCGGCAAAGACTGTGACATCCGTGAGGTGCAGAAGGAAGTGCCCATAACTTGCCTTCGTGGAATCAGGCCAGTACTGGGTGCATTTGACAATATTGTCCTCAACGATGTTTGTTATCATCACTACGGTCTTGATGGATCTGTTTTTAAAAAAGTAACACCAATAAATACACTGGATCTTTATTAGTTGATCATATACCGGTTACTAGTAAATAAACTGGATCTTGATTAGTCTACAGGTAACTAATAAATAAACTGGATCTTTATTAGTCTACAGGTAACTAATAAATAAACTGGATCTTTATTAGTCTACAGGTAACTAATAAATAAACTGGATCTTGATTAGTCTACAGGTAACTAATAAATAAACTGGATCTTTATTAGTCTACAGGTAACTAATAAATAAACTGGATCTTTATTAGTCTACAGGTAACTAATAAATAAACTGGATCTTTATTAGTCTACAGGTAACTAATAAATAAACTGGATCTTCATTAGTCTATCGTGTATAAAAAGTAGTCCTTGATAAAATCATAAAATGATTAAACATATTTAATTACAATATGTGCTTCATATGTTTTACTATTTAATCGAAGCGCAACAACCCGGTTAATAAAATCTATGAAATAAACCAATACAAAATTGCTGTTATGTCATCATTTATTCTTTAAGTAAAATTTTAAATTGTTTTCTTTCCACAAATGTTGTATACTAATGTAGGCTGATTGTTATAACTATGGGAGGTTAGTGTCCTCAAGCGGAAATTGGTCTAAATTTTCTTGTAATTATTTTTCTATAATTAGAAATAGTTTTATTTATCTGATACACTGGTATAAAGAAAACGTTTTTTTTCCTTTCAAAAGTTAATGTATAAAGCGTTGTTTGTTGTACGCAACGAAATTTGTTGAAAAAAAATATTATACATTGTATACCAGTATTGTCTTTATTTTTTACAATGCATTAGACACTATGTAACTTACATGATGCTTCAATTAAGAATATTTAATTTAGGATTGTTTATAGTCTGCTATTTCTTAAGTTATCTGAAAATCTGATAGGACTGAAGGAATTATTTTAGACTTTTATTTATGAAGTAGATTTGGAGCTCTTCAAATTTACAACCTGGAAACAGAAACTATAATTAGAATTTGTCTCTTTGTAACTATAACATAATAACGTATGTTATTTCATCATAGGGAGTCCTTACCTTTGGTAAATGAGACGCCAGAAATCCAAAACAGTTTCCTCGTCGTACGGGCTCTGGGCGGCAATGTACGACGGAGTTTTATTGTACCCTGGAATGAAGCTGGCATTGATGTATGTCCTATGTGCGCTGCCATCTGGCTTGAGAGGAACGAGACTGTGATCATATGGCAAGAGGTGGGGGAATCTGTTGAAGTTTTTATGGCTCATGGCAGCATTGTCGGTGGCCCGCTTGGATTTCTTTGGTAAATTCTTAAACTCATCCTGAAATGACACCGTCGGCTGGTCAGCGTTTTGTTTAGCGACACCGGCAATGTGCGGCTGCTTTCCCGATCCGTAGACCAATTCACGTCCGGCGATGATGTGTCTCCCCTCTTTAAGATTGAAAGTTGCGCTCCAATATTTTGATGGGTCATAGTCGTCCTTGTAAGGTGGGAGCTCGATGTGGTCATCATCCTGGACCTCATAGGGGTTGAACCTGTTTCGCCTCCTCCACCAACAGTAGAGGGCGATGATCAGGATGATCAAGAGGATGACAATGACGAGAGCTATGATAACACCAATGATGACACCGTTGTCAGTGGAAGACGCTTCTGCCGGCTGTGAAACAGGTGGTACGTATGGCACAGTTAAAACTGGAGGGTTGAGAGATGAGAAGCTGTTGTAGGAGACGTTGCTGCTCTCGCTGATGACCACATAGTGTACAGTGTACCACGTCTGCTCCGTAAGACGTGCATTGGTGTATCCGCCGTAAGTTTTGCCATCCCCTATGGTGAAATTCATCCTTTGTGTTATGTCCGTCTGCATGAGCTGTGCCGCTATGTAACCTGGAACTTCTGTCAAACGTTTACGTCGTCCACCAGGCGCCGAGACTCTTTCCACCTGAAGCCGGTAAGCAGTCAAGGGCCCGGTGGTCAGGACAACAGGCTGAATGGCAATGGTGATGCTTGTGTAGGTGGAGTTAACAAAGACAGGGGCAACAGGGGCCCGTGGGACTTCATGCACTAAAAGTAAATAAATGGGGATTAAAACATTTTACAGTGTGATCATTATGTATGCTGAATTCAGTTTAGCCTTACTTGGTATTTCTTCCACACTATCTTTAATGTTTATTTTTTATTTTTATCTGTTTTCTGCTGCCTTCGGGGCATGGGAAATAGTTTTTATTAAATGTTATATAGGCTTTACATCGGATCAAAAATATTCTATATGTGGCATTATATATGTGGCATTGTATATGTGGCATTGTATATGTGGCATTGTATATGTGGCATTGTATATGTGGCATTGTATATGTGGCATTGTATATGTGGCATTGTATATGTGACATTGTATGCCTCACTTTTACAAAATACCCCCAGAAATACGAGAGTCCAGTGACCATGAGAACCCTGTGATAATAATCATGACAAAACCAAAAGTTGCGCAAACAAGTAGACAGCCCTAAAATGGAGAAAGAAGCACCCTTGCCAGCTATGCCATGCCAATCAGCCTCTATCACCCAAAGAGGAAGCGATTGCAGAGTGATAATGGATCTATAGTGTACACCAATGGACCATCATTTTTGTTTTGTTGTATATGTTGTATTTTTTTATATATGCCAATGAAGATATGTGCAATCTAGATTATTTTGTAATATTATTTTAGCATTTGCTTAACCTTCCGGCGGGTGCGCTCTTTTCACGAGACCGGGCATGGTTTATCAAACTGATATCGCTAATGAGAGACTGGTTAGTGGAATTTTGTCAAATAATTTATTTTTTAAGTAATTTAACCAACATACAATATACAATTCATCCAGGTCAATGTGCTACGTAGTTGCTCTCTGTTGTTTTCGAATGACTCTATTTATAGTGAGTGAGCAAATGGCCTTTTGTATTCAAACTTTTAATTGCATCCCTAAAGCCCGCCAGTGTTCACCGGTCCATTAGGACGACTGGTTTTAGAAAATACGCCTTTATATTGTTATATTTGTAGAATGCCATTGTCAGGATTAGTAATGGAAGATTTCTGTTCATGACTTATATTAGGCAGTGTCTTAATCACTTGTTAGCTCCGTCAGTTTGACATGTAACCATGATATTGCGATGCTTGAACGTACAGCCGTTTACTGAATTCTTAAATGGAATTAGATACCAGTGTTTACGTGAGCATGATCCTAACCATTACATCCTTCTGGTTACATATACTGCACTATACTTTTGGATCAATTGCTACAACAGTATCCAACCAGTGCATATGTGTAAAATATGTGTAGTAACTATCCTGCCAGGTGCTAAATTCTCATTTATGAAATAGTGCATGTGTTATTACCAGCTGTTTAATATAATTAGGAATTCTTGCTATTCTCTTTTGTCCTAAATGGACACAGCAATTGATTAATACAGGTATCAAACTGTTGTTATACTTTATTGTAGTATTTGTCCTGCTATGGGTGCATCTTATATAGACAAAATACATGGATGACAGTACAATAGTAATTTCTAGATGTGTATGTTAGCCCTCAAATGTCACACAGAGTCTGAATGTAAGACGGTGTATGTGCTACAAGTTGAACACTTCCATGTGATTTCTTTAAGAATTAATCATTGTTACAAGAATATCATTTGAATTCCCTAATTTTAATTGCCATTGGCAGACCTGCCAACCTGCCAAGAAAAAAAATCTGTAGGGGTGGTGCATGCGGGGGGAAAGTGGGGCCGCTGCCCCTGGGGGCGTTGGTTTAAGATCTGTAAACTAATGGACAAACCCTTTTAAATAAAGAACGAAATATAAAGTTACCTCCATTGTATTTGAAGAGTCAAAAGAACATGAGAAAATATACAGATTTATACAGTACAGGACAGAAGATCCATTTTATTTACATCAGTAGTGTACACAGTGTGCTAAGACTAAGAGTTCAGTATTCCTGCCTATCCCTAGTGGCAGAACAACTGGAAAATTACCATTGCAACTGATTTTAGATACAAGCAAGTTAGAAAGATAAACTTTCATGCTTGCCCTTGTTTCATTGTAATTTTTCTTCACAATATTCTAGCAATCTGCGAGTGTGGAAACATTTCTTTGACTCTGGCATTAAAACGATTGGAGTTGGCAGGAGAAATATTTCCTTCAATAAGAGAGGTGGTCAATAAAACTTAGCAGAGAAATTAAAATTGGATGTCGTAGATTCACTGCACTTTTAGCGGCAGTTGTATAATTTTACATGTTTTTTTTGTGTGTTAAAATATGTTTATTAATATCATTGTACCCACCACTTTCAATAGATTTATCCATTTAAATTTAATTAAGAAAAACTTTAACAAACAAACAAAAAGTCACAACAAAACTGAATTATTTTTTAGCCCAGTAAAAGGATGAATCGCGATTGGATTAATTCATAGTTGAAGAATGATTTGGAGATCACGGCTCGCTTCGATAAAAACAAGGCAGTGTCACTGTCTTATAATAGTAATAGCAGGGCGAATATCTCGAGAACTTATTCGTCCTGTTGCCGGACATGTAGACACTACGTAAAAATAAAAGAATGCACCACTTCCTGTCATACCCGATTTTGTATTTTTTTATATTTTTTTTTGTCGCTTTCGGATTTTTATGACGGTTGAAAAATTATAATGTTCGGAAAATCTGAATTTTAAGAGGTTTGTCGGAAGGTCGGAATGAGGGGTAAAAAATCCGTATAATTCCGACAAATTCGGAAGGGTTGGCAGGTCTGCATTGGTATAACAGGTATCATATGGTCATCATGCATCTATATTTTTAGTAAAGTATATTTTGTCACAACCTGTAATGACATAGTTACTTAACATGTTTATTTGTTAGCTGAGTAATTCATGTTAATCAGAACATTGTTAATCTGTCCTTTTTCTTACAATTCTTTTTCTTAGGATTTTCTTCTATCACTCCCTTTATACAACACTCTAAGAGCCAACAGCAGGCTATAGTACTCAAGACCTGAGTTTCTTTAGTTTAAAAAAACTTAATATAGATTTAAAACTATCCGCTGTGTCTTCACCACGCAGCTACATGTGTACCACAGGGATAGATCAATTCAGCTACATATGACACACAGGGATAGATCGATTCAGCTACATATGTAGCACAGGGATAGATCAATTCAGATACATATGTAGAACAGGGATAGATCAATTCAGAGATGGCAAAATAGTACTTAAATTATTTTAATAATTTTTTTGTAAGATGCTGGCGGAAATATTTATGGAGAAATAAGTTGTTTGTTTTTAAAAATTGAACTTGCTTGTGTAAAAAATGTCAGTGGACACAGCCAAGATCCCGTTGTCTGTCCTGGCTACAATAGAGGCTGTGTATGCAGTATAGGGTGCCAGGTTGCACCTGCGAATGCTCTGAACGGTACTGTTGACCTCTTCTGTGACCGGGGCTGTTGTAGTGTCTGCAGTTTTTCTTATACTAAACTGTGAATAAATGGACAACTGACATGATCATGTGTCAAAGTACGGTAACATCTCTTTTTACAACTCTCAAGTGATTATAAGCATCACTTTTATGAAATAGATCAAAAACCTATTTGACTTGAAATTCAGGTACTTACAGTGTACCCTGTTATTAACGACTTGGAATAAGCAGGTGTTTCCCAGGCAAAGTTGATGCAACTGATGTTTTTATTAGTCACTTTGATGGGGATGGGTGGGGCCAGTGCTGGGTCAAAGGGTACTGTGAGGACTGGGTCTTTTAGTTGGGAGACGCTGTATGTGGTGTTCTGGTTCAACATACTCAGCACCACGTAATAGATCATATAGTACGTATTGTTCTCTAGTATCTTCAATATAGAAAAAAAAACAAAGTTTGGACTTATTGAAAACCATTTACATATATTGGATTCACTTGGTAAAATATGAATTAAAAATCTATCTAACTTTAAAGTTGTATTTATATTACTGCCTGTAGATCAGTTTGGCCAAAAAGTTAATTAACTTAAATGTCAATGTGTTTTTTGCATTATAAATATTGATATAAATATTGATAAAATGGTAAATAGATGTGGTAAGCTAATTATTTTAAAGTTAAATCTTTGGTATAAGAAACTGATTATTTGTATAGATAAGTCTGAAAAGTTTTGGTATAATAAACTGATTATTTGTACAGATAAGTCTAAAAAGTTTGTGTTCTAGACTGATACAATATGAAATCTGCTAACACATTTTATGTTCCATGGTTACTTAAGAAAGTTGTCCACACAGAACAAATTATAAACACAAAAATTAGCATTTTTAAGAAATATAAATATTTGACTTCCATAAGTATCTAATAAGATACTGATTGCCTACCATACATTTCTAGTATGCCCATTTCCTACCATTCGTTCTAATATACCAATCGCCAACCATAAGTTGTAATATATCAATTGCATACCGTACATTCTAAAATATTAAGTGCCTACCATATATTCTATTAAACCAATTGCCTACCATATGTTCTAATATACCAATCGCCTACCATGTGCTTTAATATACCAAAGCCTACCGTATGTTCTGGTCTAAATTAACTTACTTTATTGAGAATTCCACCATAACTTTGGTTATCTCCAACAATAAATTCCATTCTCTTGGTAACATCGACAGGTGCCAGCTGGGCTGTCTCATAGCCGTTGACACCGGCAACCCTCCTAGATGAGGATTCAAAAAATTTCATGCAAAAATATAAATCTTAAAATTTTCCACCATGATTACAGCAGAAAAGTAACATTAAAGCACTTAAAGTAAATTTAGCAAAATGAACGTCACACCCATACATGGAACTTTCTGTAGAAACTACTTTCTGTCTAATGTTCATCTGCCTATCTCAAGAAACAAACCATGATACTGTCCTGTCAATATCTCAAGAAACAAACCAAGATACTGTCCTGTCAATATCTCAAGAAACAAACCAAGATACTGTCCTGTCAATATCTCAGGAAACAAACCATGATACTGTCCTGTCAATATCTCAGGAAACAAACCATGATACTGTCCTGTCAATATCTCAAGAAACAAACCAAGATACTGTCCTGTCAATATCTCAAGAAACAAACCATGATACTGTCAACAATTAGGGGATACTGTATGTAAGACAAAAGTAGCAGCCATTTTAACCTACATCCATCACAAGCTCCAAAACATAGATCAAAGAGGGAAATAAATTTAATTTTTTTGTGCCAAGGCTTTGTTACCATTTAATTTTTTTTGTCCATTTCCTCTTTGTATAATTTGAACCATTACTACTGTACATAAGGTAAAATAGTCTTTGAAGTTTTAATATTGTACGTAAGTTAAAATAATCCAACTGTACTTTTTTCTGCCCTTTGCTACAACTTTTTCCACCATAAGCTGGTAGCCAGTGACAGGGACATCCTCAGAGACAACAGGTTCAATAGCTACTGTGATGGTGGTGTAAGTAGATCTCACAAACACAGGTGCTACAGGAATTGGCGGTGTGCCGTGTTCTGGAGAACAATGACATAATAATCTTCATCAAAACACTGATTATGGTGTTAATTTTTTGTAATGAACATTTTGTATTATAATGATGCCCCCTTTTAGATAGAAATTTTCACCATTGTGTATGTTCTTCTATACTATAATATATAAACCGGTGTTACTAGGGTAATAATGAAATGCATGCTGTGTTACTTTTTATCTGTTACTGCCAAGTCTCAACGTCTAAAAATCTAAGATGTTACACATGTAACTGAATCGGGTTTTTATGTATTGTATTACAACAAATCTCCACGCCCTTGAAATGTATATTTAGGAAATAGTACATCAGACTTTCCTTATTTTTAAGTATCTGTGTATCTATGTGTCTGTGTATCTATGTATGGATGTTAACGGTTGAAACATCGTTGGGTTTTGATAATTTCTTATCTTAGATATGATATAACCCAACCTTTTTTCGCACCCCTGCACTACAAGGGAAAAAATATTGTCCAAAAATTGTGAAAACATCTCCTTAAATTTAAAAAAATCTATGTTTCATATTTAATATCTGCAACATTAATGGATTTTGATCTATTGGTGTCTTCATTCAAAATGTACCCAAAATTTTGAATTGCATGTTGGAAAATGGTAACACACAAATTTCTGTTATCTAAAGAAGACTGTCTTAACCAATTGTCACGTCTGTAAAAGCCTGGTGATTTTTTTAGAGATATTAATTTGATAAAATTTTACCCGCTCTTGTCCATGAACTGTATTTGGCACTAAGTGGTCAACAAATATTTTCATATATTGAAAGCAAATCTTAAGCCATTTCTTTTCCATGAACTGTATTTGGCACTAAGTGGTCAACAAATATTTTCATATATTGAAAGCAAATCTTAAGCCATCACTTTTCCATGAACTTTATTTGGCACTAAGTGGTCAACAAATATTTTCATATATTGAAAGCAAATCTTAAGCCATCACTTTTCCATCAACTGTATTTTGCACTAAGTGGTCAACAAATATTTTAATATATTGAAAGAAAATCTTAAGCCATCATTTTTCAAGCTGCTTAATATATTTCCTTGAAAGGAAAAAATTATGGCTCTATTTTCAAGATTATTATTTTTAACAAGTGTAAAATGATTGGGTTTTAAGATATTGTTATCCCCACACAATTGTTCCCAATATCTTACTTTCATTCTCAGAAAATGTTAACCTCTGATCCCGTCCCTGAACTGCATCTTTGGAAAATGAGAAAAAAATCTATGTCCTTAGTTTTAAAAAACCACAACTCATCCCCTATTTTCCCCTTTCAAATTTCTTTGAGTTTTAAGGTGTTGATACACTTAGGTGAATGTTCCTGCACAGTATTTCAATTTGAACTGTAATTTCAGACATTGATACAACACATGTTTATTTATTTGAAAAGAGAATCTAAAACCTCTTTTTTAATATCTGCAGTATCAGCATATTTAAAGATAAAGTCATACACACAAAAATGTACACATCCTAGGGCAAAATCCAAAAGCTCTAAGCCACCTCCCCTCCGTCAAACATTAATAAAAGCGTCCCTGGGATAGTATTCCCCATAGGTAAGCTACCACTGCACACTTTTTTCATGCCCTATAAATATATAAAACCCTAATGTCCCACAAACCCATCACCCCTTTTATGACACAATGTATCACATATTCTAAAAAATAATATATTTTAATCCATGTTTCTGTATTTTTTTTAAAATATGGTTATTCATTTTTAAATTGGAGATATCGATATTAATATGTGCAAACACACTCTCAAAATTTTTCATCCTTGAAATGTAAAAACAGAAAAGGGTTAAATACAGAGTTCACATTTTTATATTAAATGTATCTATAATATACGAATTTTCAAGCCTGTCATGATTTTTAGTTATCAGATATTGTTATGACTGGAAACGATGTCATCCAAAAACGACCTACATCTTTTCAAAATGTAACCCCCCAAATTTTCATGCCCCTTTAAATGTAAAGACAGAATATTCTAACTTATATACTAAAATATATTGTTGATAAATTAAATTTGCCTTCAAAGGAATAATTGTAATGCATAAATGTCAATCTCTTTTTAGACAATATCTTAACTCTCACCTTTAGACAATATCTTAACTCTCACCTTTAGACAATATCTTAACTCTCACCTTTAGACAATATCTTAACTCTCACCTTTAGACAATATCTTAACTCTCACCTTTAGACAATATCTTAACTCTCACCTTTAGACAATATCTTAACTCTCACATTCAGATAAATCAAATTAGGATTATTAATTGAATATTGTGTGTGTGCGTGTGTCTTTCTTATACTTTGTATTAATTTATAAAATTACTGAAGCTGAATAAATGTTTGCTATAACTTTGATTGACACACATGAAGGATATATAGGTCTGACTGTATTCACCTGTACTAAACTTTGATTGACACACATGAAGGATATATGGGTCTGACTGTATTCACCTTTACTAAACTTTGATTGACACACATTAAGGATATATGGGTCTGACTGTATTCACCTGTACTAAAGTTTTCAGTGCCCCTTGACAGCAGGCCCTGGGGGCTGAAACCTGAAATGGTGACAATGTAGAGTGTGCTGGGTTTTAGCTGGCACACGGTGATTGAGGTGCCGTTGGTGTTTGCACTGACTGGGGCTACAGCAGTGTCTGCAGAGGCCCTCCGCAATTCAAGCTGAGATGAAACAGAAACTAGTTTAGAAACAGAGTTTAAGATATCAAGAAACACTTAAACCAAATATACAACAAAATGACGAAGATGAAAACAAAGTTAGCATTAACAAGGGCAGATCAAGTTTTAAATAACTTTTCTTTTCAATTAAAAATTTTACGTTAAATTAAAAAAGTATAGTATGAAGAATGTATTAAACTTAAAAACTTAGTTTGCCCTGACTAAAAAATAGACACATATAGTTCATGAATTATGCTTGAAATAGCAACAATTGATATGGAAGGCTTACAACATAGTTGGTTATGTTGCCGGCCCTATCCGTTGGAGGGGTCCACTGGAGGGTCAGGCAGTTGATGGTATTTGATTTCAGCATGAGTTGTATGGCATCTCCTGTGGGTGGGGACTGTAATGTCACTGTTGATTTGACAGTGCCATTTTGACCTATTCCTGCAGATGTGCTGGCAGCCATCTTTTTAAAGAAGTAATTAAACCTTTATAATTTATCAAGAGAATAATAGTTTGAGACATAATAAGAATAATAGTTAGTGACATTTGAATAATTTAATGAAAATCTTCAGCATGTTTATCAAGCAATAAAAAGTTTCATCAAATGAAACAAAGTAGAAATTGAAAAGAAAAGTTTATTTTTAACTTCACGATTTTTGTATTTATTAAAATGAAAGTGAGGATTTATATTCAGAACAATGCTGCACTGTTTTGTACACAAATGGTATGACCTGAAAAGCTGTTTTTATTTAGATTCCTACCAAATGGAACATTGTTACTATATAGCTTTCATAATGTGTGAATTAAGGATCTGCAAAATGTTAAAAGATTTATAGACCACACAAGACTAAGCTGTGTGCCAAATTTTTGCCCTGTATTTATCTCCAAACTAGAGATTCATGCAGCTGAATGTGATCACCTTACACAGTTGAGACTAAGCTGTGAGTGCCAAATGTGTGCTCTGTACCTATCTCCAAACCAGAGATTCATGCAGCTGAATGTGATTACCTTACACAGTTGAGACTAAGCTGTGAGTGCCAAATGTGTGCTCTGTACCTATCTCCAAACCAGAGATTCATGCAGCTGAATGTGATTACCTTACACAGTTGAGACTAAGCTGTGAGTGCCAAATGTGTGCTCTGTACCTATCTCCAAACCAGAGATTCATGCAGCTGAATGTGATTACCTTACACAGTTGAGACTAAGCTGTGAGTGCCAAATGTGTGCTCTGTACCTATCTCCAAACCAGAGATTCATGCAGTTGAATGTGATTACCTTACATAGTTAACAAACAAAAAGTGGGTCTAAAGAATAAGACCTACTGTCTGCAGCTAAAGTCAATTTAAAATAATCCCAGCTACAAACATCCCCTAGTGGCATAGTTGATCTCATATCTTTAGTGATATTCTAGTAGATTCTATTATCTATCTATAAGACCTATGCTATGCCATTATTTATTTGGTGACACACCATTTCATCCTATTACCAATCTATTAGGCCTATGCCATTGGTAATATATCATTTAATCCTATTACCAGTCTATTAGGCCTATACCGTTGGTAATATTTTATCACTTCATTCTATTACCAATCTATTAGTTAGACCTGTGCTACAGCATTTTGTTAGAATGTCTTAGAAATAAACTTAAAAAATAGAAAAGAAAATCTGAAAATTGTAAAAAAATATGGCACAAAGGGGCTATTTTCAATATAAGAAAAAAATATATTGTTTTTGTTTTTGGTTGAACTGAAATAAGAGAGGGTGAAGCTAAATATTGCATTTTGTTTACTTTCTATATTAATATTTTAAAAACTAAATAAAGATCATAGACCAGTGGTAGTTAGGGTAAAACTAATAACGATCATAGACCAGTGGTGGTCTAGGTAAAACTAATTAAAGATCATAGACCAGTGGTGGTCTAGGTAAAACTAATTAAAGATCATAGACCAGTGGTGGTCTAGGTAAAACTAATTAAAGATCATAGACCAGTGGTGGTCTAGGTAAAACTAATTAAATATCATAGACCAGTGGTGGTCTAGGTAAAACTAAATAAAGATCATAGACCAGTGGTGGTCTAGGTAAAACTTAATAAAGATCATAGACCTGTGGTGGTCAGAGTAAAACTAAATAAAGATCATAGACCTGTGGTGGTCAGAGTAAAACTAAATAAAGATCATAGACCAGTGGTGGTCTAGGTAAAACTAATTAAATATCATAGACCAGTGGTGGTCTAGGTAAAACTAAATAAAGATCATAGACCAGTGGTGGTCTAGGTAAAACTTAATAAAGATCATAGACCTGTGGTGGTCAGAGTAAAACTAAATAAAGATCATAGACCAGTGGTGGTCTAGGTAAAACTGCCAGTAACGTAACACTAAAGTGGAGAATATTATGAAATTAAAACCAATCAGCAAATATTGGTTTGACACTTACCTTTATAAAATATGTGGTCTGGGGCTTTAGCCTTTCAACCAGTAAACTTTGCATGCCAGATGCAGCAGCAACTGTGACTGACTCCAATGTGGTAAAGTCACTCTGTTGACTGAACATAACAGTGTAGGTTACAATGACACCATTTGGTCTCGTCGGGGCAGTGAAAGTCACATTGACATTGGAGTACGTTGGTGTGAGTGAGACAATTTCAACTGGTGAAGGGACTGTTGAACAAACATAAAAATAAAGTTAATAATAGTTGTCAATCAGCTGTAAAAATATCATATTAGAATTGTGTAAGCATGAGTTTTGGTTTTCATCACAGACGGTTGTAGAGATTCCTTAAACAATGATAAACAAATTCCTCAAAAGAAAAGATTATTAAAAGATAATTTAAAAATAACCCCACTCCCACCTTCCATTTTTGCTCGAAAGACCCCTTTTTGTTTCTCCAAAGATCCCACTTTTTAAACTAAAGACATTTTGTTTTTATGTAAACTGCTAAATTTTGCAAAAAACTAATTTTTTTATCCTTCAAAGTACCTCCTTCCAGTGTAACAAAATAATACTTTGAACTAAGTGAGCCTTGTCCAGCATCGTTGCGGTAGGCTATTTCCATTGAGTAGTTGGTGTATGCCAGTAAATCAGTCAAACGAAATCTGGCCACAGTAGAGTTGTAAGTGATTCGACCAGCAAGAGGATTGTTCACAACCTCTAAGTACATGTCATAATTTTTCAAGAAACCTGCAAAATTTTTTAATTAATGCAAAAATGATAAACTGATAAGCCACAACTGGAAAGATCAACAAAAAATTGTGCTTGTGGGGCTAACACCATAACACCTTTAATAAGGTTCTAAATTGCTCTTCCTATGAGAGTTGGCAGAACAAAGTCTATAACTGACCTTTATCAGCTTTTCAGTTAACCTGGGTCAGGTACAAAATGAATACACTTACCCTTTCGTTGATTGCATGGTGGTGGGAGCCAGATCAAAACAACTTCAGACGATGTTCTGCTCTCTGTTGTAATATTCATGACTGAACCTGTGGGCACTGGGAAGTAAATGTTTGGGGTTATGTATATTTCAAGACAAACTTTATTAATTTTTAGTAACTGCACAATGTCATTTTGAGATAAGTTAATGAGGAGATGCTTACCCTATTTTACGGACTATAAGACGCTATGGACTACAAGACGCTACTTAATTTTTAAGCAATTCTTTTTAAAAATAACATTTTTACCCTTTTTATATTAATTTCAAGTATAAGACGCACTTGAATTTTGGAGGCAATTTTTCAAAGAAAAAAGTGCGTCTTATAGTCCGTAAAATAAGGTATTTCAACTGTTGATAGTTCTTATCTTCAGTTTTGTGACCACAGATCCTTATCTATATGCTCGCTTGAATTACTATGTGTATGGAACCCTTTCTATCTTATTGCGACTCCTTCCAGACTCTCTCTTTTGTCCTCCTCTCCAGCAAGAGGAGATAAGAGCCTTTTTATTTTGAACTGTTTGCAAAGTAATCAACTATGTTTGGCTAATAAAACAAGGACTGTATTGTTAATGTGTTAACATAAACTAAGTAAATGTCTTTATACGCTCAAGTTATAATTTACAAGTATATATAAGCAGAGCATAAACATTCTTACACAAGAAACAACCCAGATGTCTGGATCTAGATGTTTGCTGATAGTCACAAATACATTATTTCTTGAAACAAACGGCCAGTTCAAACAGGACTTGTAAAACAACTAAGGGAAAAAATTATAATAGCTGCTTCTTTTATTCATAGGTTACTTTTTAATTATTATCAGCCCTTGCCATCAGCCAACAGATAAGACAGATTTAAAAGATACTTCAAGAATTGAACAAAGAAAATGTGACACATTTACATTTATCTTTGAATTCAAAAGTATGCTCTCTTAAAATTCCACTTTTCCAACTGACAGTCAAATTAAGTGACAAATTTGGGTGAATTTTTCCCCCCAACACAACAATGTGGAAACACACAATGATGCCCCTATGTACTCACAGGCAGCTAGTGTGATAACATCCACTATGTAATTCTCCTTGACATCAACATTGGTTGAGCCGTTAACTGTGGCATTGATACTTATTCTGTACCTGCTCCAGGCTTGTGGGATGTTGAAACCAGTTGGCTTGTCATTGATTCCTAAAGGAGAACTCTGCAATGTTAAAATTATAGTTGGTTGAAATTTATTTCCATGTTAAAAGAAATATAATTACAGATAATAATAAAAATAATACTTGATTGAACCCACTCAATCTTTGATGGAAATTGAAAATGATAAAAAGTCATTTAAGAAACATTTAAAGACATTTTTTCTTAAAATATATTTTAGGGCATCAGAGCATGCTACAGTAGTATGGACACAAGCAATATAAAAGTACTCAGACATCAGAACACTGTGAGCATGCTACAGTAGGATGGACACAAGCAATATAAAAGTACTCAGACATCAGAACACTGTGAGCATGCTACAGTAGTATGGACACAAGCAATATAAAAGTACTCAGACATCAGAACACTGTGAGCATGCTACAGTAGGATGGACACAAGCAATATAAAAGTACTCAGACATCAGAACACTGTGAGCATGCTACAGTAGTATGGACACAAGCAATATAAAAGTACTCAGACATCAGAACACTGTGAGCATGCTACAGTAGGATGGACAAACGCGCTATAAAAGTACTCAGACATCAGAACACTGTGAGCATGCTACAGTAGTATGGACACAAGCGCTATAAAAGTACTCAGACATCAGAACACTGTGAGCATGCTACAGTAGCATGGACACAAGCAATATAATTTTTGTAAACCTTTAATATTGGTGTTTTATTAAATTGTTGTCTCAGAGCCTTTAAATATTCTGTTATACCAGATGTAATCATATTTGATTTATACCAGATGTAAACCTATTTGATTTATACCAGATGTAATCATATTTCATCTCCGTCCTTTCCCTTCACACCTTCATTTTTGTTGATTTTTTTTTTTAAAGTTTCTCAAAGATGCCACAATTTTCTCTAAATTTGTCCATTTCTTTTTATTTTGCCTTGAAAAAATGAATATCTTTTTATACAATAAATTTAATTCTCAATTTTGATGTTTCATTTGACATCCTGATAATTTCAATGCACATCTCATAGCAGCATTTCTTCTAATCATCATGTCTGTTGACAAAGCAGACATTTTACATGACTGGATGTAATCAACTGAAAACTTAATGGACACACTACTTGAAATCTACTTGAAAAGCCAAAACACAAGCCACAAGTAAGAGATAAGTTATTAAAAAATTTAAGCAAAAGAAATATCGGTTACTAATGTTAGTAACCCACATTCTATGAAATGTATCTGTTAGAAATTTTGTTAAATGTATTTTTCTAAATGAAATATTGATAAGCTGAACTGTAGCTAAGATTGTAAGCAGAGAAGTAATCTTCAACATCTGAATGGCATGAGAAGTAATCTTCAACATCTGAATGTCATGAGAAGTAATCTTCAGCATCTGAATTTCATGAGAAGCAATCTTCAACATCTGAATTTCATGAGAAGCAATCTTCAACATCTGAATGTCATGAGAAGCAATCTTCAACATCTGAATGTCATGAGAAGCAATCTTCAACATCTGAATGTCATGAGAAGCAATCTTCAACATCTGAATGTCATGAGAAGCAATCTTCAACATCTGAATGTCATGAGAAGCAATCTTCAACATCTGAATGTCTTGAGAAGCAATATTCAACATCTGAATGTCATTAGAAGCAATCTTCAGCATCTGAATGTCTTGAGAAGCAATATTCAACATCTGAATGTCATGAGAAGCAATCTTCAACATCTGAATGTCATGAGAAGCAATCTTCAACATCTGAATGTCTTGAGAAGCAATATTCAACATCTGAATGTCATTAGAAGCAATCTTCAACATCTGAATGTCTTGAGAAGCAATATTCAACATCTGAATGTCATGAGAAGCAATCTTCAACATCTGAATGTCATTCAGAAAAGAATCATAATTAAACAGCTAGAGTTAGCAACCAAGTTTTCCAATTCCAATAAAAAGTTTGGCTACATGTCCCTGCTACATGTCCCTGCTACATGTCCCTGCTACATGTCCCTGCTACATGTCCCTGCTACATGTCCCTGCTACATGTCCCTGCGCCCTGAACTAAAGCTATCAATAATTCATAATTTCTAAGCATGGTAACATTTGAAATATGAAGATCCAGTTTGATATTAAACTTTCTTTCGTTTGATACAACTGCACATTCATCGTCACATTAAACTTACTGTTGATATGATTCCAGATTCATGGTCACATTAAACTTACTGTTGATATGGTTCCAGATTCATTGTCACAGTCCCCATTGCCCAACAGCTGACGTGTGATGTACACAACATACTGATAGTTGGAGAACTGTGGCAGTACATTCCAACTGATGTAAATGAAAGTTGCATTGTCGGCTCTTACTGTGACATTTTGAAATACACTTCGAGCTGAAAGAAAGGAAATTCAAATCAGTGGTAAAAATGAAATTGAAACATTTTAAGATCATTCAGTAATGTTAACCTTGTTACTGAAAAAATGAGATATGAGCCGTCCCACTATGAGCCCACCCACTATGAGCCCACCCACTATGAGCCCACCCACTGTGAGCCCACCCACTGTGAGCCCACCCACTATGAGCCCACCCACTATGAGCCCACCCACTATGAGCCCACCCACTGTGAGCCCACCCACTGTGAGCCCACCCACTGTGAGCCCACCCAATATGAGCCCACCCACTATGAGCCCACCCACTGTGAGCCCACCCACTATGAGCCCACCCACTATGAGCCCACCCACTATAAGCCCACCCACTATGAGCCCACCCACATGAGCCCACCCAATATGAGCCCACCCAATATGAGCCCACCCAATATGAGCCCACCCAATATGAGCCCACCCAATATGAGCCCACCCAATATGAGCCCACCCAATATGAGCCCACCCAATATGAGCCCACCCACTCGTTTATTCAATGCAAAGCAGATCCGATCAACCAAGAATTTGGGTGACAGAGCCAACCCGCCTCTGACCACGCAGGAGTAGACGGGATGTTGACACAACTCAGTTGCACTGAGAAGATCAACACTTTCAGTTGACCACTTCACCAGAAAATGATTGACGGAGCAAAAATGGCACGTGTGTAAACAAAAAAATAATGAATGCTCCATCCACACATCCACAAGATGGAAATGCAAGTAGAAAGTAAGACTTTTAAAAAAATACAAAAATTACATTCATCAACTTACAGTAAATAAATGCTGGTGTTGTACTTGGTCTTGGTGGTAAGGCTGAAATTATTGAACAAAAATATGAACGTGATTTTTATAATAGAATGTCAAACTCCTTAGTTAGCATAAAAGTATTTTCATGGAATGGGGTATCTTACACATAATTTTAGAATCCAGATTATAAATTACACTTGACAAGACTAAGAAATTAAATGATTGGGGAAAAGAATTGAATTCAATCAGGAGATTTAATTCAATTTTTTATTTTACACAGCACCTCTTCTTTTCTTAGTGATGGGTAAAAAAATTTTAAAATTGAATTAAATCAGGAGACCTCTTTCAAATCAAGCGCAGACTTCATTCCTAACTCAGGAACACCATCCTCTTCCCCCCCCCGCCGGCCACTTACACACTATTTTCAGTAAATTATATTTGATTCGGTTTCTATCATAACAAAATCTCTACTGGTACAACATTAAGGTCAAGAGATATTTTTATTTTACTATCACAGTTTTATTTAAAGCAATAAGTTGTTCATTAAAAAGTAAATTTCGAATTTCCCATAAGCAGAACAAAATGTATCTGAGACTAGATCTTTTAAGATGGCCTCATAATCACTTATGACTAACAGCAAGAATGCTTTGAGACTCAATAATTAGGATATGCTTATGTGGATATGTGTTGTGGTAGTTAAGTCTTCATGTTTTGGTAACTCATAACCTCAACAAATTTAATCTGGCTCTGGTCAAACATTTTTTACAAATAATAAATCTGAGAAATAGTGGTCTTATTATAGCAATAAACTAGTTACTATACTGGAGATGCAGTGTAGATGTAGCAGAAAAAAAAACATTTAAGTTATTAAAGGAAAAAAAATTGTTCAATATAAAATCTCCAATCCTATGTCTCCCTTAAATGTGTAATTTTTAATGTTATGATCAAATAAATATTTGTATTTCCGAACTACTCACTTGTGCATGGGTTTGTGAATGCATCAGAGACGGTCCCCGGGCTGATCTGTGTGAACAGCTTGTCAAACTCAATTCCAACAGCATCAATCCTGAAGTTGTATTCAGCATCAGGCAACAAGCCTCTGGCGGCGCTGCCCACATACTTCTTGGGGTTATCTGGGCTGACCCTAATGCTGAGCACAGTCTCCCAACTTGATGGAGCAGAAGCGTTGGTGCTGTTAAGTTTTTGGACAATGCTGAAAAAGGGATTGAAACTTGTGTTTTCTATTACTTTGACAGCTTTCATAGGTAAGCAAGAACTACAACTTCTATAACAGTTGCTAAGCTATTTACACATTTCTATAACTAAGAGAAATTAAAAGCAATTTTTAAAAAAACAATAATATATCAAAGGAAAACATAGACTCCAAATTTCTGTATGGTAAGTAGTAATATACATTTCTTCACAAATAAATAAAACATAATGATAATAATCTGAATGGTTGAGTAGAACCTTACTTGTACTGTCCAACTGGAACATTTCCTATATCAAAAGACTGGTTGAAAGCATCCCAGATCAGAGTGATGTTTCCACAGGCCGCTGAAAGTAAGGTCGGTGGTAGGACCAATTTTGGTAATCCTGAAAAATTAGGCTAACAGTGTTGGGTTGTTGTTTTTTTTGGAGTACATTCTCAACTTACATTCTCAAAAAATGAATTTGCATATTATTAAATTCACTGAGCAATGAAACTGTTCACACTTGTTCTGTGAATGGACCTACATTGATTTTATTGAGGTTTTCAAAAATACCTAAGCTTTTGTTTCTATTTTTTAATTTAAAGTATCTGTTGTTTCTTAATTTGTATTGTCTGCTGAAGAATGCATCCTGCCCAAAGTCCATCTGACTGTCCTATCTTTTTCTTTTCAAGCCTAAACTTATCTTGTTTGTTCCACATTTATCTACCATTGTTGCAGAACTTTAAATGTATTATAATCCTTAAAAATAATACATGTCCCAATAATACATGTCCCAATAATACATGTCCCAATAATACATGGCCCAATAATACATGTCCGAATTATACATGGCCCAATAATACATGGCCCAATAATACATGGCCCAATAATACATGACCCAATAATACATGGCCCAATAATACATGTCCCAATAATATATGTCCCAATAATACATGTCCCAAAACAACAATCTTGAAGCATTCAACTCATTTAAACATTCTTATTACATCATCATGCAAAGCTCTTTAAAATCTTCACTTTGATCTTGATTACCGATAGTACATAGACATATTAGCCCCTTTATTTGGGTGGGGGAAGGGGGGCACTTTGATAGTGTAATCAGCTCTGATGTGTGTAAGTTTATAATTCTATTCTCACAAAACATATTATGCAAATCTATAATGTATATTTAAAGAATAAATCTAAATCTTGGATCCCTTCACAAAAATCCAAAGATATAACTTCACTAATTCCATCAGTCATATTAAGTTTTTGTTCAGAGGGAAAAAGCTGATTTTTAGCGCAATGATTGAAAAGGACTTTTTTTTTTATTTACATTGAATAAAATATTTCTGGAAGAGCATAATAATTATGAGAAATAAGTAAGGCTAAGACTTTATGACAAATTAATGTGTGATTCTCATGCTTAAAAAACACACACATACTAATTTACACACCATAATGAGCTAACTTGCTGGAGAATAATATTGCAGTGCTTCACTTTCTAGGAATGCACTTAGAATAATTTTAAGAAGAAACACATTTACTGAACAAGAGTCGTACATTGACTTAGTATTTTTTCTTGCTTTCTTAGTCCTATAACCCAAGTAGACAGATAACAAATTACTCTGTACACTCCCTGAGACACACATACTTTGATTGTCTCCCATACGATGAGTGTCTCACATACTCTGTATACTCCCTTAGACACACATACTTTGATTGGCTCCCATACGCTGAGTGTCTCACATACTCTGTATACTCCCTGAGACACACATACTTTGATTGGCTCCCATACGCTGAGTGTCTCACATACTCTGTATACGCCTTTTGACACATTAAGTTTCATTTTATTTTTATCTAGACAAACCCCTTCCCATTCAAATTTGACAAAGATATGAAATAATCATAACATACCTATGAAATAATCATAACATACCTATGAAATAATCATAACATACCTATGAAATAATCATAACATACCTATGAAATAATCATAACATACCTATGAAATAATCATAACATACCTATGAAATAATCATAACATAACTTATGAAATAATCATAACATACCTATGAAATAATCATAACATACCTATGAAATAATCATAACATACCTATGAAATAATCATAACATACCTATGAAATAATCATAACATACCTATGAAATAATCATAACATAACTTATGGAATAATCATAACATACCTATGAAATAATCATAACATACCTATGAAATAATCATAACATACCTATGAAATAATCATAACATACCTATGAAATAATCATAACATACCTATGAAATAATCATAACATAACTTATGAAATAATCATAACATACATATGAAATAATCATAACATACCTATGAAATAATCATAACATACCTATGAAATAATCATAACATACCTATGAAATAATCATAACATACCTATGAAATAATCATAACATACCTATGAAATAATCATAACATACCTATGAAATATTATAACATACCTATGAAATAATCATAACATACCTATCAAGTTATACCTTTACATTAAATAATATTTTTATTTTAGATAAATTTACTTTTTTGGCATCCAGAACCTCCCCAGTCTGGGTCACAGCGACCACTGCTACAATCTCCATTGACTATGCTGCAGCTATCATTGGGTGGACAGTGACAATGATTCAGACAGTCTAGGCCAAAGGTGTTGACAGCACATGCTAGAATGATAAGGTCATTTACATTTTTTTAATGGGTGTGTCATACATATTTACTTTTGTTTAAATTGGATTATCAGACATATTTACTTTTTTTTAAATTGGATTATCAGACATATTTACTTTTGTTTAAATTGGATTATCAGACATATTTACTTTTTTTTTAAATTGGATTATCAGACATATTTACTTTTTTTTAAATTGGATTATCAGACATATTTACTTTTTTTTAAATTGGATTATCAGACATATTTACTTTTTTTTTAATTGGATTATCAGACATATTTACTTTTTTTTAAATTGGATTATCAGACATATTTACTTTTTTTAAATTGGATTATCAGACATATTTACTTTTTTTTAAATTGGATTATCAGACATATTTACTTTTTTTAAAATTAGTTGTATCAGACATATTTACTTTTATCTAATATGGGTGCATCAGATATATTTACATTTGTTTAAATTGGTTGTGTCAGACATATTTAGATTTGTCTAATATGGGTGTATCAGCTTCATTCATATTATATTTATATATGACTCTTTTTTTTAAAAAAACATATCTCTGCAGGAATTTACTTTTTAATTTGAAAATATGTCAAAAATCTATGGAATGGCAAATAATTCTCATGATACCTGAATAACTTATTTTTTTTAGAAAATAAAAAAAAACGCAATTGAAATAATTTAATTATATGATAAATTATTTCTCAAACTGTTTATGACAGGACTTGAAGAAATACACAGAACCAAAACTATCAGCAATCAATTAAAAAATTATTTTTTCAAGCTATTTCCCAGACATTTCGAACATACTTTCCTGGCAATAAGGAAGCCCTGTGTAGCCTCTGTCACATTTCCAGCCATTGCAAAATCCACTGGTTTTATTACAGAGCTCATTGTTGAGGCAGTGGCACCTGAGAGAGCAGTTGTTCCCATAAAATCCAGTTACACACTCTTGGATTTAAAAAAAACATGTTTAAAAAAATGGCATAGCTTTATAAAATAAACCACTTTATTTTTGTATCTGTTTAATTGATGTTACCCATTAAGATATTAGACATTAAAAGTATCAATACACAATACTTGGGTGTGCTGTTTCTGAATATGTGAACTTCGCACAAGTATATTCAAATTTCATATTAATAACTAAGAGGATGGAAACTGATAAACAGAGAAACAAATGATAAACAGAGAAGATAATGATAAACAGAGAAGCTAATGATAAACAGAGAAAATAATGATAAACAGTTAAGACACTGTCAGAAAGTGGCAATTTTCAGATACATTTTATTTAACTTAATGGAAATATCATGCTACATCATGTCTCCCAAGGGAAGTCATGATTTTTAGGACAATTCATGTTTTATGAAAACTGATTTGAAGACACATGATATTGACCTATATAATAATCAATAATGCATATTTTTTAGGATAAGCATTGTAGTAAAGAGGTGTTCTCTCTCTGATTGTATTATGTATACAATTTCAATAAATAAAGCTAAAATTTTCAAATTTTGCACAAGAATAACAATGCAGACTGCACACCAGTTGATTTTGTAGAAAATAGCTGGTCACATAACTGATAACATGCTACTTAGCAGGTAAAATATGTAAGGTATCCTAGTTATCTTCAAATATCAGTAATAAATGAAGGACAGGTACACTCCATTTTATAAAAGCTGAGCCTCTAAAAATCATTTAGCTTCTATACAAAATAAAATGATCCAATGTTTTCCTTCTGAAATGTATATTATTTCAAACCAATGTTGTTTTACAAAAATTGCATTGAAATAAATAGATAACAACCCTTTAAAATATGTATGCCTTAATGAAAGATTTGATAACATTTTTTTTTAAATACATTTTTAGATTGAAACTTACTGACCTACACATGCCTGGACCATGCCTGGTGGCCTATAATATCCAATCTGGCAACTTGTGCATCTTTCTGGCCCTGGCCCATCACATCCAAGAGCACAGGCAACATCACATGCTTAAAGACAACATATGGTCAGAAGAAACATTTTCTTACACAAGTTTTTAATGTATTAATAGTGAACAAAAAGGTAATGTGCACTTTTCCCATGAGAAAATGTCTTAATTAGTCTAGTAATACATATTTAGCAATATAAAAAAAAAATTAATCACTTAATTAACAATTGTATAACTTCAGACCATTATACACTAAGTACAGGTACTTTGAATGTAACACCATTATAAATGAAGTACTTTGATTATAACACAATTATACACTAAGTATAGATACTTTGAATGTAACACAATGATACACAAATTACAGGTACTTTGAGTGTAACAACATTTTACACTAAGTGCAGGTACTTTGAATGTAAACCATTATACACTAAGTATAGGTACTTTGAATGTAGTACCATGTTGCATTAAGTACAGGTGTTTTGACTGTAACACCATTATACACTAAGTACAGGTACTTTTAATGTAACACCATTATACACTAAGTACAGGTACTTCGGATGTGCTGTGTCACTTCAGGTGGATGGATTCACATTTTGTGATAGTTTTTATACAACTACCGGTACCACAGAATTTATCTTAGTGTTGTAATGATGAATGTGAAAAATATATTCATTAAAAAAAAGGTTACTTACGAACACAATTAACACTGCCATCAGGTCTTTCAGAGCAGTATGTGGTGTTTGCACAATTATTCTTACTGGGATCCAAACAAGGTGGCACTTCTGTCAGGTGAGAGAAAAAAATTAAATGTCAATATGTGGTAAGTTCAAAAGTTAAAAGAGGATTTAATTTTAATTTTGCAAAACAAAGTTTAAAAAAATGCAAACTTGTATTTTTTGTGGACCAGTTTATTTACAGACCTAGAGATGTCTGGATGAAATATGGGTCAAATAGGATATGCTTATTTTTAAGCTATTGATGCTTTTCATCCAGGGCCATGCACAGGTTGAGGCAACTGAGTAAATTACTGTCCGTATGGGGTCCTCAAAAAAAGGTAGATTTAAAAAAACAAAAATTACATTTGGTACAATGATTTTGAAATTTGTGGGGACCTGAAATTAGGATTTGCTCTGGTCCCAAAATTCCTCTACATTGCCTTGATAACATCATATTTGCCAATCAAATTTCATGCCATCCGATAAATAGTATTTATTATGCATAATATCTGTCTCACAAATAATGCAGAAAAAAAGACAAGAGATGTAGCCACTATTTCAGCACAGCTCGGTCTCAACATAAATAGAAGCTAGACAGAGATCATGAGGATAAACTCAGCAAACCAGAACACATCTCCTTGGCAGGATATGCACTGTTGGAGGTGGAGGCCTTCACCTACTTGGGCAGCACCATTGGTGTAAATGGTGGATCAGAAGCTGGTGTCAGATAGAATTGGAAAGACTAGGTCAGAATTTGTGCTGTTAAAGAAAATATGAAAATCAAGTGGGTTGACTCTACAAACTTAAGTTATCTCTTTCAACAAAGAAGTCAAATCAAATCAGTGCTACTTTATGGAGCTGATGCTTGGAGAACAACAGCAAACATCATGCTGAAAGTACAGACCTTCAAAAACACTTGCCTTAGAAAGATTCTGACCATAAAATGGCCAAACATCATTAACAACAAAGACTTACTTTATAGGACATACCAAGAGCCTATTGCTGAAGACAGCATAAAAAAAAGATGAAGATAGATAGGGTACACTCTTTGTAAGACAATCCCTAACATGGAATCGGCAAGGAAAAAGTAAGAGAGCAAGGCCAAAGAATACATGGAGACATGAGCCATAAACAGACACATTAAGTATGGGATACACCTGGAAGAATCTGGAAAGGAAGGCACAGGATTCAGGTGAATGGAAAATTCTTGAAGACAGCTTATGCCCCAAGGTGGGATAAAAGGCATAAGGGAAAGGGGACAACTTTAATGTGGGCTATCTTATAATATATCAACTTGATGATAAAATCTAACTACATTTTTAGTTCATGCTATAACTCAGTTGTTATGTGATGTAATATCTACAGTTATTTAAGGTTATCGGTTGGAGCATGTGAGGTGAGAGTGACCACACCTTCAGTACTAAAATATTTTTTTTGTATCTCATCTTATGGAATTGATCTTGGATGATAGACACACATAAAAAAAAATTAAGTAGTGGAAATAGAACAAAATATATAGTTCTGCAATCTGCATGCACTCTTGAAAACATAAATAAAAATAAAAATGATTAATCTGACAAACAATGAAGAATGAGCTACAATAAGCACACCTAATCGAATCATTCAACCGCTTACGTCTTAGTGTTTATTGGCCAATTGTGTGACATTTATGATTTGACGGCTTCATGCTAATTTACAAGATTTATTATTGTGAATTGAGAGTGTCGGCACTGTCATTCAAAACATGTGGATGAAATCCTTTTTTTTTTCAAATTCTTACATTTCTTACTTTTTAATACAATTATAACTTTAATTTAAGAAGATTTTTTGAGTGGCATTAAAAAATTACAACCAACATCGCAAGATTTCAAAATTGCAAAGTAGTGAAACAAACTTTTTTTCTGTACAAAAAAAAATATTTTAACGTTGACGTTGTTTTTTTCTCACGTTTTATCCCTTGGTTTTTTTTTTGTGGCTAATTTTGAAAGATGGGGTCACGACGTCATTTGCGTGTTTTGTTATGTAGCTAATGACTTTAGGGTTCAGGTTAGGATTAGTCTAGGCCTAGGGATAGATAATTTAGGGTTCAGGCTCAGGTTAGGCATACATTTAGGAAATGTTTTCATTATTTTTAAAAGGTTTTATTCTTAATTTTACGGGTCGTGTCAACCAAGATGGCGGCCATGGTAAAAAACGCGGTCCCATCTCTCAAAATTTACCTTTTTTTTTTTTAATGAATTTTCTATAATTTTCCCTCAAGTCAAATTTTTCCAAGGTTTCGTGAGTCTGGCTTTAAGGTTGGTAACTCTGCCCTCAAATAAATCTTCTATCGAGGGAAAAACTGTTCGGTTCCTTCGGGTATCTTCGTTAATAAACTTTCGTTACATGATTTGGAAAAGATCAGCATACAAAAAGATGAAAAGGGTAGAGAAAAAACAGTCCATCACAATATTTTCCCTTGAACAACAGTGGAAATTAAGTTAGTACAACGTCAAAAAAAATTAAATATACATCATAATAATAACAGTGTAATAGACTAGAGACTTAAATATTAAAATAGTATTCATTTATGTAATTTATGACTCTTAGTCAACTTTTTGTGTTGCCTGACTGTGTGCTCTCTGTTGGTTGGCGCCATTAAAAAAAATGACGTCACGCTTTTTTGCCCGTTTATTTTTACACCCCCCCCCCCCACATGGTCATAAATATCTCACAACATTTAGACACCCTTATAAATTATTACCTTGTCAAAACATATCGTCACAAATCTGTAACACCTTTGCCCTTTTATTTTTCCTCTAGACGCGTGACGTCATTTATGGATGATACACATACTATTTTTGTTTTAATAAACAACAAAATTCCTTCCGTGCAGTGGCGTAACTAGGTTACGTATTGCACAGAGTGAGTAAGGATTTTTGCCGCCCCCATACGCACAAAAAACACCAAAAATACTCTGCATTTGGGCGAAAATGACACCCCTACATATAAAGGTTTAAAAAATGCCACCCGAGACAAACGACCCGCTCCACATCGCTGCCTACGCCACTGCCTCTGTGAGCGTAGGGGTAAGAGTGTGGTGTTCAACTTAACAATCCAATGCTTCAGTATATTATTACGCTTAAGTATTTTCATATAACATTTTATAACATAATATATTCTTACTCTAGTGGCTTTCAAACAAAAAAATAGTCCACTCTTAATCCGCGGACAACGAAGATTATGTAAGCGTTACGGGGCCCAACCAAAAAATAATAAATTATGAAATGTCATGAAGTAGGCTCGGCCTTAAGTTTTATGCAATTTAATCATAACGAATGCTCCTCTAATTTTGGAGGAGTAGATCGGTAAGAATTTGTTTTGAGACTATTTTTTAAAAGATGAAAAATAAGTGTGCGTGCCATGACGATGACGTAACGTCAATATGCAAAATTATAAATATTCTTTAAACACAGTGTATATATCATGCAGACTACAGCAGTGGTTAACCACTTTGTATAGATACAATCATACAGACTACAACATGGTTTAACCACTTTGTATAGATACTCTAAGATACAATCATACATGCTACACAAGGGATTAACCTATGAGTAGAGATTCAATCATACAGACTACACCAGGGGTTAACCACTGTGATAGATACAATCATATAGACTAAAGAACAGCATGGTTTAACCACTGTGTAAGATACAATCATACAGACTACAGACGGGGTTAAACAATTTTATAAGATACAGTAATAACGACTACAACAGGGGTTAACCCCTTTGTATACATTATATCCAAGGTTAACGTGTCTCATCTCGGGAAGCTTGTGATGTATTTCCTTGTCTTGGCATTTTGGCACTAGCTCGGAAATTACTTAGTTTATACCGCTCGGCCACCCATCACAGTGTTTAATCCCTGTATCTGTGTGTATATATAAAGGGGGTGATGGGTGGTGTCAATGGATATGATGACTTGTTTCCGTTAATGGATATGATGACATTTTGCTGTTAATGGATATGATGACATGTTGCCGCTAATGGATACGATGACATGTTGCCGCTAATGGATACGATGACATGTTGCCGCTAATGGATACGATGACATGTTGCCGCTAATGGGGGGCTGTTTCTAGGCAACCGTACAGCCTGTGTGGGAGGGGCTCTTTCTAGGCAATCGTACAGCCTGTGTGGGAGGGGCTGTTTCTAGGCAACCGTACAGCCTGTGTGGGAGCGACTCTTTCTAGGCAACAGTACAGCCTGTGTGGGAGGGGCTCTTTCTAGGCAATCGTACAGCCTGTGTGGGAGGGGCTGTTTCTAGGCAACCGTACAGCCTGTGTGGGAGCGACTCTTTCTTGGCAACCGTACAGCCTGTGTGGGAGGGGCTCTTTCTAGGCAAACGTACAGCCTGTGTGGGAGGGGCTCTTTCTAGGCAATTACTGTAATATCTCTTGTTATCGTTCTCTATCACTTCCTTCCCCTCTCTTTTTCTCTTTCTCTCTCTCTCTCTCTCTCTCTCTCTCTCTCTTTTAATAAGCATGTTTATATGACTCAGTCTCTTTATACAGCCTTGTTTCTTATCTCCTACCTTAGAGTTCCCTCTCTGCATTTATTGATTATTATCTTCTGTCATCTGGTCATCTCTCTTCCTTTTGTCTAGCCCCTTTTTGCACTTCCATTATCTTTATACTAACTCATGCAAGGTACACAAGGACAAACACACACACGCACTACACCAGTAATTGGACATCTACAACTACAAGGTTGCCATTGGTTACTCACGTGCTGATGTTACACAGGTATACGCGGCCAGGACCACACACAACACTACACAGGCAACTTGAGGTTTCATCCTATACACAAGCACCGCTGAACATGTGTTAATAGGTGTATCGATGGCCTGGGCTTAGCTTGTCATTTTCTTTATCGCACTCGTCTTTTGGAACAATCCAGATTATGTCATTGTCCTACACCAGCAGGCGATGTTTCTGTTGTGAAAAGGAATCAGATAAATTTTTATATTAATAGACGCGGAAACATCCCTGCCTGCAGGTCTTAGCTGGCAACAATGATGACTCATTGACCTTTGCGCTTGAACTTTCAGTTCTAGCCACACAAAAATTGTTCTCACGTGTAGCTTTTAGATCAAGTGCATGTAGCCGAAATTCCCCGGAGAGTTCTGTGAATTTTGTGTGCACTTGTAATGGTGGTTTTCTGTTGAAATGGACAGACGTGTGTTGAAATGTATTAGTTTTACGTTTATTGATAAGTTGTTTTTTTTGTGTGTGATATAGGTACGAGTAAATGTAGTTTCCAGTAGTGAGCCAGTTAAACCAAAGGCGTACTTAGACCAACAGGCAGGGTCTTATCCTCAAGGCGAATATGATCTCTTCCATAAATACATTCAAATGGTAACACGGTTATTTTTTTTTTATAGCTTTCATTGCATGCATGCGTCATGAGTGTCACAAAAGGGTTGGCATGTTATAAATGTCACAATCTGTCAATGTCTATTATTATTTAACCCATACTCTGCCAAGGCCTGTTATAAACGTCCAACTCTTGTCAATGGCTACTGGACGGATAAATCAAAACATGACCTTAATGCTTTTAGATTAAATAACCCGTGAGCTGCAGTGACGAACACCGTTCGAAAAACATAATCTCGCGGCAAGATTCATTCTATATATTTATAGGATATTTATCAAGTATGGATATTAGGCCCAATAAATAAATGTATCTTTGTCTCGTTTTCTTTAGGCAAAATTCATTTTACCGTAACTCTCTACAAATAGACTAATTTAAAAACTTGAGCGGCAAAATCTGAATCCCGAAATCTCAAAGTTTTAAAATCATATTTTCTTTCTATATTCAACAAAATGCCCTCTTCTCCACATTTTACACTCAACTGGGATTCTGGGATATAATTTATGTTTGGGATTTTGGGATATGATCTATATTTGAGATTCTGGGATATGATCTATAGTTGGAATTTCATGGGATATGATCTATAGTTGGGATTCAGGGGATATGATATATATAGTTGGGATTCTGAGGATATGATCTGTATTTGGGATTATGGGAAATAAAATATAGTTGGATTTCAGGGGCTATGATCTATAGTTGGGATATGATCTACAGTTGGGATTATGGGATATGATCTATATTCTGACACATTAACGAAAGCAATTTTTAAAATTTCATGGTCGAAGTTATATTAACAATATTTTCTATTTCCATTTAACTATAGATTTTGTCATTTACTTTTTGGAAATTTGTTAATAGAACATCCGGGCATACAGTCTGGCCAATCTCATTTAGATATTAATTAATTAATAAAACATTCTGGTATTCCATTAGGCCAATCTCTCAACAGCTGTTCGGTATTTCTACGTTAATGTGAGCCAGCGTAGTGGGTCTTAATCTAGACGAAAACGTGTATACAACTGTATTTTAAGAAAGATTATTACAAACAATTTGTTACTGCTATATAAATGCGGAAATACATTGTTAGAAGCCATGTTTTACGAAAAGATTGTCTAAAAATAGTACCATTACGTAATGTGATGTGACGTTTTCCGGTCTTGGAAATGACAAGCCTTAGTGATTCCAAAAGTTATGAACGAGTCTTAATAGTTTGATATAACGAACTAACAGTACTAACACGACAAGGTTTGATACAGCGAACTAACACGGGCAAGGTGGATAATGAATGGACTGATCGAACTATCTTTTTTTTTCATACATGCACAAAGCCCTTCGTTATGCAAAGTGAAGATAGTCTGTTGAATGGGTCGAACAACAAATCAATAGATTCGATCACTGCACTTGAGAAAGAAATATCATAATTAAAGAAAAATATGAAGCTAAAAAACTCCTTACGGCTGGCGAACTGAAATTTCTATCACCTTCGTGTTATAATATTTTTATGGCATAATTTTATTTTATTTTTTACGGGTTGGTGCGGTTGGGGGGTATAATATTGTCTACTGTCTGAATCAACAGTAGCCTGTCTTGTCTGCATCAACAATAGCCTGTCTTGTCTGAATCAACAGTAGCCTGTCTTGTCTGAATCAACAGTAGCCTGTCTTGTCTGCATCAACAGTAGCCTGTCTTGTCTGAATCAACAGTAGCCTGTCTTGTCTGCATCAACAGTAGCCTGTCTTGTCTGAATCAACAGTAGCCTGTCTTGTCTGAATCAACAGTAGCCTGTCTTGTCTGAATCAAAAGTACCCATTCTTGTTCATTCTCAGTTTTTGGACTTCTTCTAGGACCGATCAATTCTAACAGTTTTTAAATTATTATTTTTGTATACTCTAATTTTTTTTTAATGTTTTTTTTTCCTTTTGGGTAAAGCTAAGCCCAATTTCTGCCTTCTGAGGCACCGCTTCCTCATAATGATAAGTTAGTATCGAATCAATTATTTGCCTACACACCGCTTCCTCATAATGATAAGTTAGTATCGAATCAATTATTTGCCTACACACCGCTTCCTCATAATGATAAGTTAGTATCGAATCAATTATTTGCCTACACACCGCTTCCTCATAATGATAAGTTAGTATCGAATCAATTATTTGCCTACACACCGCTTCCTCATAATGATAAGTTTGTATCGAATCAATTATTTGCCTACACACCGCGCGATACATTCACCAGTAAAACCAATTAGGAACAACAACAAAAGCCTCAAACACTAACTATACATGAAAGGTTGGATGTGAAAGGTTGGATGTGAAAGGTTGGATGTGAAAGGTTGGATGTGAAAGGTTAGATGTGAAAGGTTAGATGTGAAAGGTTGGATGTGAAAGGTTGGATGTGAAAGGTTAGATGTGAAAGGTTGGATGTGAAAGGTTGGATGTGAAAGGTTGGATGTGAAAGGTTGGATGTGAAAGGTTGGATGTGAAAGGTTGGATGTGAAAGGTTGGATGTGAAAGGTTGGATGTGAAAGGTTGGATGTGAAAGGTTGGATGTGAAAGGTTGGATGTGAAAGGTTGGATGTGAAAGGTTGGATGTGAAAGGTTGGATGTGAAAGGTTAGATGTGAAAGGTTGGATGTGAAAGGTTGGATGTGAAAGGTTGGATGTGAAAGGTTGGATGTGAAAGGTTGGATGTGAAAGGTTGGATGTGAAAGGTTGGATGTGAAAGGTTGGATGTGAAAGGTTGGATGTGAAAGGTTGGATGTGAAAGGTTGGATGTGAAAGGTTGGATGTGAAAGGTTGGATGTGAAAGGTTGGATGTGAAAGGTTGGATGTGAAAGGTTGGATGTGAAAGGTTGGATGTGAAAGGTTGGATGTGAAAGGTTGGATGTGAAAGGTTGGATGTGAAAGGTTGGATGTGAAAGGTTGGATGTGAAAGGTTGGATGTGAAAGGTTGGATGTGAAAGGTTGGATGTTAAAGGTTGGATGTGAAAGGTTGGATGTGAAAGGTTGGATGTGAAATGTTGGATGTGAAAGGTTGGATGTGAAAGGTTGGATGTGAAAGGTTGGATGTGAAAGGTTGGATGTGAAAGGTTGGATGTGAAAGGTTGGATGTGAAAGGTTGGATGTGAAAGGTTAGATGTGAAAAGTTAGATATGAAAGGTTGGATGTAAAAGGTTGGATGTGAAAGGTTAGATATGAAAGGTTGGATGTGAAAGGTTAGATGTGAAAGGTTGGATGTGAAAGGTTAGATGTGAAAGGTTAGATATGAAAGGTTGGATGTGAAAGGTTAGATGTGAAAGGTTAGATGTGAAAGGTGGATGTGAAAGGTTATATGTGAAAGGTTAGATATAAAAGGTTGGATGTGAAAGGTTAGATGTGAAAGGTTAGATATGAAAGGTTGGATGTGAAAGGTTGGATGTGAAAGGCTGGATGTAAAAGGTTGGATCTGAAAGGTTGGATGTGAAATAATGGATGTGAAAGGTTAGATGTGAAAGGTTGGATGTGAAAGGTTGGATGTGAAAGGTTGGATGTGAAAGGTTAGATGTGAAAGGTTGGATGTGAAAGGTTGGATGTAAAAGGTTAGATGTGAAAGGTTGGATGTGAAAGGTTAGATGTGAAAGGTTGGATGTGAAAGGTTGGATGTGAAAGGTTAGATGTGAAAGGTTGTATGTGAAAGGTTGTATGTGAAAGGTTGGATGTGAAAGGTTAGATGTGAAAGGTTGGATGTGAAAGGTTGGATGTGAAAGGTTGGATGTGAAAGGTTGGATGTGAAAGGTTGGATGTGAAAGGTTGGATGTGAAAGGTTGGATGTGAAAGGTTGGATGTGAAAGGTTGGATGTGAAAGGTTGGATGTGAAAGGTTGGATGTGAAAGGTTGGATGTGAAAGGTTGGATGTGAAAGGTTGGATGTGAAAGGTTGGATGTGAAAGGTTGGATGTGAAAGGTTGGATGTGAAAGGTTGGATGTGAAAGGTTGGATGTGAAAGGTTAGATGTGAAAGGTTGGATGTGAAAGGTTAGATGTGAAAGGTTGGATGTGAAAGGTTGGATGTGAAAGGTTAGATGTGAAAGGTTGGATGTGAAAGGTTGTATGTGAAAGGTTGGATGTGAAAGGTTAGATGTGAAAGGTTAGATGTGAAAGGTTGGATGTGAAAGGTTGGATGTGAAAGGTTGGATGTGAAAGGTTAGATGTGAAAGGTTAGATGTGAAAGGTTGGATGTGAAAGGTTAGATGTGAAAGGTTGGATGTGAAAGGTTGGATGTGAAAGGTTGGATGTGAAAGGTTGGATGTGAAAGGTTGGATGTGAAAGGTTAGATGTGAAAGGTTAGATGTGAAAGTTTGGATGTGAAAGGTTGGATGTGAAAGGTTAGATGTGAAAGGTTAGATGTGAAAGGTTGGATGTGAAAGGTTAGATGTGAAAGGTTGGATGTGAAAGGTTAGATTTGAAAGTGTTAGATGTGAAAAGTTAGATTTGAAGGGTTAGATGTAAAAATTGTAGATTTGAAAGGCTAGTTGTGAAAGGTTAGATTTGAAAGGCTAGATGTGAAAGTGGTTAAAAAGTAATGAGCATCATATGTATATCAAATGCTAGGAGCTCGCCATCCATCATCCAAGTGCGCTGTGTTTGGCGCGCACTGCGACACGGGGTGTTAAGAGGTGCAATGACAACAATGGAGCGTCTCGCAATTAAACATTTTATAGGTCTTATCTGTTATCTACTATAATTCTGTGACGTAAATAATGGTTGGTCCCCGAACCAACGCCAACATTAGCCGCGTGGGTGTGGTATGTCTAGTCAACAACAGCCTTGTCTCACTTTCAAAGATATCGAAATTTAGGTGTCTTGTTTCAGAGACTCATGGTGTCTTGTTTCAGAGACTCAGGGTGTCTTGTTTCAGTGACTCAGGGTGCCGTTCTTGTTTGTGAATCAGGGCGTGGTCTTGTTTCCATGACTCAGGGTGTCTTGTTTCAGAGACTCAGTGTGTCTTGTTTCAGTGACTCAGGGTGTCTTGTTTCAGAGACTCAGGGTGCAATCTTGTTTCCGTGACTCGGTGCGTGGTCTTGTTTCCATGACTCAGGGCGTGGTCTTGTTTAAGAGACTTGGCATGTACCCTTGTTTCAGAGACTTGGCATGTACCCTTGTTTTAGAGACTTGGCATGTAGCCTTGTTTCAGAGACTTGGCATGTACCCTTGTTTCAGAGACTTGGCATGTACCCTTGTTTCGGAGACTTGGCATGTACCCTTGTTTCAGAGACTTGGCATGTAGCCTTGTTTCAGAGACTTGGCATGTACCCTTGTTTCAGAGACTTGGCATGTACCCTTGTTTCAGAGACTTGGCATGTACCCTTGTTTCAGAGACTTGGCATGTACCCTTGTTTCAGAGACTTGGCATGTACCTTTGTTTCAGAGACTTGGCATGTACCCTTGTTTCAGAGACTTGGCATGTAGCCTTGTTTCAGAGACTTGGCATGTACCCTTGTTTCATAGACTTGGCATGTACCCTTGTTTCAGAGACTTGCCATGTAGCCTTGTTTCAGAGACTCACGAGTCAAAAGTACAATTAATCACCGTGGTTGTGTTGTTCCATCTAGTTGAGATCACCCCACCCATTGGAGTGGACGGTTTTACGACACACTCTGGTGTCATTGGCTGACATTTGATACGGGAAACCTGTTTATGTCATTTTAGAAAGAGCCCATTGTTAGAACATATCGATCCATCGATCGGGGTTACACGGGTGAGGTCACTTCTGCAAGGTACTGTTCGTTACGCCTGAGCAACTAGACACGCAGCCCCATTGTTCAATGATTCACCAAACAAACCATTTAACCAATGTTTACATTGTTGAGGGTCGCACGCTAAAAACAACAACAAAACAACTACAACACATTACGGCTTAACGTTGGCTTACTTTCACACTCACTGATTCAATGGAAAATGCAAAACAGGTTTCTCTTAATATAATATTCACGAACTGGGTTTGCTTCAGTCAATAACATTACTGGCTAAGCTATAAATATTCATAAGAAGCATCGTGAAACTAATGGGTGGAAACATCATGACTGCAACTATCTTCAAAGTAGAAAGTCAGTTTAAAAAAAAAAAAAATTAAAATTGTGACTCCGCGCCCAAAGTTAGAACTCATTTTACCCTAAACCGATAACCCCAAAGCCATACACCCTCAGTAAGCAATACACCCTCAGTAAGCCATACACCCTCAGTAAGCAATACACCCTCAGTAAGCCATACACCCTCAGTAAGCCATACACCCTCAGTAAGCCATACACCCTCAGTAAGCCATACACCCTCAGTGCCGTATCAACAACCTAAAAACCCTGTGCCTTTTAGGAGCCCCGTAACCACTTATCATATTTTCTTAGCATAATTTCTTTTTTGGGTGGCTAGCTAATTGATTTTGTCTTAAACATAAGTCTACTGGCTATATGTTGTAATGTTTAGCACTGGTGGGCATCTCTATACCTGGTCGTAATTTGAGTAGGGCATGGTGGGGCATTTGCCCCCCCCCCCCCCCTGAATTTGCAGGTTTTATTTAAATTGCTATGTACTGTGGGCGCCTACAGTAGTAAACAACTTAAAAAGCCGACCACGTTTTGATTTTTGCCCCCCCCCCCGGCCTGAAAAAACCTGAAATGGCGCCCCTGTCTCTATACATAAACAAAGTATAGAAATAGGGGTTAGAAAAACAAGTGACTGAAACAACACAGGTCGTAAAGGTTTTCCTCCAACAGTTTATAACAAGGGAGAATTTTGAGTCTGTCGAGTCCTTGGGTCGAAGGGTCTGTGACAAAGTAAAACAAAAAAATTTGTCACATTTCTCTGTATTAATATCTGACAAATATTTGACACGAGCTCAAAGTGGAGGGTTTGGATAGGCCATAGGGGGTGGTGGGGTTGGGGTGGCGTAACTTGACTAAACGCTCCCCCAGGGTGAATCTCTAAAACTACGCCATCCTAGTACACATGGTGATTTAGACAGGGGTTGCGGGGAGGACGCCCTGGGGTGCATTTCCTTCTTTATAATAAGGGGCGGCATTTCACAATTTTTTTGTTGTGGAAGAGGGGGGGTGTGTAAACTTACTAGACCCACCCCGGAATTACCTGCAATTCTCTGTCACTACAATGTACATTTATCCCATGCACTGTCACACATGTCCCTACAATGTACACTTATCTCCTACACTGTCACACATGTCCCCACAATGTACACTTATCTCCTACACTGTCACACATGTCCCTACAATGTACACTTATCCTTTACACTGTCACGCATGTCCCTACAATGTACACTTATCTCCTACACTGTCACGCATGTCCCTACAATGTACACTTATCCTTTACACTGTCACACATGTCCCTACAATGTACACTTATCCTTTACACTGTCATGCATGTCCCTACAATGTACACTTTTCTTTTACACTGTCACGCATGTCCCTACAATGTACACTTATCCTTTACACTGTTACGCATGTCCCTACAATGTACACTTTTCTTTTACACTATCACGCATGTCCCTACAATGTACACTTATCCTTTACACTGTTACGCATGTCCCTACAATTTACACTTATCCTTTACACTGTCACGCATGTCCCTACAATGTACACTTATCCTTTACACTGTCACGCATGTCCCTACAATGTACACTTATCCTTTACACTGTCACGCATGTCCCTACAATGTACACTTATCCTTTACACTGTCACGCATGTCCCTACAATGTACACTTATCCTTTACACTGTCACGCATGTCCCTACAATGTACACTTATCCTTTACACTGTCAACAATTAAACGAAGTTTACTCACTATGATAATGTCAAGACTGTATTTATTATATCAGGAAACAACATTTTTTTATATCAGGAAGCAGCATTTATTATATCAGGGAACTGTATTTATTATATCAGGTAAATGTATTTATTATATCAGGGAACTGTATTTATTATATCAGGGAACTGTATTTATTATATCAGAGAACTGTATTTGTTATATCAGGGAACTGTATTTTAGAAGATTAGAGAGTCGTCAATTTATTGTGTGCAGAATATTCTATTCTGGTGAATCGAGTCTGCGTGAGATATCAATCCAACAATGAGTCATTGCAACAATATAAGCATTTTATTTGACCCACTTAGACTAATAATGTGATACCTTTTACTAGTTTCCACCCATCATTGTTATTAAATGCATAAACACGTTTTTTTTCAAATTGGTAATTTTAAATAACCATAGAAAATGTGCTCTAATTCAATAACTAACAGAGTAACAGGAAGTGTGGATTACTCCAGAGTAACAGGAAGTGTGGATTACTCCAGAGTAACAGGAAGTGTGGAATACTCACGTCAGTGAAAGAGAAACAGAAAAGTATGACATTTTACCATGAAGATATTATCGTTTCTAGATATAGTATAAAATCAGAGGCGTCACCAAGTGGGAAATCTCATCAAAAAGACCTCAATCCCATGAAGATGAAACAGACAGCAGCCTTTGTAAAGTTAACATTTTTAGAAGAGCATACCGAATTATGGCTGCACCCCATCTGTTTCGACCTCACTGTCGGGCCCCCCTCACTGTTGGAACCCCTCACTGTTCGGCACCCCCTCATTGATAGCCCCCCTCACGATTGGGCACCCAATCACTTTTGGGCACCCCCTCACGGTTGGGCACCCCCTCACTTTTGGGCACCCCCTCACTTTTGGGCACCCCCTCACTGTTCGGCACTCCCTCACTGTTAGGCCCCTACTCATTGCTGGGCACCACTTCACTGTTCGGCGCCCTCTCACCCAAATGTCGCTGCGTACTAATAAGCTCAAATTAACGGCTTGGATTGTGACTTCTAATTGGGGGTGGGGGGCTCGGCTTTGCTTAAGACGGGAAAAAATTGTGGGTTATAAGGTAGGATTCGCAGTGGGAGATAGGGATGGATACCTTGTGGGAGATAGGGATGGATACGCTGTGGGAGATAGGGATGGATACGTTGTGGGAGATAGGGATGGATACGTTGTGGGAGAGAGATGGATATGTTGTGGGAGATAGGGATGGATACGTTGTGGGAGAGAGATGGATACGTTGTGGGAGATAGGGATGGATACGCTGTGGGAGATAGGGATGGATACGTTGTGGGAGATAGGGATGGATATGCTGTGGGAGATAAGGGTTGATACGCTGTGGGAGAGAGATGGATACGAAAGGTCTTTTTATCTCACCAGTTGTTCTCTCCTAAAGTATAATAAAGACATGAACATGCACAGTGTGATGGCCTGATGATGTAAGGCATGTAAATTAAAACTGTGATTTCTTGGTGCACACAAATCGTGACCAAGGCAATGTCCTATATGTGCCTGTGTTTTCATGGTGCACACAAATTACTATTATTATTATTAGTTGTCTTATATAGCGTGGTACCCCAGCCTAGGGCTGGGCTCACCATGCTGTACATAAAAACATAAGCAAAAGTGACATAATCGTGACAATAAAATAAAATACATTCATGTAATAAAGAACAGCTGTATAGAGACAAAACAAAAACAAATGCATATTCACCCCATCCACACCAGAATTTTTACATGACAAGCCATGGACGGCAGCCAGCAGCATCGTTTATCTGTCAGAGGGGGAAATCAGTCGGGGTAGTAGAGATTAAAGAGATGTCTTTTGAGTGCAGTTTTGAAGACCTGGGTGGTTGGTATATTGCGGATGTGTAGTGGCAGAGAATTCCATTGTTTGGGGGCGCAGAAAGAGATCGTTCACCATTTGTTTTAGTACGTGTCTTAGCAATGGACAGAATACGCGTGTCTGTGAAGGAGCAAAGCTGTCGAAGAGGTGAATAGACAGAAAGAAATTCGGTTAGATAGGAAGGGCAGGAATCGGAGAAAAAGTTGTGACAGAGAACAGACAGCTTGTAATCAATGCGTGCCTGTAGCCATGAAGTGAGTGGAGTCGTGGAGTGACTTGCCTTTAGAACTAGCCTAGCAGCTGAATTTTGAACCTTTTGTAGTTTTTCTATGAAGTGTTTTGGTGAACCTGGCAGAAGAGAGGTGCAATAGTCAAGACGAGAGAGAACAAGAGCATAGACTACACTCTTAATAATCTATCGTAAAAGTACCCCTCAAAAACAGTAACTTACTGTGTACAAGCTGCCAGTAACTTACTGTTTTTACTTTGAGAAAGCGATAGCATATCGTTATCAGCCTACAGTAATTTAGCGATAATATGCTGTTACTTTTCAGTTTAACGGTAACCTACAATAAGTTACCGTTTTTTTTAAAAAAAAACCAAAAATCCCCAGGTATATTCTTTATATAGTGCCGACCCCCATCCTTTAATATTAGGTGATTTTAATTAAACAACAAATAAAATAAGAAGTATACAATAAAATAAGAAATGTTCTCAAGCAAGTTACAAAATTTATTCCCATTTTCGGATTGAAAAATTAAATTCAGCCTAAGTCTTCGTCAGTGACATGACTCCCCGACTTGCAGCTTGTCTGGTGAATTAGTCTCTCCAATACTGCCTTCTCAACTTGATTGTCCAATAAAGGCCACCGCAATCTCAAAGTTTCTGTACAATAATGCCATCTCAACGTGTCTGTACAATACTGCCATCTTAACTGGTCTTTCAAAAAGTGGCATCACCATGCTTAGAAAATGTACCGTTCACTAAAGAGAGAATGAAACAAAAACAGATTTTAACACAATTTAATAGACAACAATGCTGCTCAACTAACACATTTACTATTGTTTATATTTAACCCATTCAATCCAGGGCGCTCAGAAATTTTTAATTGGAGACCCCAACCAAAGGGGAGCAACTCCACCCTTAACGTGGGTAGGTTTTGAAATAAATTCAAAACAAATCTATTGAACAGTATAATCATATGAAATAAATTGATTTGCATCCATTAATGGTTGCTATATGTGTTATGTAACATTATTTCCTAATGCTTTTCTTGTGTAAATTCCTAAAAGTCAATTTTCAACGAAGTATTTGAATACAAATGATCATAAAACTAAAATAAAAAAACTGCTTTTAAAATAATGAATACTCCTCACCCATTAAAAAAAAATATTTTTAAAAAGATAGTAATCTCCCTTGGTCTCTTTTCTAGCGAGATTTACGTTTAAATAGTGAGATTTCCACTTCCTTTTTAGCAACGTGTAAACAAAGGATTGAGTGGCCGGATTTGGCCGTAATGGGATTGAATCGGTACTGGCCGGATTTGGTCGCCACGGGATTGAATGGGTTAACACAATTTAATAGACAACAATGCTGCTCAACTAACACATTTACTTTCATTTACCTTTAAATAAATAAGCTATACATTAAAACTGCAGTAGAGTAGTAACCTCCTAAGGCTTGCAGGCTCTGCATGCATTTTGCAGGGGTTGCTGTCAATCCCTACCCCATAACATTACTAAACATCAATAACTCATAAAACATTGAGTACGGTACCCCTTAGAAAGTGATAATAGAAATGACCCTGGGAGACAAAATGTTTGGGAACCACTGCACTACAGAATTAGCCAAGAGAATATCCCACAATTAAACATTTTATAACTCTAATTTTTTTTTAAGTAAATAAAACCTATTTTACAAACTCGGGCTAACATGATAAATGGGAGTTACAAGGTGACCTTTACCCACTCAATCCATGGCGATCAGAAATTTTATCATTATCCCCCAACCAAAGGGGAGCAACTCCACCCTTACCGTAGAAAGGTTTTGAACATTTTTTTAAAACAAATCTATTTAACAGCATAATTACCCGGTATATGAATTGATTTACATTCAAAAATAGTTGCTATATGTGTTGTGTAACATTATTTCCTAGTGCTTCTCTTGTGTAAGTTCATATAAAAGTCAACTTTCAACGATGTATTTGAATACAAATGATCATAACACTAAAATAAAAAATCTGCTTTTAAAATAATCAACACTCCTCGGACAATAAATAAAAATATTTAAAAAAGAGTTATCTCCTTTGGTCTCGTTTCTAGCGAGGTTTCCGGTTAAATAGTGAGACTTCTCCCTTCTATTTAGAAACGTGTAAACAAAGGGTTGAGTGGCTGGATTTGGTTGCAGTGGGATTGAATCAGTACTGGCCGGATTTAACCGCTATGGGATTGATGAATGGGTTAACCAGTTTTTCAACAGCAAAAGTAAAAAAGTTCTTGGACTAACCTTTGTTAAAATGGCAAAACACTCCAGCACTACTTTGGAAGATCCATATCAATTGATTAGTCTTTGTCATCACAAGAGGAACTGAAAATTAAAAAATCATTATAAATATTAAAGTTGAAAATTAAAACTAAATAAGTAAAGACAAACTTAAAATAGGCTATATACAATACTAGTATCAATTCACAAAAATAGAGTATGAATGAATTTCTAAAACACAAGTATAGCAGCTCTTCTAATCTTAAAATCTGATCAATACCAGCTAACTAAAGTTTTGCAAAGAGCTATGATATCGACCTCTACAAAATTATTACAATGAACCTGTAAATATAATATTACACAGGGAACAAAGCAAAGTTGGTGTTATTCATAGGTTAAGCAAAGAGTTGTAAAATATTTCCATGTCTCGGTCAGTTAGAGCATAAGTCATGGGCAAAAAAACTGGTCAAGGTTTGTCATATCCAGGTTGGATTCTATACATAATGTATACTGCAGTGTTTCCCAAACTTGTGGTCGAAGCCCCACCCGGTAACGTTCAAAGTCTATGTCACCTGAAAGGTGAATTATCTTGCTAGCAATACCCATATTATATAAGGAAATATTGAATTTAAAAAATCAATGAACCAAAAAGGGTTAAAAACATCCCTAGAAAACAAATACTGTAGTATGTAGCATAGGGTACAGGTAAAATCACTATGGAGAAATACCATAGTTAGAAGGTGATCCAAAAGATTTTAATAAATTCCTCTCCATTACAGCAAGAATGTCACAACCCCCCTCTCAAATATTCTAATTGCCATCACATGTAGGGAAGCACATAGGTAATAGCCTCAAGATAAGCCACCTTTCAAAAATAATCCATGGGACTTACCCTTTAGAATAATATTCCACAATTGCATTATAAACAATCTTGATGAATAATCCATTTCACTTTGTCATCAGGACAGGAACTGAAAAAAAAAAATGACATTGAAACAATCTAAGTAAAGCAACTCTAGAATACTATACATCATTATCAGGTACCAGTTCATAAAATATGGCACATAATAAGACATAAAACAATCTAAGCAGCCTAAATCATGTCAATTTTAACAACATATACCCGGTAGACAAAATCTTTCCAAGAGCTAAAAATTAGCAAATAGAATGATATCTACATCTACACAAATTACAATAAAACTTATTAAAACCAATTAATGACACATACTGTTAAAACTCACGTAAAAATTGTGCTTTTTGTAGGTGAAACTATAATTACATTTGTGAGTTATTGCATATGCCAGGATAAGTGCTATTTAAAAGGTCCATGATATCCAGGCTTCACTGCATACATCAAGTAAGACTATGTACTTTTACCTAAATTCTTTGGTCCATGCCCAGCCTTATCACCATAAAAGGTTGATGTCACATAAAAGATGTCTAAACGTTCTTCCACTACCAGTACTCATTTTATATAAGAAAGCATTTGATTTGTGTTCTAAAAAGGAGTTTTTTTATTCTTAGTTTGAAAAAGGTTGGTTTTGAGAGAGGGGGGTAGGGGAACAAGGCAAAATGCTATGGAGAAATACTGAAGTTAAAATAAAAGGTGACCTGAAAGTTAAAGAAATTCCCCTATATTAGAGTAAGATTTTAGTAAGAATAAATAATGAGTCTGTAAAATGCCCAAGATAAGTTATTTTCAAAAAAAATTTCATGGGACTTACCATTTAGAATAAGACTCCACTAAAGCATTATAAACAATCTTGATATATAATCCATTTCACTTTGTCATCAGAATAGGAACTGAAATTTTTTTTAAAAATTGACATGTAAAATAACCTAAGTAAAGCAACCCTAAAATTTGTCTATATCAGGTACCAGTTAATAAAATATGACATATTAAAAGGCTATGAAACAATCAGAGGCTAAATGTCAATTTTAATGAAAATATAGATCAGTGGCCCTAAGAATGGACACAATCTTTTCCAAAGTTAAATTTACAAATAAGAATGATATATACATCTAAAATTCGCAATTTAACATATTTAAAACACATGCTGTTGAAACTGGAGTAACATTTGTTTCTATTGCAGGTTTAAAAGTATTGCGTTAAGTGTTGCAAATGTTAGGATCAGTGCTATTTAAAGTCTGTTATTTCCATGTTGTACTGTATACTAGGACTTACCCCATTAAAAAACCTACGTTGCATTATAAACAATCTTCATTAATTCTTGTCCACAAAGTGGAGATATCTCTTCATTTCTTGATACCAGGTGGTAGAGTGTCCCATGAGACTCAAGGGCATTCACCATGCTGTCTATTAAACTAGTCTGCTGTTGAATTGTACAGATGAAATCATGATGAAAATAACAGAATGTATTTAGATTTTTAGTGATAGTTTTGATTCAAAATTCAAATCTTGTACTGATATGGGACAAATGAGTCTATAAAAGTAATACAAAATGAAAGTATAAATTAACTCATTCCCCCCTGAGCACTCACTTCCTGTTTATATTCATTTTCCTGGAAAAGGGAAGCTACTCTGATTTTTTACCATATATATATTTTATAAAATTGTTTTTGGTACCTAAATATTAACCAATTTAAACCAAAAAAATATTATTGCATTCAGAAATGGATAAGATTTCAGAAATATATAACATTACTGGTACAACAAGACCAAACGACGACACAAAATTAATAAAAATGTAACAAATGATATTTTGACCGCTTTTTTCCTACATTTAATTCAACTTTAACACCACTTAAAGTTTATTTTATGCTCTCATGGTAAGTGCTGTAGCATTGTCCAGCATGCAAATGCACTTGACATAAATAACAGCCTTTGGTGGTTTCCTTTGTTCTGCCGCTGGGCATTTTTGCTCCTACCATGGCACACTGGTAGCATCTGCGCTTTCTCCCTGGCATTGTAGAGAGCCTATGCTTGGGGCTGAAAGGTCTTGCAATGCCAGCAATACTTGGCCTGTTCAGGCAAGAAGAGCTTGATGGGGTGACTCTTGTTTTTAAATTCAGTAGCTGTTGAGCCAACTTTGAACGAAACTTGAGGTGGCACTTGCTAAAAGGGGAATCAGGGTTCACCCTTTTCATCAGTAGATAACCATTAACAATGGATACCTGGATTAAATACCAGAAGAGGTACCTCCACCATTTATGGCTAGGTCGTCCTACAGGATAATACGAACGGTGCTGATCTCCTAAATCCACACCAAACATATATGAATTGTATGAGTCTACACTGCAGGGGATTTCCACTTCAATTATCCCGTCTTTGGATCTTCTCTCAACGGTTGTCATCAGTGGATTTGAATTTGTTGATATCATATTTACTTGGCGCTTGTCTGTCCATTGGCAGGCAACAAGTAGTCCCTTTTGCTGCATTGTGCAGTCACCTTTTCTTTGTTTAGATTTTTTAAGAGGCCAGCCTTTGCGGTTGGGCCTAATTGTGGCACAGCAATAGGTGTCACGGGCAAGTAGGTCTTCTGCCAGCTTGGGCGAAGAAAAAAAATTGTCAAAAAAAATCTCATGCCTTTTATCCAAATAGGGCTCGGCCATAGCCATGACGACATCATAGCCCAAACCATTGGTAGAGCTCACCTCACTTTTACCAGTGTACACTTTAAAGTTTAAAATGTAACCGGTCTTGGCTTCGGCACAACACCAAATCTTCAAGCCCCAGGGAGTCGGCTTATCTTTCATATATTGCTTGAACCCAAGTCTTCCCCTAAAACCGACCATGGCTTCATCAACACTTAGTTGTCTCTGAGGCTTGTACTGTGATGAGCATTGGTGCCTTATGTGGTCCAGAAAGGGCCTCACCTTGTATAGGGGATCATAGTTTGGGCTGTCCTTGGCGGGTTGAAGAGAGCTGTCGTTGACATGGAAAAACCGATGAATCAACTGGAAACGATCTCTGCTCATGACGTCAGCCACTGCAGGGACCCTCCACATATTGTCAGAAGACCAGTACAGTCTTACATCTGGCACTTGGTGAAGGCCAAACATGATATTGATATATATATATTTGTAGATGTCATCTGCATTTACTGGTGTCCATGTTATGGTAGATGCCCTAGGCCTAGGGCCCGACTGCTTGGCCAATTGTTGCTTGGCATACAAATTAGTTTGTAAAACAAACTCATCAATACATTTGTCCGTCAGATACAGCTTGAAAAAGTTTATAGGTAGGCTGCCAATTGGCATATCCAGTAGACTTCCTACATATTCAGAAAATACGCCCATATTTTCTGTTACATTGGACAGTCCATCGGACCATTCCGCGCCAGTAGTGTTCGTGTTAGAAGTAACACTATCATTTACAGAATCGTCATCAGAATCACTAGATTCTGAAAACAGTTCATTAACTTCAATATCAGAACCCTCGTCTAGCAATTGTTCATTTCCATCGATAAGGGATTGTAGAAATTGGAAGGCCATTTTCAAAATTTCACAAAAAAATGTCACAAAAAATTTCACTGTGATCCGACTAGCTTGAGACAAGCTTTGAAAATGAATGAAACGAGATAAAAACTTCCGGTTTTTTTTATTGAATGCTCGTGGAATCTCGCTACCGCGAGGTTATCACTAGTAATCTCGGGGATGCGTGATTTTATAACTAGGGAGAAAAGAAAAGTAGGGGGGTGTGGCCAGACGCATTTGGACGCATCCGCCGAAACCCGCAAAGGACGCATTTAGTCGCAGCCGTCGGGAATGAGTTAAATTTAAAAGCATGCAGATGCATTAACAATCCTATAAGATGGGATTCTTTGACTATACTAAAAAATTTAATTTGCTCACTTTTATATCTAATGTATGATATGTACATTATAAACATTACTGTCATCTGCATGAAAGTAACATAATTATTGCATCCCCCTGACAACATGAGTTACTGGAATAACCAGTAATTCTCCATTGCTTAAGTACAGTGTACCGGTATATGTGATACAAAACAATATATATATATATATTTGACGTAAGGATGTGGGAAGATCAGGATGTGGTTGCATTTGACGTGGGGATGTGGTTGCATTTGATGTGGGAATGTGGGTAGATCAGAATGTGGTTGCATTTGCGTGAAGTGTTGCAAATGTTAGCATCAGTGCTATTTAAAGTCTGTTATTTCCATGTTGTACTATATACTGGGACTTACCCCATTAAAAAGTCCACTGTTGCATTATAAAGAATCTTGAGAAATTTTTGAAAAGATGGAGATATCTCTTCATTTCTTGATACTAGGTGGTAGGGTGTCCCATGAGACTCAAGGGTATTTAACAAGCTGTCTATTAAACTGGACTGCTGTTGAATTGTACAGATGAAATCAGGATGAAAATAACAATGTTTTTAGATTTTTAGTGATAGATTTGATTCAAATCTTGTAAATATATCGGACAAATGATTCTATACAAATAATACAAACTGAAGGTATAAATTAAAAGCATGCAGATGCATTCACAATGCTATAAGATGGGATGCTTTGACTATACCATAGTACTTAAAAATTTAATTTGCTCACTTTTATATCTAATATATGATATGTACGTCACAAACATTAGTCATTTGCATGAAAGTAACATAATTACTGTATCACCCTAACAACAAGAGTTACCGAAATAACCAGTATTTCTCCATTGCTTAAGTACAGTGTACCGGTATATGCGATACAAAACAATATATATGTATACATACACACTTCATTAATTCCAAGCGGAGCTAAAACAGTATTTTCTTGATATGTAATACAAAAAAATCCTCAATTGTGGAATTTAAATGTAAAGACTACTTCAACCAGACTAAACACAAAAATATTTTTTTTTAAATTTATTATATTTTTATTTATCAAATCAAATAACCTTACCATTTAAATAAAACAAACTCAAATTAAAAGTTTTACCTTCATAGGTCTTGAAGCAAGTTTAAATCTCATCATAATATCCTATGTGCCATCAAAAATCTCCATATATTATGGATTAGTCAACAGAACTAACAGAAACTGAAATTTGAATAGTGAATCATTTCATAAATGGTAAAAACAAGCCTAAATAATTAGTATTTTTTCAATATGAATGTTAGATGAGTCCTGAATGAGTTTAGATTTTTAAAAGAAAAATAGATTTAGAAAATCCAATGCCCAATTACTAATAGGCTTGTATTATTCTCCTACATGAATTAATACTGGCCAAATTTTTTGTAGATATAAACATTAGACCCACTATACTAACGGTCAACTTGCTCTTTAACTCTAACCAAAATAAAAACTTAGTAAAGTTTAATTTTTATAAAGAACATATAAACTTGCACAGTCAATATCAGTTGTAGTTGTAAAGTCTGTGTTAAGCCTAACTAAAATTGTAAATGCCTCTTTCATTATTGCGACAAAAAAATATTGTTAACTAGTGTCTAGTGTTAGTGTTTTATTTAAAATATTCTAATGCTTACACGTAGATGTTCATTCATTGTTGAATTGAATTTTCCAAGATTAGAAGCTCAATAAGACCTAAAAGATTCCCACTGTGTGATGTAATACAGAAAACACTTTGTTGAGACTTGTATTTTTGCTGGAAGGGTTAACGTTTTTGCCTCCGGCCGGTCAGTGACAGTGTCTCTCCTCTTTACCTAAGTTTGAAAATAAATGAAAATTGTTTTAAAACATGTCATATGGGCTAGGCATAGACCTAACAAAACTAGGGCATTTCTACTTTTAAATTACTATTGTATAAAGTAAACTAGTTTTTTAAAACAGGCTCTAAGTCTGACGATATTTTTAAAGTTTAAAAAAGAGTTGTTAAATATTCTATGTCCTAACTTTAACATATTCAATCTTAAAGCCTGTGAATGATTTGGCATAGGTCTACCTATTTTTATAATAATATAATAATTGGCTTAGGCCTCCTTTACTTTTATAACAATTGTTATTATTATATTTACAAATTAAATGTTTCGCCATGTGGCATTCTGTCTAAGTCTAATCCATTAAAACTATAAGCCTAACCAACTAACCATATTAGACTATAGTTTGGTCTAATCTTCTTAGATTAGTAATATGTTATTAAATTACCGATATTCATCCACCAGCCACCCATACTCTTACTACTCATGGCCATAGTCGCCATAGTATAGTCCATCATGCCATCATTTCTTCATATTCAAAACATAATCTCGATAGAACTATTACCGATCAACTCGATTTCAATTTTAAATTAATTGAAATAATACTTAGTTAAAAATAAATTACATTTAATGCAATGATACTATTACATGTTTCAAGCAATGATACTATTACCTGTTTCAATCTTCTACTGGAAGCGAAACGTTAGCCGAAAATTTCAATTTCAAATCAGTAAAAGTAACGCCAACCTCCATCGAGAAGAATCCCCGGTTTAATGTAAAAATTCGAATTTTGAAAGGGGCGAAATAAAGTTTTTTCTAACTATTAATTGCATAGCTCTGCAAACGTTATTTATTTTCTAGTAAATATTTTATCGATTTTAAAATTAATTAAAACAAATAAGTAAAAATAGTGTGCTTAACTACGACAAACTTATTGATGCAAGTAATTGTGATGTTGTTCAACTTTTTAAACGCTTGGCTTCTTACATATTTTTATTGTAAAAAAAAAATTAATACTTTAACTTACTGTTTTTTTAAAATTAACAGTAAGAAATTATCATTTACAGCAATATAGAGTTTTATTACATTTTATACCTGTTAAATAACATTGAATTATTAACAGTGTAGTGTTTTTGTTGCGCTAACTGTGAGGTAGTGGCGGATGGAGCTGATCTGACGGATAGCGGTGTATGCAGAACGACAAATGTGAGAGATATGTTTATCGAGAGACATGTTGTTAGAAAGGTGGGGCGACTTAAATGCATCGAGTTATTGTGTTGTACACAGTACCAGTTCAAGCTTCCGACAACACTGGTAGTTTCCCGGAGCGCCATGTGCTCATGATGCCATCAATGGTCTTCCCAAATAGGAGGGAAAAAAAGCATTACATGTGGGCGCCATGGAAGAAAAATAATTTTAGTTTAAAATGTTTGTATGCCATACTACATAAATTGTATGTTCGTGCTCAGGAATTGGCGGCAAAAGACGATGATGACTAAAACTTATAAAAAACATATTAACGATCATACATGTCTCAAGATAGAAAGAATTCTCTTGGCAATTTTGTCTATAAAAAATGCTGTTCAAAACATATTATATGTAGATTCTTGTAGATCCAGCTGTCCGGACTTTGCAGGAGTGTATTGGTGATGTCAAGTCATGGATGACACTCAGCAAGTTGAAACTTAACGATGACAAAACGGAAGCACTTCTTATTCATGATCACAAATCATCCTCTAACTCAGCTCTCCCCACCTCATTTCAAGTAGGTAACTCAGACATACAGTTTACATACTCAACTAGGAATCTTGGTTATATTCTGTCTAACAACATGTCTCTAGATAAACATATATCTCTCATTTGTCGCTCTGCATACACTGCTATCCGTCAGATCAGCTCCATCCGCCACTACCTCACAGTTAGTGCAACAAAAACCTTAGTCTGTGCTCTTGTTCTCTCTCGTCTTGACTACTGCAACTCTCTTCTGTCAGGCTCACCAAAACACTTCTTAGAAAGATTACAAAAGGTTCAAAACTCAGCTGCTAGGCTAGTTTTAAAGGCAAAAAAACGTGATCACGTCACACCACTACTTCATTCACTTCATTGGCTCCTTGTACAAGCACGGATTGATTATAAACTCTCTGTTCTGTGCCACCACTTTTTCTCGAATTCCTGCCCTTCATATCTAACCGAAATTCTCTCTGTCTATTTACCCCTTCGACAGCTTCGCTCCTCCGCAGACGATCGTATTCTTTCTGTCCCTAAGACTCGCACAAAAACATACGGTGAAAGATCTTTCTCTTACTGTGCCCCCAAACAATGGAATTCTCTTCCACTACACATCAGAAATATATCAACCATCACAGCCTTCAAAACTGCACTCAAGACACACCTCTTTAAACTTTACTATCCTGATTGATTCCCCCTCTGAAAGTTAAACGATGCTGCTGAGTGCCGTCCATGGCTTCACATGTAAATTGTTATGGAATGGTTGGTTTTTAATTTATATTTTTAAAGTTCATTTTAATTTGCATGTACAGCGTGGTGAGCCCAGCCCTAGGCTGGGGTACCACGCTATAGAAAACTACCCATAATAATAATAATATAAAAATAGAAAGTGCAATAATAAAAAGATTTGCTGACCTAAAGGCTAGAAGCAAAATGCCATCGGTATAATTCTAATTGTACATACTGTCCAAATACAAGTCAAGAAAAATAATATATTGTTCATTGTTTGTTCAAAAAAAAAAAAAAAGCCCTAGATAATAAACTCAGCAACCGTTGGACCGGCCTTGATCGTACAGCCCTGAGCTTTAACTTTAAGCCTAAAGCCTTTCATTCATAGAATTAGTTTCACAACTAAAATAATATTCCCAATTGATTTATTGCATTCCTCTCCCTTTCTTTTACACACCCTGTGATGAGATTTTTTAAGTTTTAAGCCAACGCTAGCTCGTGTTGTCATACATGTCGTAGTAACGCCAAATAACGACAATGAAGCTGATGTGGTTTTGTTTTGCACTTAAGAACGTTATTACCATCTGGCAATAAACAAACCCAATCTTCGTGTCGAATTCAATATTGTTATCACAGAAATTTAAGCATACAAAAAATGTAAAAAACTCACCACCGCGTATTGAAGTGCAGCACATCCGCTGTCTTGGGTTGAAACGTGCCTAAACAAGACGAAGTGTGCTAGTCATTCATGCTGCAAGGAGTCCATTGCCTGTAATGTGTCGAAGCATGGCAAGATATTGATTAGTGCATAATAGACTCGTGCTAGCAGACGTTCCCCCGAGTGAATGCTGTGTCTGACTAATCGATCCTGATCAAATCACAAACACCAGGATCGTGGCAGGGGGGGGGGGGCGGGGAGTGGGCGTTGTAGGAAGGACATTGAACCCCGTGAAACATGCATTGATTTTATATTTTATTTTTACTAGTCAAAATCAATTTTCTAAAAGTCATGCACAAAGTCAACGTAAAATAAAAGGCCCACAGTAACAATTACTAAACTTTTTTAGACTTAAGTTTTGAGGCTTTAAATTAAAGTTTAAATTATTATATTATAATTATATAATAGGCCTATCATATAATATATACATTTTTAATGACTATCGGATCGGGTTTTATTTTGTTGACTCTAGTTCTATCTTAAGTAAGACTATGGAGCTACCCCACAAAAACATTAGCCAATGGAGAATGAATGAGATGATAAAATTATGACTATATTATAATAAATTATATGAATAATATTAATATGATTATCATTATTCATTATTTGATTTTGATGATGAACTGAGTCAGTGTCAATGCATCACAGACGACAAGCCATTTTAAAAATAAATTATGTAGGATGACATATATTGCTTATTCAAAGAGTAATAACAATTTATGGCTTTCCATCTTCGAGATAAGATAAAAATATGTTTATCTGCCTTTCTACAGTGCCCACGACATTGATTTATACTGCATAGCACATTCTTTATGACAGCAACAAATCGTGCGTTCCTATAGCAACGCAGTAAATAAGAGAAACATTAAAAATCCGGATTCAGGTCACCGAGACAAAGTGTGTGCAAGAAATGCATTCGGGGCGTATGCTGTGCTGTGTATAGTGATTAATGTGTGTCTACTGTGTGACTATTGCAATATCACTAACTTAACGTATTTATTTTTAGTATAATTTGAAGTTTTTTCGTGTGTTTCAAAAAGGATATCAATGATTCTTGTATGTAATGTAAGAAAAGCAGTGAATATTTGAAATTCAAACTTGAATAAAATTGATCACAAATCAATTTCAAGTAAATAAGAAAACATTTTAGCGTATTCCACCAAACACTGGCTGCCCGGAGATGAGATCCAGAACTGGCATTTTGATTTATTAGTATTAATAGTATTGTCATTAGTTTATTTAAGTTACGGTAGTAACAGTGGTCAGTGGACATTGATTACTATAGACTATGTTACAGAATAAGTAATCTGATCTGATCAGATGTGTTTTTTTTTTTACTGTTACACTGAATGACAATTTCTGTTTTTTTAAAGGTAATCTAAATCCTAATTTAAGTCTAAGGAAAATCAATGTAAAAGGACAAACAGTTTTTGTTTGTTTCATTCTTATAATAGTTCGCTTCTAAAAAAATAATTAACTTATTAGTTTTATTTCAATTTCATAATATTTATATTAATATTATCAATTCAACGAATCAACTGAAAATAGTATTATAAGTTATTCCTTCTTTGTTTTGTTGGGGGTTATTGTTAAGGAGATTAATACTGCATAGCACATTCTTTATGACTGCAACAAATCATAAAGAGAGCGCAGAGAAAGGCCAGAAAACACTGCTCCACCGCATTCGTGTGTGGGACCTGCAAAAGAGACTGCCACTCGAGGATCGGTCTCACTAGCCACCAAGAGCTGCAATCAGAGAAGATAAATCTATCATCTCTTGTAGACGGAAAGATGCCATACAATACAATACATTGTTAAGGAGAGTAACTTACGGGAAGAACTAACTAACATTCATACTCTGGAGGAGACTTGAGCTCTCCCGCCACCCTGACCTCTCTGTCAAGCTTTTTTTCACAATGTTGTTTTTTGGCTAGCTTTTAAGAGTTAGTTGGCCAATGTTCCATCTGCATTTGGGTCACCAGAATCTGGTTTTGGTGACCCAGTTTCCACCATGGGTCTCTTCTGCTAGGTGGGGCATATTGGCATGTAAACCTCTGGCCTTTGTGCTGTCTGCTCACTGTCCATACAACTTTGTTCTTTTGTGGTCCACCAGCCGGTTTTTAACACAGAGATAAGTGGGTAGCCCGTTTTTTTTTTTTCCAGCATGTCCATTGCACTATTATCTTACCTCTGATTTTATCTATCTTACCTATGTCATTAATAATGGCGTCAGTCAAGTGGGTGCTTGGTGCTTCCTACTTGAAGATCTCAAGAGCATATCTTGAATCTGAGAAAATGACTACAGGAAAAACTACTTTGTTCCCTTAACTTGTTGGTAGAGTGACAATCATCATCATCATCAGTGGCGCTACAGCCCATGTAGGGACCTGGCCTGCTCCACCACATCCATTCGGAATGATCAATGGCTTTCTGCCTCTGCAGGAACCCCCAACTGGTGTAAATCCTTCTCTACATTGTCGATCTATCTTAGTCTTGGGCGACCGGCGGACCGAAATCAGTACCTATGCCAAAATAATTCAAAAATTCAAAACCTCTTTTAAAGCGAAGAGAAGGTAGCCTGACAGTTACTTAATTTAGCTGTTCAATAAACATGCTTCGTGCAAGGATGTTGTTAAGTACGTGTTCAAACTACTAGGTGAAATTGATGCTTCTCAAAATAAATTATTACTGTGCAAATGCAGTTGATTGAACCATTTCTTCATATATTTTCAAATTTCAATGAATATATTAATGAGAAGGATGTCAACTGGAATGTAAATGACCATTGTTTTACAGCACTTACAGTTACTCACAGAATCTTTTGGTCATCATTACCCAGAGAGGAAGATTCTAGACATGGCCCCATGTGGATAATAGATCCATTTGATGCAATCTTTGTAGAAAGCAATTTAAGCATGAGAGAAAAAGAAAGAGTCATGGATCTATCATTTAATGACAGTCTCAGAGATAAAATCAAGTGATTGTTATCAAGACCTCATATTGGCCTCTCAGTAAAAAGTGAATAGTCCACTTATTGTAGTGTGAAAAAACAATGAAGATTTGTATTCAATTTTCAACAACATATTTAGACAACAAGACATTTTCATCTGTCTCAACAATAATTAAAATTCAGTACCGGTCATGGCTTGAAATAAATAAGGCTCCCCATCTTTTCAGTGAAGTCATTGGAAAGAAATTTCAATATACCTCTGTCCAAACAAGCAGGCACAAATATCCCACTAAAATGTGTAATATTTAAATAAGCTTTAATTATTTTGTGATAATTAAAATATTTTTTAATAATTTTATTAAAATTTAATAAAAACTTTAAAGATTTTGTTATGATAGTGATAAAAATAAGAATTTATAATTTTATTTTATCAAAATAGTTGCAGGTTCATTTTAAATTAATACAATGGAAGTTTTCTGTTATTTTTTTACAAATAGATCAATCTTGCTAAGAAAAGTTATATTTTATTGTTCCGTGAGATTTAAAATTATGAATTTAGTGGTGCATGAGGTCTGTAAGGTTGGCGACCGCTGGTTTAGAAGACATGACTGCCTATATTTATATTATTATCTATTGTCGTTAAAATATTCAAATTCCAACAGCTGAATTTCTTAATTGTTTATTTTTCCTTTTAATAACATTCACATGTTTTTAATAGCTTTTTTAAAAACTTTAAAGAAAGTTAAAGAATTTAAAATTTAAAAAATTAAATTTTAAGTTTATGATTACATAATTATAGCCTACCATTATTATAGAAAACCTCTTTTTTGACAGGTGTCATTGAATTCATTAAATTAGTGAAAAGGCGAACAGAAAAGCATACAGCCTACAGATAGACTAAGTCTAAGTAGTATTTGATGCCACTGTTACTATTAATTGTACTATTAATATTTATAATCATAAGGCGTAATGGCGTAATGAATTTTTAGAATCATTTTAGTCAATTCAATCTAGGCCAGTTTAATTACAAATAAGGAAAACTTTATATGTAAATCTTTTTATGCAAATGTTTATATGTAAATGTTTATATTTAAATGTTTTTCTTTCAAATTTCAGTGCTGGCACAATGGGAAGCTTATCTAGCTTTGTTTGGCTTACTCTTCTGGTTATAAGTCTAGAACTGATGAACACAAGTTATGGTTAGTGGTTTTATTATAAAAAATTCATACACAACATATTTCCTCTGTAACATTGTAACATCTATATAACAAGAAAATTACAACTATTTCAGTTATATTAAAAAACCCACATAGTTTGAATAGTTGTGAAAGTCGTCAAGGGAAAAGCCAAAAGCAGTGTAAGCTTTGAAACTAGTGCTCAATGAGATCAGGAGCTCCAGCTCCCTGGCACACCGTACTGCATGAGTTGCTGCTTCTTCGTCATTATTTTTTGCCTATGACGGGGGAAGGGCAGTAGCGACGAATATGTCCATTTTAGAGCTTTTTTGTTTTAGGAAAACTTTTACCTCTAAAGATTACCCTTCTACACTCTACAGCATTAAACTTATTAAAATATTATCTCAGACATTTCATGTTTCATTTAAAATGGGCCTACAATGATTTTTCAAAAAGAAAATGAAAAATTTAAAAGAGTTTGAAATGAGCAAGCTGATAATATTTTGTATCTTGATGTGCCCACCTTTAGTATAGAAAATAGAATGTAAGTCAAAACAATACTAAGCATTCTCATGGGCTGAGAAGATCTAGTGGAAATAGTGAGGGATAAGATTAGATTCTTTTATTGATCCAAATAAATGGAAATGTTTTTTTTTTTAATTACGTTGTACATATTAGTTTTCAGCTATAAATAAATATTTTAATGGAGACAACATCTGACAATTAAAACAATTTAAATACAAGACATCTGTCATAGAACTCAGCCATCAATGAACTCCCATAGTGACAATATTGACTTAATTAGTGATCATTTAGTTTTTTTTAACAGCTGGGGGAGCACGCTGGTAAATTCGAGAAAATAGGGGAACAAAGGAATTTTTATATCTTTCTGTCCTAACTTTAAGAGAAAGAATTCGCCCTGATAGATCTTTTATAAGTTATCTATAACGAAGAGGCTGGTATGTATATAAGATTGGGTACAATTGGAACAGACTTATGTGTGATACATAAAAGCTATTTTTAGTTAGACTCTTAATATGTCACATTTTATAATAATATTCTTTCAAAAAATGCATCAAATTTTTTTTTCTATTTGTCCTGTTTGACTTTCTTCCAGATATGTGATGTCATGAAGATGATGCTGCACAATTCGTTGACTAAATCACTTCTTCCCCCACCATTTTCTATTTTGTAACTACTCCATAGTAGAAATATATAATATGTAAATATCTACAAAATATAAACTTTGTCCACACAATAGGTGTCAAGGTTACTAATATTCGCCTGATGAACTATACGACTCCTTCCATGAGGGTTGGTCGCATTGAGATTCAAGTTGATAACAACAATACCTGGGGTTCTGTGTGTGATGATGGATGGGAGGACAAAGATGCAATTGTGGCCTGTAGGATGCTGGGATACACGTAAGTTCTTCATTTTTACATAAGGTTGTGTCGATTGTTACAAGAACAATGCCTTAGAGATTGGAGTAGCCACGGTCAGCACAAATTTGTGCCTGTGCTGGTGTAAATGGGTATTAGAGCTTGTAAATCCCATAAAGTCTCATCTATTTGTTTGTTAATCTCTGTAGTATGAAGATGGTACAAGTTACATAAATGGCACGTACAACATATTGTTCATAATTTGATTTTCACTGCTAGCATTGCAAAGCATGAAAAAATAAAATTAATTTATACAAGATACAGCCTGCCAAACATTGGCGGCAGCAATGCATGAACTTTCCAGCTACTAAAGTTACTTGACAAAACATGAACTCAAGCTACATCCCACCCCACCCCCCTCCCTCCTTGATACGTCACTGCACACTTTTTATTTCACGCCCATGAATTATATTAAATATTCTGATGTCACAACCACTTTTAAACCGAATATTTTTTACACCATACGTAAACTGAGACAATTTCATTTTCCGAAAAGAAAATAGTACGCTTCAAACTCAGTTGCCTTATATAAAAAAATATATCATTTAGCGTAGTTATCGGGAATTATATTTTGCTCGCTATTGAACTCATTATTGAACCATACTTTCTTTCAAACATATAGAATTATTTATAGTATACTCTCAATCCCAAATTCACTGAATAGAAAGGAACCGGAAATGGAAGCAGTAAATAAGGAAGCCATCCACGAGTCATACCAGAAGCGTAATATATATAAGAGATATGGCTCTTTTTTGAGACCTGTTTTAATGACAGGTGTGATCCAGCCCTGCCCTAATCCGAACAAAAATAATCCACACTCAAGATCTTTAAATATGTCTGCCATTTGATTTTTTTTTTCTAATCAAATAGAAATTGAAGTGAAGGGATCGACATGGTCTATTTTTATTTTTTATAATTTTAGTTTTTTAGCATGTTAATTTTAAAAAACGTATTCCTAGAAAAAGTTATGTATAATATATTCTTCAGCTCCTGCTGTGGCAGCTACGTATACTTTTACCTAAATTTAAAGCAGAACAAAACTTACTTCTACAAACTTAACCAAAATCACCACTACAAACATAACCAAAATTACCCCTTCAAACTTAACCATAATTGCCTCTACAAACTTAACCAAAGTTACCTCTACAAACATAACCAAAATTACCCCTTCAAACTTAACCATAATTATCTCTACAAACTTAACCAAAGTTACCTCTACAAACATAACCAAAATTAACTCTACAAACTTAACCAAAATTACCTGTACAAACTTAACCAAAATTACCTGTACAAACTTAACCAAAATTACCTCTACAAACTTAACCATAATTACCTCTACAAACTTAATCAAAATTACCTCACAAACATAACCAAAATTACCTCTACAAACTTAAGCAAAATTACCTCTACAAACTTAAGCAAAATTACCTTTACAAACTGTTTCTTCGTAATTGGACTTAATTACCTCAAGAAACTTAACCCAAATTATTCCATGGGCTCAACTTACTAGCAGTGTTTAAATTTGGTTTGAACTGAGGATAGACCAAATTAAAGTTATTAATTTCAGTTTCATATTTTTATTCCCCCCAGGAATGGCGGTAAAGCAGTTCTGACCCGGGTTTATGGGACGGGCAGTTTTCTTTTTCTTATGGATGACTCAGCTTGTACGGGGGATGAGAAAAACCTGACTGAGTGCACGTCAAGTCAAAGTGTTGACTGCACGCAGGCAACCGATGTTGAAGTAGGTGTGGAGTGCAATGACAATACTGGTTCAGTAACTCAAGCTCCAGTAGTAACTACAACTGTTGGATCCGCTATCATAGGAGGCAAATGTAAGTCATTTAGTTATTGGATCCGCTATCATAGGTGACAAATGTAGTCATTTAGTTATTGGATCCGCTATCATAGGTGAAAAATGTAAGTCATTTAGTTATTGGATCCGCTATCATAGGTGACAAATGTAAGTCATTTAGTTATTGGATCCGCTATCATAGGTGACAAATGTAAGTCATTTAGTTATTTGATCCGCTATCATAGGTGACAAATGTAAGTCATTTAGTTATTTGATCCGCTATCATAGGTGACAAATGTAAGTCATTTAGTTATTTGATCCGCTATCGTAGGTGACAAATGTAAGTCATTTAGTTATTGGATCCGCTATCATAGGTGACAAATGTAGTCATTTAGTTATTGGATCCGCTATCATAGGTGACAAATGTAAGTCATTTAGTTATTTGATCCGCTATCATAGGTGACAAATGTAAGTCATTTAGTTATTGGATCTGCTATCATAGGTGACAAATGTAGTCATTTAGTTATTGGATCCGCTATCGTAGGTGACAAATGTAAGTCATTTAGTTATTGGATCCGCAATCATAGGTGACAAATGTAAGTCATTTAGTTATTGGATCCGCTATCATAGGTGACAAATGTAAGTCATTTAGTTATTGGATCCGCTATCATAGGTGACAAATGTAAGTCATTTAGTTATTGGATCCGCTATCATAGGTGACAAATGTAAGTCATTTAGTTATTGGATCCGCTATCATAGGTGACAAATGTAAGTCATTTAGTTATTGGATCCGCTATCATAGGAGGCAAATGTAAGTCATTTAGTTTTTGGATCCGCTATCATAGGTGACAAATGTAAGTCATTTAGTTATTGGATCCGCTATCATAGGTGACAAATGTAAGTCATTTAGTTATTGGATCCGCTATCATAGGTGACAAATGTAAGTCATTTAGTTATTGGATCCGCTATCATAGGTGACAAATGTAAGTCATTTAGTTATTGGATCCGCTATCATAGGAGGCAAATGTAAGTCATTTAGTTATTGGATCCGCTATCATAGGTGACAAATGTAAGTCATTTAGTTATTGGATCCGCTATCATAGGAGGCAAATGTAAGTCATTTAGTTATTGGATCCGCTATCATAGGTGACAAATGTAAGTCATTTAGTTATTGGATCCGCTATCATAGGTGACAAATGTAAGTCATTTAGTTATTGGATCCGCTATCATAGGTTACAAATGTAGTCATTTAGTTATTGGATCCGCTATCATAGGTGACAAATGTAAGTCATTTAGTTATTGGATCCGCTATCATAGGTGACAAATGTAAGTCATTTAGTTATTGGATCCGCTATCATAGGTGACAAATGTAGTCATTTAGTTATTGGATCCGCTATCATAGGTGACAAATGTAGTCATTTAGTTATTGGATCCGCTATCATAGGTGACAAATGTAAGTCATTTAGTTATTGGATCCGCTATCATAGGTGACAAATGTAAGTCATTTAGTTATTGGATCCGCTATCATAGGTGACAAATGTAAGTCATTTAGTTATTGGATCCGCTATCATAGGAGACAAATGTAAGTCATTTAGTTATTGGATCCGCTATCATAGGTGACAAATGTAGTCATTTAGTTATTGGATCCGCTATCATAGGTGACAAATGTAAGTCATTTAGTTATTGGATCCGCTATCATAGGAGGCAAATGTAAGTCATTTAGTTATTGGATCCGCTATCATAGGTGACAAATGTAAGTCATTTAGTTATTGGATCCGCTATCATAGGTGACAAATGTAAGTCATTTAGTTATTGGATCCGCTATCATAGGAGGCAAATGTAAGTCATTTAGTTATTGGATCCGCTATCATAGGTGACAAATGTAAGTCATTTAGTTATTGGATCCGCTATCATAGGTGACAAATGTAAGTCATTTAGTTTTTTGATCCGCTATCATAGGTGACAAATGTAAGTCATTTAGTTATTTGATCCGCTATCATAGGTGACAAATGTAAGTCATTTAGTTATTGGATCCGCTATCATAGGTGACAAATGTAGTCATTTAGTTATTGGATCCGCTATCATAGGTGACAAATGTAGTCATTTAGTTATTGGATCCGCTATCATAGGTGACAAATGTAAGTCATTTAGTTATTGGATCCGCTATCATAGGTGACAAATGTAAGTCATTTAGTTATTGGATCCGCTATCATAGGTGACAAATGTAAGTCATTTAGTTATTGGATCCGCTATCATAGGTGACAAATGTAAGTCATTTAGTTATTGGATCCGCTATCATAGGTGACAAATGTAGTCATTTAGTTATTGGATCCGCTATCATAGGTGACAAATGTAGTCATTTAGTTATTGGATCCGCTATCATAGGTGACAAATGTAAGTCATTTAGTTATTGGATCCGCTATCATAGGTGACAAATGTAAGTCATTTAGTTATTGGATCCGCTATCATAGGTGACAAATGTAAGTCATTTAGTTATTGGATCCGCTATCATAGGAGACAAATGTAAGTCATTTAGTTATTGGATCCGCTATCATAGGTGACAAATGTAGTCATTTAGTTATTGGATCCGCTATCATAGGTGACAAATGTAAGTCATTTAGTTATTGGATCCGCTATCATAGGAGGCAAATGTAAGTCATTTAGTTATTGGATCCGCTATCATAGGTGACAAATGTAAGTCATTTAGTTATTGGATCCGCTATCATAGGTGACAAATGTAAGTCATTTAGTTATTGGATCCGCTATCATAGGAGGCAAATGTAAGTCATTTAGTTATTGGATCCGCTATCATAGGTGACAAATGTAAGTCATTTAGTTATTGGATCCGCTATCATAGGTGACAAATCTAAGTCATTTAGTTATTTGATCCGCTATCATAGGTGACAAATGTAAGTCATTTAGTTATTTGTTCCGCTATCGTAGGTGACAAATGTAAGTTATTTACTTAACTGTTCTCAAGGACATAATTCTTAAAATAATTTTACACCGTAGGACTTCAACTATAAAGAAATAAGTCACATTAGAGTCACATTAAAGTCACATTAAATTCACATTAGAGTCACAATAGAATCATATTAAAGTCACATTAGAGCTAGCCGTGCAAAATATGAATTTACTCAATAAAACTAATACAGTAGAACCCGGTTATGTCGATGGCCTCTGGAGTTTGCCAAAAAGAGTCGAGATAACCAAGGATCGAGATAAACGATAACCAATATGGCGGCAAAATATTAACATGTGCTTGAAATTTCTTTATGTACATGATGTGAGTTAATAAATGAGAATGTACATGCACATGTTTTTGGAGGTTTTTTTTACACAACAGCGTTGCCGTTATTTGTTTGATGAAGCGATAGGCATGCTATAAAATTGTACATACAGAATGGAAAAAATATAAAAATATCACCACAATGTTTCGCAGTTATCATATGCCCGTATACTATTGCTTTGTGTTTTCATAAAGAGATTGATGTAATGGTAATATTTAACATGACGGCTGCACCTATTGGTACCCGGGTACCAGAATTGAGAGGTTGGGATTAAAAAACTATTTAAAATATTATTGTTGGGTTTGTAAGACAAAATAAGGTATGAAATGAAAGATAATTGAATGCACTATACTTTTGTAAACTTAATTCTTCATTTTAACTAAAATAAACTACCACAAATGACATACGAATAGCATTGAGTCTAATGGTACCCGGGTGCGAATGGCGGCGCTGCATGTCTGGGTCCATTTTGACTAATTAACTCAAACTTTAAAATGTATACCTCAGCTGTTCAATGATGTTGACTCATTCAAGCGTTGTAGGGTTAACTAGTTTTTAAAAAGATTTTCAAATAATTGCCATTTCAATGATGACAAAGGATTTCTCCTGCTCACCAGGTGTTACAAGTCAAACCGTCAAACTGTACGGGAAACTGGGAGTTGATGGCATGGGATATGTTCAAGTGCAAGATCCTAATGGCGTCTGGGGATATGTCTGTGATGATGGATGGGATGAGTTGGCTGCTCAAGTTGTCTGTAATCAACTCTGCTATCCGTACGGATTTTTTGTTTACCGTAAAAGTGTTTCATTTTTGCAAGAAAAGACAGACTTGAATGCTTACTTGAATGCTCACTCCTGCCTTAGTTATCCTTAGTGCAGGAGACAACAATAGAGAGATAGTTAGTGGACCAAAGGTTGACTATTTGACCAATGGTTGACTTTTTCACCAAAGGTTGACTTTTTGACCAAAGGTTGACTTTTTGACCAAAGGTTGACTTTTAGACCAAAGATTGACTTTTTGACCAAAGGTTGACTGTTTGATCAATGGTTGACTATTTGACCAAAGGTTGACGTTTTTACCAAAGGTTGACTATTTGAAATCCAATCCAAATAATAACTTATTTTTTAAATGTGTTTACCACTTTGCTTGTTTCAGAAAAAATTATACGGCTAAACCGGGAATTCCCGCTGAAAACAAGTTAAAACCAACTAGCCCAAACGTTATTTTAGACAATGTCAAATGCACTGGTGCTGAGGCCACACTTCAGAACTGTCAACATGGAGCATGGTCAGTTTCTGACTGTTTGTCCAATGACCTGGAATTGGCTGGAGTGCAGTGTGTCCCAGCCCCTTATCAACCACCTCCACGTAGGTTGATTTAAAAACATCTGGAACTAGGTTGATGCATGATAGTTTAAAGTAGACTGCTCATTATTTAATCATTTAAGTTTGGGTGACCTATGTTTCTAGCCTCCCTTTATAATCAATGTAGCTTAATGTTAGGCTGATTTATGAGACACAAACTAGGCTGATTTATGAGACACAAACTAGGCTGATTTATGAGACACAAACTAGGCTGATTTATGAGACACAAACGGTTTGTGCAAACAAAACAATACAAGTTCAGCATTTAAAAATGATTACACAAATTACAAATGTAAAAGTTTCGGCAGATGCCTCCATCAGTACAGCATGGAAAAACAGCCTAAACAAAAATATTATATACGTATCCTGCTTAACCTTTTCGCTACCGATGACGTCGACGCATCGTCATGATCACCCACTTTCAAATACCAAGGACGTCACATTGTCGTCATAACAAAAAGGCAAAGAACTTTTCTGAAATACCAAGGACGTCACGTCGACGTCATATTTCAATGCTATATATTTCTTTATTGGTTTATCTAAAGGGGAGTTAAAAAGCGAATTGGATAGAGAATGAAATTACCGGAAATTTCTTTGTTTTTTAGTTTTGTTTTGCTGAGGCAGCAAAAATCTTTGTCAAAACCCAGCGGTAGTTAAGGGGTTAACTATATATGAAAAGAATAAGAATGGGCACGAGACCCTGACAAAAACAAAACTCAGAAGAACGGAAAAAGGGATATGGGTGGAAGTAAAATTTAAAAACCAAACAGGAAAAAACACTGTCGTCACTACAGCTATGTAAAATTTGAAAGTTTTTTTGCATTCCGAACACCCTTATAATAATTAATTTTGGGTTGGAGTTTTTAAGATTTTTTATTAATGTATACCTAGTTTGTTAAATGTAAGTAACTTAATTCCATTTTTGGAGATTAAATTATTTTTTTAATTATCTTATATATCAAATATTACTCACTGTCATCCAATTTTACTCCAGCGCCCATTCCTATTCTGACCTGTGGTCTGGGCAGTTTGGTGGCTCAGTTTTCTAGAGCACAAGACCCAAACCTGGAAGAAAAACATTTGTCCATATGGAACCAAACATGCGCAGACGTCACAAAGTCCACCACTGCAGACTACGTGTCCATTAAAATACAGGTTGAGAAATGCAGCACAACCATAACAGTAGGTTGAAGAGTTGTTTTTTATTTCATCCACACATGATGTTTTCTTGGGTTGTCCAGGTGCATGGAGAAAAGTGATTTTTCTGTCTAGGGAGCCAGCTTATCCACCTAAACAAAAAAATCCCCGGCCTTGTTATTTCATCCTGCAAAGTCCACACCATCGTCACATTGTGACGGACAAGTCCACACCATCGTCACATTGTGACGGACACGTCCACACCATCGTCACATTGTGACGGACAAGTCCACACCATCGTCAAATTGTGACGGACAAGTCCACACCATCGTCAAATTGTGACGGACAAGTCCACACCATCGTCACATTGTGACGGACAAGTCCACACCATTGTCACATTGTGACGGACAAGTCCACACCTTTGTCACATTGTGACAGACAAGTCCACACCATCGTCACATTGTGATGGACAAGTCCACACCATCGTCACATTGTGATGGACAAATCCACACCATTGTCACATTGTGACGGACAAGTCCACACCATCGCCACATTGTGATGGACAAGTCCACACCATCGTCACATTGTGATGGACAAGTCCACACCATCGTCACATTGTGACGGACAAATCCACACCAATGTCACATTGTGACGGACAAGTCCACACCATTGTCACATTGTGATGGACAAGTTCACACCATTGTCACATTGTGACGGACAAGTCCACACCATCGTCACATTGTGACGGACAAGTCCACACCATCGTCACATTGTGACTTACGGATGCTAAAATTTAAAAAAAAGAGGAAACTATTAGTTCTCTTAGGCTCCATATTTAAAGGAAATTCACCAAATACTTTCATTATTTTTAACCTTCCTTTGCCTGGTCCACTTCTCATTATCCACTTCTCATTGTCCACTTCTCATTGTCCACTTCTCATTGTCCACTTCTCATTGTCCACTTCTCATTGTCCACTTCTCATTGTCCACTTCTCGTTGTCCACTTCTCGTTGTCCACTTCTCGTTGTCCACTTCTCATTGTCCACTTCTCATTGTCCACTTCTCATTGTCCACTTCTCATTGTCCACTTCTCATTGTCCACTTCTCAGTGTCCACTTCTCTTTGTCCACTTCTCATTGTCCACTTCTCGTTGTCCACTTCTCATTGTCCACTTCTCGTTGTCCACTTCTCGTTGTACACTTCTCATTGTCCACTTCTCATTGTCCACTTCTCATTGTCCACTTCTCATTGTCCACTTCTCGTTGTCCACTTCTCGTTGTCCACTTCTCAATGTCCACTTCTCGTTGTCCACTTCTCGTTGTCCACTTCTCATTGTCCACTTCTCGTTGTCCACTTCTCGTTGTCCACTTCTCATTGTCCACTTCTCATTGTCCACTTCTCATTGTCCACTTCTCATTGTCCACTTCTCATTGTCCACTTCTCGTTGTCCACTTCTCATTGTCCACTTCTCGTTGTCCACTTCTCATTGTCCACTTCTCATTGTCCACTTCTCATTGTCTCTTCGTAATTGGACTTAATTTTGTATCCTATAAGTATAAGATCAATTAACTTTTCTATAAAATCACTGATCCACATAAAATTTTGTCCTGATCCAAATGCCAACAGAGAAATGGCACGCATATCATCTACTCCAATGTGATCAAGTATGACGCCACTTCACAAGAGGGTGCAATAACAAGGGTTAACGTTTACAGGTATGCCGCCACCATTCTTAATCTTTGTGTGTTCAAAAGTTTATTCTGTACATGGGTAAAGACATTGATCAACAGATTTTTATTTTATTAAGGTACTGATATTGAGTCAGTTTGGGGGATGTCTGTAAACAACAGGTGGAAAGTAAATGACAGTTGGAAAGTAAATGACAGTTGGAAAGTAAATGACAGGTGGAAAGTAAATGACAGTTGGAAAGTAAATGACAGGTGGAAAGTAAATGACAGGTGGAAAGTAAATGACAGGTGGAAAGTAAATGACAGTTGGAAAGTAAATGACAGGTGGAAAGTAAATGACAGGTGGAAAGTAAATGACAGGTGGAAAGTAAATAACAGTTGGAAAGTAAATGACAGGTGGAAAGTAAATGACAGGTGGAAAGTAAATGACAGGTGGAAAGTAAATGACAGGTGGAAAGTAAATAACAGTTGGAAAGTAAATGACAGGTGGAAAGTAAGTGACAGGTGGAAAGTAAATGACAGGTGGAAAGTAAATGACAGGTGGAAAGTAAATGACAGGTGGAAAGTAAATGACAGGTGGAAAGTAAATAACAGTTGGAAAGTAAATGACAGGTGGAAAGTAAATGACAGGTGGAAAGTAAATGACAGGTGGAAAGTAAATAACAGGTGGAAAGTAAATGACAGGTGGAAAGTAAATGACAGGTGGAAAGTAAATGACAGGTGGAAAGTAAATGACAGGTGGAAAGTAAATGACAGTTGGAAAGTAAATGACAGGTGGAAAGTAAATGACAGGTGGAAAGTAAACGACAGGTGGAAAGTAAACGACAGGTGGAAAGTAAACGACAGGTGGAAAGTAAACGACAGGTGGAAAGTAAATGACAGTTGGAAAGGGGTTAACAGGAACAAACATTTTAAAAATTCCCAATTTTTTTTTTTTACAAATGTGTCTCTCAGTTCATATTTTTTTTTACTAATGTTGCCTGAGGTGCATCTGCAAAGTTGATGCTGTCCTCCCCCACCGACCTCTTGCGACCTGCTCCTTCTTCATTCTTTGTTTTTGTATATCTTGTGATATCATAAGGACTCTCTTGCCAGACTAAAGAAGGCAGCAACTTCCAAAATGATTTTCTATGCCTTAATTTTCTTCTATTAAGCTTTTATTACCCAGCATATTTGTGGTCTTATAATTATAAGCAGTTACAAGGAGCAGGTTACAAAAAGAGAGAGGAGGAATTTGTCTGGTGCAAAATAAATTTAAATATATTTTTTTTAAATACTGTCATGTAATAATGTGAGCCACACATCGTATGTAGATGCAAAACAAATTTTGTTCATGTTTTTTATTTCTTCCATTAGTTTTCCCTCTAAGATTAAATTATGTTATACAATGGTTTCATTTACACAGAGTGGTCATTACTTGCGCGTTACCAGTCGATAAAGAAGTGACTCAGAGAGTCCAGGCAGTGACAGAGTCTGTGACTCAGAAAGCCACAGGAATTTTTGAAGTAAGCAGTTGTCTCATATTTTAAATATGGCGACTTACTTTATATTGGTCCAAATACATGCAAGTGTAATGGCAAATTTTTTTATCAAACAATCAGCAAATTATCTTCTTCTATATTTTGATCATTTAATTTGTATTGAACAATATATAGACCTAACTACATTTAAAAAGGCCTAGATATTAGAATTCATATACACCACTATCATAACACCAGTTGTAATTTACACAAGTGAGACTTGGTCCCTTACTAGAAAACTGGAGAACCTGCTCAATAAGGGCAGAGTGGAATCCTCAGCAAAATATATTGTCCAGTGATGGACAATGATGTACAATGATGGACAGTGATAAACAATGTTGGACAGAGATAGACAGTGATGGACAGCAATGGATAGATAACCCCTGCAAACCAAGAGATATATAGAAGACACACATAGTTTTCTACAATTTAAAAAGGTAGACTTCACTAGACAGGACACCTAAAGAGGATGCCGAATTGTAGAGCAACAAAAGTGATCTGGGGGCAGAGCTCACCTGTCAACCAAAACTGAGATGGACTGACAATGTAGGAAGGGACTTACATTAGCTGGAGGTCCATGCATGGATGAGGAAAGTCATGGACCAATTTAAATGGAAGGATGTGGTGGTGCAGGCCAAGGCCCTACATGGGCTGTAGTGCCACTGATGATAATGAATTATAATTAAAACACAATTTCTAGGGTAAATAAATTCATTAGTTTAGTCTTGTAAAAACAAAAACAAAATAGTTTGGTTTTAGCAATTATAACAGGGATTTTAATATCATAGGTTTTTGTCTAACTGGTTATCACTTTTTGGTATCCATTTTTAAAATAAGTTATTGAAATGTTATTTTATAAGATGGTGAGCAGCAGTTGCTATCTATTTTTAGAATTGTCAAATCAACTCTCATCATGTCCCTAAGTCCTTGGACCATTGAGGCACCACAGATGGCATATGACATGAAAACTATCCTTCTCCGTTCCTCTCTGTTTTCTCCACTATGTAGTTATAACCATTTTAAACAATTTATTTCCTTGTATTTTGCTTCTAAGAAACACAACAAAATTTTATGAAATTTTGAAAAGCTTGTGATCATCATTTAAAACAGGCAAACATCTCCTTCCATTTATAGTGCTTAATTTTAATCTAATTTAATATTTCTCTTTTATTAATGTGTTTGCCATTTATCAAACTGTCTCATTTTTTAAGACACTTTCTGTTGATTCCAATTTCATAAAATTTATTTTATTTAGTCTTTAGCTGCACTTTTGCAACCTTATGTTCGTGCTATTTCTATGACTTGTTTGAACTATTTCTATGACTTGTTTGAACTATTTCTATGACTTGTTTGAACTATTTCTATGACTTGTTTGAACTATTTCTATGACTTGTTTGAACTATTTCTATGACTTGTTTGAACTATTTCTATGACTTGTTTGAACTATTTCTATGACTTGTTTGAACTATTTCTATGACTTGTTTGAACTATTTCTATGACTTGTTTGAACTATTTCTATGACTTGTTTGAACTATTTCTATGACTTGTTTGAACTATTTCTATGACTTGTTTGAACTATTTCTATGACTTGTTTGAACTATTTCTATGACTTGTTTGAACTATTTCTATGACTTGTTTGAACTATTTCTATGACTTGTTTGAACTATTTCTATGACTTGTTTGAACTATTTCTATGACTTGTTTGAACTATTTCTATGACTTGTTTTCAAATAGCTTCAACTTATTTTCAGGCTTCGATGCAAATCTTCCGGAACGACTCGTTCTCAATCCCAGTGACAGATAACCCCGTGGCCATTCCCTTGGGGGAGTGGCTGAACATGGCTATGGTCATGGAAGAGTATGACAGTCGCCTGGAGCTTGTTGTCACTGACTGCATTGGGACACCGACTGGCGATAAAAATGGTGCCATAAAACAGGTTCTCTTTGCAAACAAGTAAGTTTTTGAAGTAGGCCTACATAGTGTAAACTGATGAATAAACAATTCAACTAAGTTATGTTAATGATAATTTTTAAAAATTTTAAATGGCTTGTGACAATAATGTTTAAATTTGAAAATTAATTTGTTAACAGAAATCTAAATGTTAGATGAATTATTTCTCTAATAATAATTGTTTAATTATTGTCCTTATTAAAGGCATTAGATTGAAATCCATTGCTCCTAAAGTTTGTTCTATGTTGCAAAGATTTTAAAATTTAGACTAACCGGGAGTTTTTTTTGAATGATATATGAAATTTGGTAATGCTAGTGACGCTACTGATACTGGATCAATGCAACTACATCCAGCTTGCAATATCATTTACATTTCCAAGAAACAGACAGTTAAGTTCATTATGCGAGGACTTCATATTTTAGGAAATATTTTAACCTTTGAAAAAATATGCAACATCTACAACCCAGTAAAGCTGAACATTTTTAACACGGCCGGCAACACACAGGATGCCACATACTATTATGGTGCACACATTTTTTTGTTTACAATGCTCTCTTCAGATATTTTAAACTAACAAAAGAACTGATTGCTAAAGAACTGATTGCTAAAGAACTGATTGCTAAAGAACTGATTGCTAAAGAACTGATTGCTAAAGAACTGATTGCTAAAGAACTGATTGCTAAAGAACTGATTGCTAAAGAACTGATTGCTAAAGAACTGATTGCTAAAGAACTGATTGCTAAAGAACTGATTGCTAAAGAACTGATTGCTAAAGAACTGATTGCTAAAGAACTGATTGCTAAAGAACTGGTTGCTAAAGAACTGGTTGCTAAAGAACTGGTTGCTAAAGAACCGGTTGCTAAAGAACCGGTTGCTAAAGAACCGGTTGCTAAAGAACCGATCGCTAAAGAAACGATCGCTAAAGAACCGATCGCTAAAGAACCGATCGCTAAAGAACCGATCGCTAAAGAACCGATCGCTAAAGAACCGATCGCTAAAGAACCGATCGCTAAAGAACCGATCGCTAAAGAACCGATCGCTAAAGAACCGATCGCTAAAGAACCGATCGCTAAAGAACCGATCGCTAAAGAACCGATCGCTAAAGAACCGATCGCTAAAGAACCGATCGCTAAAGAACCGATCGCTAAAGAACCGATCGCTAAAGAACCGATCGCTAAAGAACCGATCGCTAAAGAACCGATCGCTAAAGAACCGATCGCTAAAGAACCGATCGCTAAAGAACCGATCGCTAAAGAACCGATCGCTAAAGAACCGATCGCTAAAGAACCGATCGCTAAAGAACCGATCGCTAAAGAATTGATTGCTTTTGATGAAACTATTAAATAATAATATTAATTTAATGTCATTCTTTCTAAAATTTAATTTGATACTAAGGCCTAGCCAGATTTCCTATTGGCTGTATAAAAAATTTGTTTTTTAAAAAGTCAACTTGATTCAATCTTACAAACTGTTTAAGAGTTATAGCATGTCCCTTGAATCTTTAATTATTCTGTTGACACTTGTGACATTATAAAATGTGATAAGATTGATTATTGCTAAGAGGAGAAGAATGATTAGATTAGTGTAGAAAAGCTCAAACTGGGAGGAGGAAAGGGGGGGGGGGGGGGCATGATATGTTATTTATATTTGAAATAAACATTGTTTTCATGGTTCATCTAAAGAACGTGTGGCAGTTGAATCATTAGTGTAATATATTTTCAGTCAGTGAGATTAAAATAAGTGTAATTTGACAGCATTTAACAAAGAATAAACAACTTATTACTTCTTTGCTTACAAAATTTCAATGTTTGCAGGTGCAGCCAGGAGTCAACTCTTTCCTTTTATCCACTGAACAACTTCAAATTTGGGTTTCGGTTCAAACCGTTTAAATTCACCGGCTACGACCTTCTGTACCTGCATTGTGATGCCATCATATGTTTGGCCTCGGACAACACAAGGGAGTGTGACAGGACTTGTAACAATACAAAACCGAACACAACAACATCTACCACCGGAAGGAGGAGGAGATCTGCAGATCAGTATCATTTATCAGCCGACTCGCCCCCCATTGTTTTGTACAGTGTTGTTACAGGTGAGTTAATTTATGCATGCCCTTGAAAGAAAATGGCATATCTATTCAAAGGATTCCATTTCATTGACAGGAGTACATATCTTAAAAATCAAACCAAGTTTGTGGTATAAAAAAAAAAATTTCACAAGTAAATGTTTGAGATTTTTAATATAATTAATTAACTAAATATTTTTTTACAAAAGTTAAGTCTATTTTACCATATAATATGCCGGCAATTCTAGACAAATTTAGAGGGGGAAAAAAATGCTTTCTTAATTTTCTTGACAAAACTTATGTTTCTTCTCACAGTGACAGAAAGGGTGACACCAAAAAATGAACCGATAAAGATAATATTTAATGACAATGATGGTGTTGTTGTTCAGCCCTCTTCAACAACAACAAAAACAACTTCTGGGACATTGAAACCTCCAATTTCCACCACAGCTGCAACACTGATCTCACAACAAAATGAAGCACCATCTGAACAGAAATCTGAAGATTCAAGCTTCACACACTTTAGTGATAGAAACAGTGGACATGTTTTATCATTTAATGTCTTACAAGTTTGTGTACTCACTCTGATAAGTTTAAAAACTTGGAATATTTAGTCTTTTTTGTTTATTCATGTAACAACATTTTTTTTTTATTATTCATATTTTGTTATTGTTCCATAAGGTAAAATAATGTTAAACATCTTTCTGTAGTTTGTAATATTCCAACTACTTAATATTTACATCCCAAATTAAACTGATCAATATTTAGCTGAACCACCTATATGAAAAATATTTACATAATTTATACAGGTATCCATTTGTTTTAATATTTGTATTTCACAACTGTTGTAAACAAGTGCAGTCACCAGGGTTCTTAAATATAACATCAAAGGTCGGGAACAACAAAAATTTGAATCATCTTTATGATTTGACTTAATGTTTAGGCTAAAACTCCAAACCTGTTTACCTCTAGGCTTTCACCATAGTAATCATATTTCAAGACTAAGACTACGGCACTACGACGAGCCAAAAAAAACCTAAGGTTTAATTTTAATTAAAAAATAAATAATTGGGGTATAGTCAGTAAAACGTTAGAGCATTTTTTGTGTTAACACCGTAAGCAATCCAATAAGAAAAACATTGATTGGCATTTGCAGTCTCGATCTCAATCAACCAACCAGAATTGCGTTGTTAATACTTAACTGCCAATGTAAGACATTTTATCATCCTTAAGAAACAAATGGTTTATTTTTATTTAAAATAGCCTACCAAAAATTAATGTTAAAAACTTCCATTTTACAGAAATGTTACTTATAGTTATGGTTTTATAGAAAATGGAGTGATCATTTGTTAGCTTTTGTTGTTTCTATTGTTTCTTTTGTTTGGTGCTTATCTATGTAGATTATATCCAACTACTAATTGTAGTTGAGCATTTAAATATGTAATCTCGCTATAAATACAAAAATAGAACGTACATAATTAATCAAAATTTTCTTTCCCTGTAGAAAAAGTCTGATTTAAACATCAACTTATTTATTATATAAATTATCAATTTTTTTGGTTTTACAATCTAAATTATTAATTTTTTTTTAAATATAGGGTTGTTGAAAGAGGGGTTAAAAATAAAAAAAAATATTTAAAAAATTTTATTTCGTTAAGACTATCATCATGAGATTAACAAATTATTGTAAATAAATATTTTTTTTTAAATGTGACTTATCAATTTGGAGTGCATTCTCTTTGCTTTTTTGCGTCTGCTGTATGTATACTTTCCTGCTGATAACAAAAAAATAATAAATTAAGTAAAATGCAATCCTTGGAATTGGTAATGTTATGCACAATGTTAATTATTCTTATAGAATTATTTAAATTTATTATGCTACAAGAAAAATTCTTATCATTGGAAATGTTTGTTGAAAACTATTAACTGGACCTTTTTTTAAGATAAGTTTTCTTAGATCATCTTAGTTGTACTTAAAATAAGTAAGATTTGTATTTCAATTGTTATTCTTTAGCTTTTTTGAATATGTTTTAAAAAACAACTGTATTTGTTTTATTAACAAGCCACAGTGATCCTGTAAGCTTGCCATCCATTTCTTTTAAGTAATATCCTAAAGGAAATATTGTAATAGATACAATTTAAGTTTTGAAAATGTTTTTAAAATATATTTATGCCATGATAGTTCATATATTTTCTTACTTGAATAATTGGATTTGTTAAATTCCTAATTTAGTTTTTACATAAAATGTGAGCAGTACTTTTTACAGAAAATATTTAATTGCTGCTTACTTTGCTCTGAGGGCAGCGGTACTTGTGCGAAGTAATATTTATAGCTTTATTGATAGCTTTACACTTTACAGGTGGAAATGTTTTTGTAATATATGTCATCTATAAAATGTTCTGATTATTGCTGATATAATGATGACCAATGATTGATTGTTTTGTCCTATTATCAATATATTTTGTGTGAGCACTATGAACATGTAGTTAATGACTTTCAACCATACGATTTGACTCATACTGTAGGAAAGGAAAGTGCAGAGCGAGCAATCCACCATGGGCTTCACTTTTTTACTCATATCAAATCCGACAGGGGGGGGGTAGTTTTGCAGAGATTTATTTTTTGGGGGGCACAGCTAAAATCTTGGTCTGCCTGGGGGGGGGGGGGGCGCACTAACCCTGGTTACCGACTTGGTTTAATCCTCATCCTTCTGTTTTAAAGTTTGGTAATTTATGAGAGAAAAAACCTTATTTATCTTGGTGGAAGATTATTTTTAAATAAACACATGGCAAAAAATGACAACTACTCAAGAATTTTGTTTTCAGCTGGGCCTGAAATACAGATCTCCTAATCTCATCCATCAATACAAAGATGAGAAATACAGATCTCCTAATCTCATCCATCAATACAAACATGAGAAAAAGAGATCTAATCTCATCCATCAATACAAACATGAGAAATACAGATCTCCTAATCTCATCCATCAATACAAAGATGAGATTCACTTTTCAGTAAATGTTTTATTGCGTATTAATATTTTTAAAATATCCTGACAATATTTTCAGTAGTGTAGCCTTACAGTGCACATTTTTATTTTTTAAAATTTATTTGGTTTTATAATAATTTTAGAAAATATTTATCTATATAGCTTTTTATTAATTATCATAAGTAAATTTACTGCAAAATAATTTAAATTTACTTTTTTTTTAAAAGCACTCTGTGATATTGTGACTTTGTAATCTTATGGTAAAAACTTGACTGGAAAATACTTCAATAAATTCATTTTGTTACCATCAATGAAATTAATTTTTTTGTATTTTGCATTTAACTAAAATTATTGAATGTGTTATTGTGCTATCAGCCTATAGGTAATGTGTTATTGTGCTATCAGCCTATAGGTAATGTGTTATTGTGCTATCAGCCTATAGGTAATGTGTAATTGTGCTATCAGCCTATAGGTAATTTGTTATTGTGCTATCAGCCTATAGGTAATGTGTAATTGTGCTATCAGCCTATAGGTAATGTGTAATTGTGCTATCAGCCTATAGGTAATGTGTAATTGTGCTATCAGCCTATAGGTAATGTGTAATTGTGCTATCAGCCTATAGGTAATGTGTAATTGTGCTATCAGCCTATAGGTAATGTGTAATTGTGCTATCAGCCTATAGGTAATGTGTAATTGTGCTATCAGCCTATAGGTAAAATTATTGAATGTGTTATTGTGCTATCAGCCTATAGGTAATGTGTTATTGTGCTATCAGCCTATAGGTAAAATTGTTGAATGTGTTATTGTGCTATCAGCCTATAGGTAATGTGTTATTGTGCTATCAGCCTATAGGTAATGTGTTATTGTGCTATCAGCCTATAGGTAATGTGTAATTGTGCTATCAGCCTATAGGTAATGTGTAATTGTGCTATCAGCCTATAGGTAATGTGTAATTGTGCTATCAGCCTATAGGTAATGTGTAATTGTGCTATCAGCCTATAGGTAATGTGTAATTGTGCTATCAGCCTATAGGTAATGTGTTATTGTGCTATCAGTCTATAGGTAATGTGTAATTGTGCTATCAGCCTATAGGTAATGTGTAATTGTGCTATCAGCCTATAGGTAATGTGTAATTGTGCTATCAGCCTATAGGTAATGTGTAATTGTGCTATCAGCCTATAGGTAAATTACTCAAAATTTTCTGAGGTGTTTCTCATCTCACAGGATCAAAGAAAACAAGTTTTAAACAAAATTATAACTTGACAATACCTCAACTGTTTCGTAACTGTTTTGGAAAACCACATTTGATCTCTGGAAAACCACATTTGATCTCTGGAAAACCACATTTGATCTCTGGAAAACCACATTTGATCTCTGGAAAACCACATTTGATCTCTGGAAAATTACATTTGATCTCTGGAAAATTACATTTGATTTCTGGAAAACCACATTTGATCTCTGGAAAAGTACATTTGATCTCTGGAAAACCACATTTGATCTCTGGAAAACCACATTTGATCTCTGGAAAATTACATTTGATCTCTGGAAAATTACATTTGATTTCTGGAAAACCACATTTGATCTCTGGAAAAGTACATTTGATCTCTGGAAAACCACATTTGATCTCTGGAAAATTACATTTGATCTCTGGAAAACCACATTTGATCTCTGCCTCCACTGAATCCCCAATTGGGATAAATCTTAATTCTCTTTTAAAGTTTATAAATGTCAGCCAGTCTGATAATTACTCAATGTTGACATCTTAAAATATAATTCTATTATGTTAAGTGAATCTTTATGAAAATAACCCACAATAACTCAGGAAATGTTCAACAACAAGCGCCTTAGAAATTAATTTGTTTTATATCTGTCTACTTCATTCACTTGAATACTCAAGGGCAGACGTGTTCCAAAATATTAAAATCTGTAGGCCCTACTTGGTAGGAGAAAAAATGAAAGCCCTGATAATAGTACATTCAAATGTTACTTTTCAACATAATATTCAACATTAATTTCTCTATAGATAACCCTCTTTCATTCATCATCATCAACATGTCCCTTAGTCCTTCGACCGTTGGGGCGCCACAGATGACATGTACACTATTCTTCTCCATTCCTCTCGGTCTCCTGCCCTATGCATAGCATCGCCTGGTTGTAATCCCGACCACTCTTTGATGTTATCTTCCCATCTTTTTCTCTGTCTTCCTCTTCTTCTCCCTCCTCTAGTTATGCCCTGCAAGATTTCTTTGGCGAGCCCTTGTTTTCTGGTCACGTGGCCATACCACTCAAGTGTGCGCTTTTTTCCAGACACCAGGAGGTCATCGTACTGCCCAGTTGCTTGACGAATCCTTTCTTTTACTTGTTCCTTGGTGATATGATCTATAAAGCAGATGCCAAGAATGCCTCTGAAACATCTCATCTCCATCGCCTTTATTTTCTTTTCAAGTTCTGCTGTTAATGTCAGTAGCCTACTCACAGTCATATAAGAAAATAGAGACGATTAATGAGCGCATCAGCCTGATTTTGGTGCCTGGGGCTATATTTTTGTCGTTCCATATTTTCTTGAGCCTCTTTAGTGCTGTTGTGGTCTGCGCAATCCTGGCCATCAATTCGGGCTTGGAGCCTTCTTCCGAAACTATTTATTAAAGTCCAGCTAATACAAAACTGATTAATGGATGAATGCCCTTGTGTTCTATCAACTGATTGATGGATGAATGCCCTTGTTATATATATATATGCCGGAGTTATAATAGAAAAGATTATTTCACTTGAGACATATCATGAGTAATCTTTTCTTGTATACATTCATTATACATTGTCGACATTGTTTGGATTGACATGTGTCATGGTAAAAGTTGTATTTTCTCAAGTCGGTTCCGGTTACAAAAAACAAGGCCACCTTGACCTTGCCATTCACTACCCCCCCCCCCCCGATGAGCTACAAATAAAATATTTCAACGAGTACCCCAGACATATTACTTTTATTTTTCATTCAGGTTCTCAAAAAAGGGGGGCTAAGTCGAGGGTTTAAAATACTATATTTTTTCCGAGTGATATTTCTTTGAACGCGCATGCGCCACTGTGCCATGACAACGAAAAGGTAAACACTTTGTTCCGGCTTCATGTCATCAGCCCTAAGTACCATTCGAAACTATATTCTTGATGAAAACAATTTAATTTAAACACGTTTAATAATTTTTTTCAACCATGCCGAGCAACAATCCGGCAGTTGAGAGGTCTGTTGTTGACCAGATAGAAGAGCTTAAAGCGAAAATAACTCTTTTAGGTAAGTTACTGAATTTACTAGACTATTTTACTATTCAACTATTGATATTGACTATAATTAAGATTAATGAATCAGTGATCACTAGACTAAAAGTGACTAAAACTAAAACTGTTAAACTATCACAAACTGTGACTAAGAAAGACTAAGACTTAAGTACTGAGACTAACTAAATAAGACATTCATTATCATTTATGTAATTACTAAAGTGAATTAATTCAAAGTTAATTAAGACTTAAGACTTAAGTCCTCTTAATCCATGTAGTTTAGACAGTTTAGTCAATTAAGTCACTGGCTAATGATGGTTTTATCCAGAGTTGATTCATATTTTAATTCCTAACAACTGACAACAATTCTTTATTGTGATTGTGATCTTGACCTTGTTGATGTAGGCTAATATTAATATAATTAAACTTAAAAATTAAAAAATGTATTTTTTAAATTTAAATGTCAACAGACACGTCATATGTAAGGCTAAGGTCTAAACAAATGTTAAATGTGTAATTTTTTTAATCTCTTAATTAAAAGTTTCTATCTTAATTTTAATTTAACGAAGTGATTATTCGCACAACTCTGCGGATAACGTTCGCCGTTATTAGAAGATTTTGGTCTGCCGATAACGCTCGCCGTTATTCAATGATTTCTGTCTGCCGAACTATTTATTCTTTTTTACATTACTTCACTAATAAATTAATAAAAAAAAAAAAAAAAGAATGAATTTCCGTAAAACCGAGGACTTACCCCTGCGTACACATTAGCGGTTTATCTAGCAAACCTTGGACCTACGCCTGCGTACACAACGGCAAAAATGTACCATTGACCTGGTTTTAAGATAAGGCAGTTGGATGTGAACTTGTGTGGTCTTGTGGTAGAGTGTGTGCTAAGCGATCTTACATTATCTGATCATATACTAGATGGGGATCGAATTTAATTTTTTTTTTCTTCTTCATTTTCATTAAAAGTATATTTTATATTTAATAATTATGTTCATTTGTAACAGTAGTTTTATGAGAAATTTAAAATTATTTTGTAGCGATTGAAATATTTTAAGTATATGTTGAATTTGAAAATAATAAGAAATGAGAAAACAAATAGAAAGTATGATATATAGGCATAGGTCCCTCTATTTACGCACTATGGAAGGAGGAGGAGGTTGTTGATTTTGGATATTTTGCATACTGCTGCGTATAACAGTTGTCGGAGGGAAGGTGGGTTCGGCAGAAAGAACATACATTTAATCATTATCTTGCATTTTTTACACTCAAATACATCTATTAAAAAATTAAAGCCAATTTTAACCTAAAAATCTGTGCAATCAATAACATTTGTGGGGGTACGCCACAGGTTATGATTATGATATAAAATGCGTTTCACTTACTAAGAAGCCAGATATACCACCAATTAAATACTAAGAAATGCTCGCCCTTTACAAAAGTGTGGAACTTACCCAAATATCTTCCTCCCAACCCCCAAAATAAAACAAAGTTATTAAAGTTTTACAGGACCGTCGTTCCCTTGCGTTCATGCAGGACTCCAGCCCTGCGCACAATGAAAATATCAGTTCTACTTTTGTTTAATCTTGCAGGTATTAAATAATTTTTAAATAAATAGTTTTCAGTTTTAACAAGAGTTTAAAATTAAAATTACAAGTACCGCATAGAGTTAAAGACTGGCAAAAAAGACCAACGATTTCCTGCTTTTACAGCCGCGGTGTACGCAGGCCAACAACCTTGGTTTTGCTAGTAGTGCCGGACATTATTTTTTGTCAAAACATTCATTCAATGAAATCACACTTACACCCCCCCCCCCCCACCCGGGCACTTGGAATATGATCCTAATTATTCGAAGATTTCGGTCTGCCGATAACGCTCGGCATTATTTGAAGATTTCGGTCTGCCGATAACGCTCGGCATTATTCGCAGAGCTGTGCAGATAACGCTTCCCTTAATTTAATGAAAAATTATATATAATTATAATAAAGTCTTTATGAATTATAGTTTATTTTATCTTACCTGCCAATAAAAACTTTTAAAAAAAAGATCAGTTTCATTATGATTATGATTAAAATAGATTCTGTAAAGGTGTACTAAACGGCATGGGTTTTGCCAAGAGTTGTCTCACCCTAACCCCAGTGACGTCACTTTGGGGAATGCCAGCCCCGGACTTGGGGTGCTTAGACCAATAGTTGTCCTGAACGATGTGTATGATAACTTTCCCGTTCTTCCTTGAACATCACTTGCATCATAAACTAAATGTAACAATCCAAAGGGTGATTAATTTGAAATACATTAAAATGAAAATTTCCATTCATCATTCAACTTACTGGGCTTAAAAGAAATGTAAACAAAAGAGATACATCATCAATGATGTCACATGTTGAACACCAGAAAACAAAAGAGACACATCGTCAGTGATGTCACATGTTGAGCACCAGAAAACAAAAGAGACACATTATCAATGATGTCACGTGTTGAACACCAGAAAACAAAAGTGACACATCATCAATGATGTCACATGTTGAACACCAGAAAACAAAAGAGACACATCGTCAATGATGTCACATGTTGAACACCAGAAAACAAAATAGACACATCGTCAATGATGTCACATGCTGAACACCAGAAAACAAAAGAGACACATCGTCAATGTGTCACATGCTGAACACCAGAAAACAAAAGAGACACATCGTCAATGATGTCACGTGTTGAACACCAGAAATAAAAAAGACATGGGCAATGTTAAAAGTGCTGTCTTGATTGGTGGAAAATAAAAATACCCATTTCAAGGGATGATTCAATTACTGAGGGACACCCCCCACCCCCCCCCCACCCAAAAAAAAAAAAACTATTTAAATAGAAAAATAAATTTGAGAAAAAAACTTTTATCGAACGTGTAACAGAGTTAAAAATTAAAATCTTTTGAATATGGAACTATGAGCAGCATTTTACCTGCTGAAACTCCATGACCTGTATGTGGGGGAAGACAATGGAAACTGAATTTTAGCCAATAGGACCCTCCCCCCACTCTCCAAAAAAGAAAAGCTATGCCAAAACTAACTTAAAGTGACCAGGCATGATTGACCAGGCATGATTGACCAGGCATGATTGACCAGGCATGATTGACCAGGCATGATTGACCAGGCATGATTGAGCAGGCATGATTGAGCAGGCATGATTGACCAGGCATGACTGACCAGGCATGATTGACCAGGCATGATTGACCAGGCATGACTGACCAGGCATGATTGACCAGGCATGATTGACCAGGCATGATTGACCAGGCATGATTGACCAGGCATGACTGACCAGGCATGATTGACCAGGCATGATTGACCAGGCATGATTGACCAGGTATGATTGACCAGGCATGACTGACCAGGCATGATTGATCAGGCATGATTGACCAGGCATGATTGACCAGGCATGATTGACCAGGCATGATTGACCAGGCATGATTGATCAGGCATGATTGACCAGGCATGACTGACCAGGCATGATTGACCAGGCATGATTGACCAGGCATGACTGACCAGGCATGATTGACCAGGCATGATTGACCAGGCATGATTGACCAGGCATGACTGACCAGGCATGATTGACCAGGCATGATTGACCAGGCATGACTGACCAGGCATGATTGACCAGGCATGATTGACCAGGCATGACTGACCAGGCATGATTGACCAGGCATGACTGACCAGGCATGACTGACCAGGCATGATTGACCAGGCATGACTGACCAGGCATGATTGACCAGGCATGATTGACCAGGCATGATTGACCAGGCATGATTGAGCAGGCATGATTGAGCAGGCATGATTGACCAGGCATGACTGACCAGGCATGATTGACCAGGCATGATTGACCAGGCATGACTGACCAGGCATGATTGACCAGGCATGATTGACCAGGCATGATTGACCAGGCATGATTGACCAGGCATGACTGACCAGGCATGATTGACCAGGCATGATTGACCAGGCATGATTGACCAGGCATGATTGACCAGGCATGACTGACCAGGCATGATTGACCAGGCATGATTGACCAGGCATGATTGACCAGGCATGACTGACCAGGCATGACTGACCAGGCATGATTGACCAGGCATGATTGACCAGGCATGATTGAGCAGGCATGATTGAGCAGGCATGATTGACCAGGCATGACTGACCAGGCATGATTGACCAGGCATGATTGACCAGGCATGACTGACCAGGCATGATTGACCAGGCATGATTGACCAGGCATGACTGACCTGGACTGTGAAGCCCACCTACAATGAAAGTATTCATTTTCTTTCAATGCTTGTTTGACATGTTTGCTAACCTACTAGTAAAATTATCATAGTTATGGCAACATTCTGTCAAACTTGACAACACATCAAAAACAGCAAGATCATTTTTCCTATTAGGTTTGGATTAACCAATAAGTTAAAGATCAAAGTAAAAATGCTGAAATTTAAAAACAATTTACAACAAAAAAAATATGAAATATTTTTAAACAGCTTAACTTAAGCATTATTTAAAAAAAGATTAACCGACTTATCAGCTCTCCAATTTACTGCTATTCATTTGATTTGTTAACTTTTAGACTAGATCAAATTCTTGTTTATACCTTAAGACAACTGTCAGTAAAGAATTACTCTTGTTATAATAATGAATTTATAAAATGTTAATATTGAAGAATGAAGTGTTATTATTTTGTCAGAGGGTGATCGTAAAGCCTACTATGAGTCATCTCAGTACGCCATGCAGAAGAACAAAGAAAAAATCTCCTCACTCAGGAAGGAGACGAAAGAATTGCGACAAAAACTCAAGGACAAGCTATCGGTAAGGTCATCATAAATTAGGACAAGCTATCGCTAAGGTCACCAAAAATTAAGACAAGCTATCGCTAAGGTCACCAAAAATTAAGACAAGCTATCGCTAAGGTCACCAAAAATTAAGACAAGCTATCGCTAAGGTCACCAAAAATTAAGACAAGCTATCGCTAAGGTCACCAAAAATTAAGACAAGCTATCGCTAAGGTCACCATAAATTAGGACAAGCTATCGCTAAGGTCACCAAAAATTAAGACAAGCTATCGCTAAGGTCACCAAAAATTAAGACAAGCTATCGCTAAGGTCACCAAAAATTAAGACAAGCTATCGCTAAGGTCACCATAAATTAAGACAAGCTATCGCTAAGGTCACCATAAATTAGGATTTCGCCATCAGGACAGGCTATGATTGGGGTTACAATCAGGGGCATAGGTGACTTTTTTGACAAGTGTGGGGGGAGAGTCCAACCTAAGCCATCCTTTGAGCACTATGTACTGCTTTATAAGACTTAACATTATGGATGCCAGCAGGTGGGGTCCACATTGCGGCCAGCTGTGTCCCTGGTTACAATAATTTAAGCGTTAGCCGTAGGACAATTTTTTTAAAGAAAAAGTGAAAATCTCCAACAAATTAAACTTTTAAGACTTTTATTACAGTTAACAGGATACAAAAATTCAAATCATTGAACAAATATTTACTCCTTTACAGCAAGATTCTCATGTCATTGGTAAAGCTTTTCATGACAGGCCAGTGGAGAGAGCAGCTTTAGCCAACAAATCGGGACGAGTAAGTTTTATTTCTTATTTAAACTTTGGCAGCTTTACATCATGTTGATTTTTATTTTCCCACAAAATGTTCACCCTCCGGGTGCGAAGACGACCATGGCAATATTCGACTTGATTTGTAGCCTAGACTTGAGATGTATAATATTTTAAGTGAGGGAGAGTTGCTCAATATGTCAGTCTCACTCTCTCGTCCTTGACTATTTCCCCACATAGACATCATATCAATACAAAGATTAACTTTGTTCATTTCTCATGCAGCAAGCCATTACCATTTTTGACCACAAAGTCTGCGACTCCATGAAGCAGCTGAATGCCAAGAAGCATGTGACCGCACGTAAACAGAAGAAGCTCGAGGAGCTCCAGACACAGTACAATCAAATGGTCAAGGACTCAGCTGATGCTGTTAACACTGACAAGGGAGATTCAGCTGATGCCCAGGTAAATAAGATCAATAATCAATATTTGAAGAAGATGTGGGGAAAAAAAAAAGAGGGGGGGTGCATTGTTTATAACAAAATAGATCTAGATCTAGGAGCTGTCCAACTCATAATTGTTGTGCTGTCCAACTCATAATTGTTGTCCCCTCTATCTGCCCGTTCTTGAACGTCCAGTGATGAATTTGACCATTAGTGGGAGTTTCACTGTTGCTATAACACTGCAGTGCTATCCAGCATTAAGTATTGAAATAGTGTTGGAACTTTTAAAACAGCAAAACGTGTTCGTTTTAAAAAAAAAAAATTAAACTGTACATCAAAATCATGCTTTGATTATCCTGAATTGGCTACTTTTGAACTTTCTAATGCTATATGGCTGGTAGTAAGAATACATCACATATCTGGTGAAAATTTGAGCTTCGTGGTCAGTGCTGGTTCTGCCGATTGTCTGACAGGTGAACATTTGATGTTTCTAACTTTCAACTCAAACTGTTGCTTTTAAACTGCTCATTAAATTGATAGTTAGCAAATTAATTAACAGTTGAAAAAAATTCTTGAAGTGGACATATGTGTAAATGGTAATTCACTACAATTTGTGTTTTGTTTTTTTTTTATTTGGAGTTGGGGGGGGGGGGGGATTCAATGTTTTTAGTCTAGACACATCTCTGTTTGAAACACTTTGTTGTAAAGTCAGCGAGGTTTCACCTTATGATATTTTTTAAGCAAGCCACTGACATATCTCAATGAACAATTCTAATCTGCATATTTGCGTTGTTCATTTTTCAAAGGTATTAAAATTAAAAAAAAAAAAAACATTTTGCCATATTCGAATATCACATTGTCAATTATATGAACACTTTTTTTAATTTTTTTATGAACAGACAATGAGATACCTGGAAAACAGCTATGATAAAATAGCACTGAAAACTGAAGAGGCGAAGCAGGTGCAGAGGGTCTATCTGGACATTAAGCATAGATTTGAAGTGGTGAGTTACTTTTGCAAACAAATTACTCAATTATTTTGCTTATAGCTTTTGAAGCGATAGCGCCAAAATTATGGAACAGTTTGCCTCAATCTTTGAGGGGTATTGTAAAGAATAAAAAATCATTTAGGAAACATTTAAAGACTGTTTTGTTTAAATAGATTTAAGAAAACCAGAGGGCAGTGAACATGCTAAAGTAGCAATGGATACCAGCGCTATAGAAGTATCCAATCAATCAACCTCTTATAGTTTATCAGATGAATAATTAAGTTCTCAAAATAATTAATACAACTTTGAGAGCTCTACACTAACTAGTATCTTTTCAATTAATCTTATGATTTTTTATGAATTAATTTTATCAATTTTTTCAATGATGGTGTAAAAAAATAATAAATTACACTCACAGGAAGCTCAAGAGTACCCAACCAAACTGGACGCCATTGAACAGGAAATCAAGAGCACTCGAGCCCAGCTAAAGGATCTCAAGGCCATGCATAATGATGCTCAGCTGTCCAGGGATGCAGCCGTCAATGACCTGCGACGTCATGAGGAGACCGTGTATGCCGACAGGAAGAACAGAGAAATTGAGCTACAGAAGATGAAGAAAGAAGCGGAAGAGAAGAAGATGCAGCATGAGAGGATAGAGAAAAGACTGGTTGGTCAATCTGTCTTCTTAGTAGTATATGGTCACCACATTGCCTTTTTTATCAAACTCTTTAAATTCAAACAATCTTCATAACATAACTCAAATTAAATATTAAACTATCTTAAGATTGTTATTTTAGGAAATGCTATTAAAATGGAATAAATGTATGTAAATTATGGCTTCAAAATCTTTCAAAATTTCTTCTCATATAAATAAAACCAAAAATTAAAAAGTAGTCTTTATATATAATTAACAGTCTTTTTATTTAAATTACCGCTCTAATAACTTTTAAATATTTCTACAACTGTTTGATACAGGCACAGAGAGGTTCTATACAGCAGGATGAAATAAATATGGATCAGTCTAGTGGATCAGGAAAAGACAATCAGGAAAAGATCACATCATATGAAGAGGCATTCAAGCGGATCAAAGAATGTACAGGTGTCTCTGAAACAATGGTATGTCTTACTCCAGACAGAAATCTCTATAGTACTGACCATAAATGTGATTCATCAAAGAAAGAAAAGGGCATATGTTTGTGAAAATTCAAAGCAATGTGTTGGATGCGAAAAACAAGATTTCTGATCAGCGCCATAATAATAGTTATTTCCCATGTATGACTTGTGAGACAAAAAGAGACAAAGATATTGTAAGAAAATATATACTAAGTAGGTTAAAATTATTTCCTAAAATTTTCCCAGCACAATTCTGATTTAACTCCCTTCTTTTCGGGGTATTTATAAAACCATTTGATGTACAATTACAATGTGTTCATGATTCTGGAGTTATTTTTATAACATTAATGAACCTATCTAGACAAATGGGATTGTGATTGATTCTCTGCTCAACATTTGCAGGAAGTAGTTTACAGGTTTGAGAACCAAGAGGAGACTACCCGTCACTTAGAAGAGCTAAAGAAAGACAGTGAGAAACAGATCACCAGGCTCCGAGAAGAGAAAGAAAAACTCCAGGAAGAATTTGAAGAAATGAAATATTCAGGAGAAGCCAAACTGTCGAGGTAAAAATATGGCTGGTAGATCCCATTGCTAAACTTACAAAAATATGGCTGGTAGATCCCATTTCTAAACTTAGAGAAATATGGCTGGTAGATCCCATTTCTAAACTTACAAAAATATGGCTGGTAGAACCCATTTCTAAACTTATAGAAATATTAGTTGAGTTATTGTTATCTGTTAAATTTTTATCTGATGACTTATACTTAGATGTTTGGGCCTATCCAAATGTTATTTTTTAACTTAAATAATATAAGTTTCTTATAGTTTCTTAATCAAGGAATAAATGTAAATTATTTTAAAATTCATTTAAAATGTTTTTGTTTAATCATTGCTTATGCAATAAAAACACAATAAAAACATAATACGGTTGTAAAATTGTAATGATATGTAATTTATTCATGCCAGTTTTGATGAATGATTGAAATATGTCTACTTTAAATTTTGACTCAAGCGGCCAAACAATGTTGGAGGAGTTTGAAGCTCACCTGGCCAAGGAAGAAGACAGACGTGATAAAGCTGATGAACAGTTGCAGCGTAGCAGTCGCATTTTGGTGCAGGTCAAGGCCGGAGTTGAACATTTAGCGGACAAGCTTCATCACCTCAAAGCAGTATGTTAAAATATTAGATGGAAATTGCTTGCAATGAACTATCAGACAGACACATGCAATCAACAACTATCAGACAGACACATGCAATCAACAACTATCAGACAGACCCATGCAATCAACAACTATCAGACAGACCCATGCAATCAACAACTATCAGACAGACCCATGCAATCAACAACTATCAGACAGACCCATGCAATCAACAACTATCAGACAGACCCATGCAATCAACAACTATCAGACAGACCCATGCAATCAACAACTATCAGACAGACCCATGCAATCAACAACTATCAGACAGACCCATGCAATCAACAACTATCAGACAGACCCATGCAATCAACAACTATCAGACAGACCCATGCAATCAACAACTATCAGACAGACCCATGCAATCAACAACTATCAGACAGACCCATGCAATCAACAACTATCAGACAGACCCATGCAATCAACAACTATCAGACAGACCCATGCAATCAACAACTATCAGACAGACCCATGCAATCAACAACTATCAGACAGACCCATGCAATCAACAACTATCAGACAGACCCATGCAATCAACAACTATCAGACAGACCCATGCAATCAACAACTATCAGACAGACCCATGCAATCAACAACTATCAGACAGACCCATGCAATCAACAACTATCAGACAGACCCATGCAATCAACAACTATCAGACAGACCCATGCAATCAACAACTATCAGACAGACCCATGCAATCAACAACTATCAGACAGACCCATGCAATCAACAACTATCAGACAGACCCATGCAATCAACAACTATCAGACAGACCCATGCAATCAACAACTATCAGACAGACCCATGCAATCAACAACTATCAGACAGACCCATGCAATCAACAACTATCAGACAGACCCATGCAATCAACAACTATCAGACAGACCCATGCAATCAACAACTATCAGACAGACCCATGCAATCAACAACTATCAGACAGATCATGCAATCAACAACTATCAGACAGACCCATGCAATCAACTATCAGACAGACTAATATAAATAACTTACCTTAACTTGTACTAAAGGGAGTGAAAGGTATTTCAGAGTTATGAAAAGTCTTATCAAGGGGACATAATGCTGTGCCTTAGGAATGAAAGCATACTGTTTATCTACAGCCCTTGAGTTTAATTATAGAATCCTTCTATTTGCGTAACATTTTTAGCATATGACTGTTGTGTGCAGAATATGTTTTGAGACTAATGCCAGGTGACAGTTTCTGCAATAAAAATTCCACCATTTTTAATTTCATTACATTTTTAATAGATTTCATATTCAATTGAAGAACATTAAAATTCTTAAAATTGTGAAATATTAACATCCAAAATACTTAGATTTGAAAGATTATGTCAGAATTTTTGACAATTAAATTATTTGGCTTCTTTTTAAAGCATAGAAAAAATACAAGGATTTTCTATATTTCGTTTCAGTTGACAACTGAATTCAATAATTTTTAAACACAATTTTCAACAAACATCATAATCAATTTTCTAATTTGAATGTATTTTTAAATACTTTATAACTGGCGGACTGGCAAAATCTTCGGACAGCCAATTGATCCATTTTCCATCAACCTGTCGAGCTGATCTTTGTACATAGACTCGTTGCCGGGTGACAAGACAATTTTTCAAATTTTCAGCCCCAACCCCCAAACATAAGTTTCACCTGTTATTGCAAGAGAAGATAAATTGAAATTCCTGATAACTGGGCTACATCTGTCTGATTCTTTTTTTTTTAAAATACGGAAAATTGATCGACGGAAATTTGATTGAATCCTTTTTTTAGTTTATACGTTAAAATTTTGCGTCCAATTTATTTTTGAACGCATTATTTTGTTTTACTATATAGTATAGTGCGTTCAAAAAGAAATTTGACGAAAATTTTAACATCTGAACTGAGAAAAAGATTCTACCAAATTTCCATTCGATCAAATTTTCATCTATCAATTTTCGACGAAATTTCTTTCGATCAAATTTCCGGTAACCGAAATAAATCTGCTGTGTAAGAGAGGGTGAGAATTAAAATATTAATAAAGTTAAGGCGTGAAAATATGTATGGTAGCTAGCCTGGGGGGATACTAAGGATTCTTATAAAGTGCATTACTTGAACGCATGTGTTGTCAAATTTTAGCCCCACCCCTCCCCATTGCTCGATATTACATTTTATAAAGGATTTATGCAAAAAACTTTGTTTTTATGGGCTGTTTAATTAATTTTAAGTTTTAAAAAAACAACAAATTTCTTATCCATTGGGTATCTGTTAATTAATTAGAATGACAAGTTTTAAAATTTGTCAGAGGTTGGATAGTTTAATAATCAATTTGTGTTACACTATTTGTTATATGCTGGCCGTCACATGCCGGCTGTCACATGCTGGCTGTCACATGCTGGCTGTCACATGCCGGCTGTCACATGCTGGCTGTCACATGCCGGCTGTTACATGCTGGCTGTCACATGCCGGTTGTCACATGCTGGCTGTCACATGCCGGCTGTTACATGCTGGCTGTTACATGCTGGCTGTCACATGCTGGTTGTCACATGCTGGCTGTCACATGCCGGCTGTCACATGCCGGCTGTCACATGCCGGCTGTTACATGCTGGCTGTCACATGCCGGCTGTTACATGCTGGCTGTCACATGCTGGTTGTCCCATGCCGGCTGTCACATGCTGGCTGTCACATGCTGGCTGTCACAAACCATTTTTACATTGCAGACCAAAGGTCATGTGCCAACAGCACAAATCCCCGCCACATCAGACGAGTATGTCCTTGACCAGCTGTCAACATCTGAAGAGAAACTACTCAAACTACTGGAAGAGCTGGATGGAATCAATTTTGAGGAAACATTAAAAGAAATGGAAGAACACGAGGTGAGAATATTTTCAGAATTTTATCAAGGATTTTCAACCCATGTCAGCCGGAGTAATAAAGCACTTTGACAAGTTACCATTGTGTAGCCTTTTATTGGCCCGAGCAATTTACCATTGTGACTTCTTAGGCAAAATTAGATTAACAAAGCTAAGATGCTTTGCAATTTTAAAGTAGTAGACATTTTTTAACTAAAGTAAAGTTCATCCACATGATTGGGGCAATATAAACATGAATATAGTAGTCATTATATAGCAGTCATTTATATAGCAGTCATTTATATACTAGTCATTTATATAGTAGTGTAGTCATGTATATAGTAGTGTAGTCATTTATATAGTGGTCATTTATAGAATAGTCATTTATACAATAGTAATTTATAGAATAGTCATTTATACAATAGTAATTTATAGAATAGTCATTTATACAATAGTAATTTATAGAATAGTCATTTATACAATAGTAATTTATATACTAGTCATTTATAGAATAGTAATTTATAGAATAGTCATTTATACAATAGTAATTTATAGAATAGTCATTTATACAATAGTAATTTATAGAATAGTCATTTATACAATAGTAATTTATAGAATAGTCATTTATACAATAGTAATTTATAGAATAGTCATTTATACAATAGTAATTTATATACTTGTCATTTATAGAATAGTAATTTATAGAATAGTCATTTATAGAGTAGGAAATTTGATTGACCCAAATTATGCAATAAGATTTCAAGATTTATAAAAAACATATTTGAAATTGATTTTTATAAATTACAAATGAACAAAATTATAACTTGTTTAGTAATTATAAGTGTGATTATTATTTGTTTCATGTCTTAAGGCCATACAATAATCAACAGTTAATAATTAACTCTTATTTCCCTGCTTCCTAGTTCCATGCCAGTATAGAAGGAAAGTTACCCGCCTACAACACAAGAGTTAAACTGCCTCAGACACAGAGAGATTTAGTCTACGAGGACGGTGAGTAGTTGTAACAATCTTAAACATCGAATTAATCTTTCATTAATGAATGCCTTTAAAGAAGCTAAAAATGTTACTGAAAAAACATTTACTTGACATTTTAACAATTAATCATTGGTCAAACTTTTTGATTTAAAAAGTCCACTCGTAGAATTTGAGTTTAAGGGGATTATTGATAATTTTGGAATGAGTCTTCATCCATGGTCACAAATTTTATCAAACAATTTAGATACCCACAGAGACCCTCAGATACCCTGGCCTGTTGAGTTTAGTGGAGGGTGCGTTGGGGAAGACTTCATGAGCTTCGGCTCGATAGTTTACTGTTTTTCTAAAGTAGATTACATACCCTCAAAATAGATCATCACAAAAATGTGGACCCCCCCACCACCTTAGATGTGCCAATTTATTTATGGATGTGAATATCTCATTGTTTATTTTTAGACTATACATATTTAATAGCAGTGTATATTTGTTTGATGCTGTTAAATAATTAATGGTAACACATTGAGAGATTTACAGACAGTATGTGTTATGGCTGGAAAGCCACTGATAGATTCAAATTGGAGGATGTGGAGGATGAGACCAAGCCCCTACATGGGATGTAGCGCCACTGAAATGCCTTGAACATAAATATTTTTTACAATTATACCTCATGCCCATCAAAATTGAAATTTTTGTAATTTTATTATTTTCATCTGACACATTCTTTTTTAAAAATTGTCTGCAGATGATGACAGTGGAGAAGATGACACAGATGTCCCCAACAGGTCCACTATCAAGAAGCAGTCCCAGTTTATAGTGGACAGTAAAACAAAGAGACGTGTTCCAAAAAAGAAAAAGAAGACAAAATAAACACATTATGTATTTTCATAAACATAAACATATTATAAATACAAATACATTTTTTTGTTAAATCTTATTTTTATAAGTTTCAATTAAGTTCAAGGGGAAATAATAAATTTCAAGGAAAAAAAATAATATTAAATCAATTATCTCTCTTTGAATGTATCTCCCTCTTCTGGATTAAAAAAATTCTGAAAAAGTGTTTTTTTAATAAAAATATATTAAAAAGTAAAGAAACAAAGTATAATTTGCAGCTTTCATAGTGTTTTAGAAATGTGGATGTTTATTTATTTTTTTTCTTTAAGTATATAAACAGGCACCTTTTATTACCTATAAAATGTACAGCCATCTCATAAATAATGTTATTCTGCTAAATTATAAAGGTAGAAGCAAACTCAATGTAAATATTGCTGATCAATATGAAAGCATGTGTGATATTTGTTAACAAATAGTTTATCCATGGGATTTTCATTACATGATAAGTCAATGCTATTATTTTTTTTAACTGACTCATTTATTGTTTTTTTTAATTTTATTGTAAATGATAATGACAAATAGTTACACTTTTCCATTGTGATTTTGTAAACTTTGTACTGTATTAGTCATGATTGAATAAAGAAGTGAACAAGTTCAAAATTATTTTGATATTTGTAGTTTTCATATTCATAGCAGAATTCTGATAACTTTTTTAAGCCACTACCCCAAGATATGTAATTTTATGTCAGTTATCACCGATTTTAAAATTACGAAAATCATAAACTTTTGAATTTTATAATGTTTCATTGAATCCATTTATATGGAGAATACAATTTTAAATATCTAAGTACAAAATGAATTTGATAAAATAATTAAATAAAATCCTAAGTAATGAAAAAAAAAAAAAGAAGATATCTTTGAAAAACGCTTTGCTTCAAAATTGGTCAAAATGATCTTTCATTTTTATGGAATGACATCAAAATCGGGGCTTTTTTTAACTCAGAGAAAATTTGAATACCGACATTATTGGGGTAAAATAATTGATTTCTATTTATTGTTTTCATCTTCATTTGATTGAAAAATTCACAAAGGTGTAGTTGCTCTAAAAGGCAGCAGCTGTTTGACTGCCTCCTCGTGAGCAATTTTGAAAACATTTGCATCTCTTGACGGTTTGAGTGTAAGCACTAGCGTCACTAGAGAGTGCGGGGGTTGAGAGTAGTCGGGGGAGTGGGTTGACAGTACTCGGGACATACAGGGCTAGAAGCACTGAGCATTTTACTAATGTCTTTCGAGCCACCTATACCCTCAAGATTTCCTTGGATAATTTACCCCAGTTGGCCGACCACCGATTTAGAGTCATGGTAAACAGATGTCTGCATTCTTGATGTAGCAGACAATAGTAGGAAAATGAGTTTGTAGGTGTCCAATTCTTGTATACTTAATTGGTTTAATTAATCGTGTTTGTAGGTGTCCGATTCTTGAGTACTTCATTCGATTAATTCATCGTGTTTGTAGGTGTCCAATTCTTGTGTACTTCAATGGATTAATTTAGCGTGTTTGTAGGTGTCCAATTCTTATGTACTTCATTGGATTAAATTAGCATGTTTGTAGGTGTCCAATTGTTGTGTACTTTATTTGGGTTAATTCATCATGTTCTTTTACCTGTTGTTAACACGTCGAAATAACACTGAATTAACACTGAATTAACACTGAATTAACACTGAATTAACTCTGAATTAACACTGAATTAACACTGAATTAACACTGAATTAACGCTGAATTAACACTGAATTAACACTGAATTAACACTGAATTAAAACTGAATTAACACTGAATTAACGGTGAATTAAAACTGAATTAACACTGAATTAACGCCGAGTTAACACAAGTCTTTTCCCATAATTAATGCAACTTTAATATTAAAGATATTTCCATAGAATTCACATTTCATTAACACATGCATTTAGCGCAGCTCGCTATCAGAGAGATAAAAAAACACAGCCGCCTTCCACAAAGTTTCTTTCTCGACTGCTGACTTATCAACACGTACGTCACGAAACAGACTAGGTAATACGTCATTCTAAGCATAAATATACGTCACCAAGTCAAGCGCGGGAAGAGCGTTCACTAACTAATTAATCTCTCAAACTCACACCGCGTAATCAAACATAATATCCAGTCGCAACAATTAATAGTGAACTCCCATACTGGAAAGTGAGTCTATATGTTGCGTGTCAAATAAACGTTTTTTTGTAAGTGTATGTGTTGTGTGTGGGGTGGCTAATGAAAGTGTTTAAAAATATGTTGACAAATCAGAAAGTAGAAATTAGTCTTTATATGAGACAGCAGAAAACAGTTAAAGGGATACCATATGTTGATGACGATGGTAACAGCAAAGAGGATGCCATATGTTGATGACGATGGTAACAGCAAAGGGGATGCAATATGTTGATGACGATGGTAACAGCAAAGGGGATGCAATATGTTGATGACGATGGTAACAGCAAAGGGGATGCCATATGTTGATAACGATGGTAACAGCAAAGGGGATGCCATATGTTGATAACGATGGTAACAGTAAAGGGGATGCCATATGTTGATAACGATGGTAACAGTAAAGGTGATGCCATATGTTGATAACGATGGTAACAGCAAAGGGGATGCCATATGTTGATAACGATGGTAACAGTAAAGGTGATGCCATATGTTGATAACGATGGTAACAGTAAAGGTGATGCCATATGTTGATAACGATGGTAACAGCAAAGGGGATGTCATATGTTGATAACGATGGTAACAGTAAAGGGGATGCCATATGTTGATAACGATGGTAACAGTAAAGGGGATGCAATATGTTGATAACGATGGTAACAGTAAAGGGGATGCCATATGTTGATAACGATGGTAACAGCAAAGGGGATGCCATATGTTGATAACGATGGTAACAGTAAAGGGGATGCCATATGTTGATAACGATGGTAACAGTAAAGGGGATGCCATATGTTGATAACGATGGTAACAGCAAAGGGGATGCCATTATGTTGATAACGATGGTAACAGTAAAGGGGATGCCATATGTTGATAACGATGGTAACAGCAAAGGGGATGCCATATGTTGATAACGATGGTAACGGATGCCATTATGTTGATAACGATGGTAACAGTAAAGGGGATGCCATATGTTGATAACGATGGTAACAGTAAAGGGGATGCCATATGTTGATAACGATGGTAACAGTAAAGGTGATGCCATATGTTGATAACGATGGTAACAGCAAAGGGGATGCCATATGTTGATAACGATGGTAACAGTAAAGGTGATGCCATATGTTGATAACGATGGTAACAGTAAAGGTGATGCCATATGTTGATAACGATGGTAACAGCAAAGGGGATGCCATATGTTGATAACGATGGTAACAGTAAAGGGGATGCCATATGTTGATAACGATGGTAACAGTAAAGGGGATGCCATATGTTGATAACGATGGTAACAGTAAAGGGGATGCCATATGTTGATAACGATGGTAACAGTAAAGGGGATGCCATATGTTGATGACGATGGTAATAGCAAAGGGGATGCCATTATGTTGATAACGATGGTAGCAGTAAAGGGGATGGCATATGTTGATAACGATGGTAACAGTAAAGGGGATGCCATATGTTGATAACGATGGTAACAGTAAAGGGGATGCCATATGTTGATGACGATGGTAATAGCAAAGGGGATGCCATTATGTTGATAACGATGGTAACAGTAAAGGTGATGCCATATGTTGATAACGATGGTAACAGTAAAGGGGATGCCATATGTTGATAACGATGGTAACAGTAAAGGGGATGCCATATGTTGATAACGATGGTAACAGTAAAGGGGATGCCATATGTTGATGACGATGGTAATAGCAAAGGGGATGCCATTATGTTGATAACGATGGTAGCAGTAAAGGGGATGGCATATGTTGATAACGATGGTAACAGTAAAGGGGATGCCATATGTTGATAACGATGGTAACAGTAAAGGGGATGCCATATGTTGATGACGATGGTAATAGCAAAGGGGATGCCATTATGTTGATAACGATGGTAACAGTAAAGGTGATGCCATATGTTGATAACGATGGTAACAGCAAAGGGGATGCCATATGTTGATAACGATGGTAACAGTAAAGGTGATGCCATATGTTGATAACGATGGTAACAGTAAAGGTGATGCCATATGTTGATAACGATGGTAACAGCAAAGGGGATGCCATATGTTAATAACGATGGTAACAGTAAAGGGGATGCCATATGTTGATAACGATGGTAACAGTAAAGGGGATGCCATATGTTGATAACGATGGTAACAGTAAAGGGGATGCCATATGTTGATAACGATGGTAACAGTAAAGGGGATGCCATATGTTGATGACGATGGTGATAGCAAAGGGGATGCCATTATGTTGATAACGATGGTAGCAGTAAAGGGGATGGCATATGTTGATAACGATGGTAACAGTAAAGGGGATGCCATATGTTGATAACGATGGTAACAGTAAAGGGGATGCCATATGTTGATGACGATGGTAACAGCAAAGGGGATGCCATTATGTTGATAACGATGGTAACAGCAAAGGGGATGCCATATGTTGATAACGATGGTAACAGCAAAGGGGATGCCATATGTTGATAACGATGGTAACAGTAAAGGTGATGCCATATGTTGATGACGATGGTAATAGCAAAGGGGATGCCATTATGTTGATAACGATGGTAACAGCAAAGGGGATGCCATATGTTGACGATGGTAATAGCAAAGGAGATGCCATTATGTTGATAACGATGGTAACAGCAAAGGGGATGCCATATGTTGATGACGATGGTAATAGCAAAGGGGATGCCATTATGTTGATAACGATGGTAACACTAAAGGGAAACCTGTATGTTGATGACGATGTCATTGAAGGGGAATTTTTTTTATTGCTTACAAACTTAGACCCAAACAAAGGTAAAAGATTTTACAATCAAAGTTGTCTGTACAGATGTGTCCTACAATCTCAGTCTAAAAAGGATTGTAAAATAGATACAGCCCAAACATCACTCCATAACTCAATCCATAACACAATCCATAACTCAATCCATAACACAATCCATCTATCTTTATAACTTTTAACGTCAGTTCACACGATCGAAGTAGCTTCAAATTCGTGTCAAATATTTGTATGAACGCACCGTTTTGTGCGTGGTTTCTTTTATTGGACAAACATTGGAATTTGATCCAATAGTAATTTGAAAGCTGTGAAAGGCTTCATAAAAATATTGCATCAAATACATGATCGAAAATTTGATCTTGTGAACCGACCCTTAGGGTTGAGGTCATTTTGATGAGTTTTGTTCTCTTCATTTTACTAACATCTCACCAAAACTATACAGTATACTAACATAAAAAAGATTGCTATTTGCACAAGCAATCCAGCCAACTGTAAGCTGCACATACGGAGCTGTGACACCATAAGCTATTTGGACACCTTGTGTATGGAAATTGTGATCAGACCTTTGCCCTTCATTCATGTGAAATCGAAAACTCGATGGCCAGAGCCCCTTGTTTTCTCGCTATACCCAAACTGTCTTTTAAGTAAGACAGGGACATTGGCCCGCTAAACAATTAATGTTCAGTCCATTAACGATGAAATCAAGTTTTCGTGAACTATATTGTATGATGTTGATTGTATGATGTTGATTGTCTTTTTTTTTGTTGTTAAAAGGGTTATGTGTGATCAAGGGGCGAAATCTTAAAGAGCTCAAAACTGATGAATGATGAAACGAAGCTGTTTGAAATCCCTTGACAAGAGTTACTTCTTGTCACTCACGTTTTAACCAATGAAATCAAGACAAACTTTTTGTCCTTATCGGTTATGAAAACGGAAGAATAATAAATAAATTTCAAAAATAATAAAAATGATTTGTTTTGTTATTTTAAACAATTTAGTAGATTTTGTATGTATAAATATAATATATATATATATATAATATGACATTCATTAAACTCATGGAGTCAACCCTGCCTGGCCTATCACGGAATTTTGCTATTGAAAATAGCTTTCTATTTGATTCGAGTTTGAACTTTGACCCTAATCTCTCCCAGATTTTTCTGCATCAATTATTCAAAGTTCTTCGTGTCATCACCTTGTTTAAATAATTTCCTATCTTTTTTTTTTTTTTGATTAAAATTATCCTTGAATTTAAGATTTTTGAATAGTTAAAAATGTATTTGTACAATTATATCAGCTATAAGTTTTTTCAATGGCAGGCGTCCATTGAACGAGCCGAACATTGGTTAAGGCTGTGGTAGAGGTCAATGGAGCAAAGACCAGGTTATGGTAATGAAACGTAATTGACATACACATGACAACATCAACATTTTAAAATAATAAAAACAATCTTTGAGAGAGCAAATACATTAAAATATCAAAGAGTTACCTTAAATGGGCTCAATGGAATGAGCAAGGATGTGAAGTCAATTATAAACATCATCAGGCAAATGTTAATATTTTAGTCTTCAAGAGCTCATATTAAGCAGAAACCTGTCAGTGGGAGCAAAGAAAACCCTATACGTCACTATAATAAGACCAGTAATGGTGTATGTTAGGTGGACACGGACCCTCGTCACTATAATAAGACCAGTAATGGTGTATGTTAGGTGGACACGGACCCTCGTCACTATAATAAGACCAGTAATGGTGTATGTTAGGTAGACACGGACCCTCATCAAGAAAGCTGACGGCCAGCTCAATGCAATGAGAGGAAAATCCTCAGATGAAATGGGAAAATGATGATTTGAGAATTCAGACGAATCAAGAAATATCCAGAACTGTGACGACCCTTCCATAGTCGCCCCAACCAAACAAGCAAATGACGGAACGCCTCAAGATGACGTCAGATCAAAGAGGAGCATTTGTGGTTTACAGACTGAGACCAGGGGGCAGACTGGGACCATCCGCGCAAAAAGACGAAAACACACGGATTGCTCCGAAGGGAAGGGTATGGTGGAGCAGACCAGAGCCCTACATGGTCATTGGTGCCACTGATGATGATTAATTACACTACAGCTTTCCAACCGTTTCAGTTGTACTTGTACCTCTCATTGACACTATTCTTTTGCTGACCTCTCGGACACTACGTCTCAGCTAAGTGCTATATTTTCTTATACATTTTATTGGTTTTTTTCTGTTATTTGTTCGCTGACGAAGGCTTCCTGCCGACACGTTCGTTGTTTTGTTGCGTTCCTTTTTTTCAGGTGTAACCTTACTGTGTTTTACTTATTACCTACCTCTCATTACATTTTGTTTTACCATTAAAAATTTCATTTGCTTATATTGCTAAACATATTAAATATCACTATTTAACATAAATTTAAAAAAATGATAAATTGTATTATTTTGTTTATATGTAGTCTATTTACTGGTGGGACTCAAACAAAAATGATGGAGAGGTTAAAAAAGTATTCATAGTCCAAGGAGAAATGATCAAATACCAATTTAAACAAATGTTGTTGTGGAGATTGAGGAAAGAGCTAACACCAGGCAAGTGTTGATTTGAAGAGAAAAAAGATAACATGATACAAAGAAACGTATCGGCAAAAAGCCTCCTTCGGCGAATCAGATAAATTAAAAATAAAAATAACTTTGATTGGATGAGATAATAATAAATGGGGAGAAGGGGGTGGAGCGAAGAAAGGGACACCAAGTTTTAATATCATAAAAATTTACAAATGTCTAAAAATAAATTCCAATTTTCCTCTTTCTACTCTTTTCATATTTTTTTTAGGAACTCAGACGGGTCATATATTTGTTCAACTTTTCTTGGGTTCATGAACCCGTTAACAAACATCCATCTGGTGCAGACGACTCAAATTTAGGGTCAACGGACGAACACAGACATATCAAGATGAAAATGTTCAGAATCACAAACGATCTCTGATTTATGGCGAGAACCATGATAGTGTTGCATCAACATTGCACTTAATGACAAGTGTGGTGGTGGGATCTGGATATACTCTTGCTTTACGTGTGGACACTTTTACGACCAGGTTAGCAATCTTTTTGACGTGTGCTATGTTATTAAACCAGTAAATATGAAAACGCATACAACAAAAACATACAAGTGTGAGATGCAAAGTTTGACTTACCCCCCCCCCTTTTTTACGCGTTACCACAACACAAGGGTCAATAACAACGCTACCTCCCCCCCCGGGCGTGTGTATGTATGTGTGTGAGCCGTATGTATATGTATATAAATGTATGTGTGTGTAAGTGTGTGATCGTGTGTGCGTCTGTGAGCCGTTTGGTGCTACTAGTTAAACTTGTCCGTCATGAGATAACAGATGAGTTTTTGTCATTTACATTTTCATATGACGTCTTTGTTTGATTTAACTTCCTGTATCGGGGGAAGGGGAGAAACGAACAAAGAGCACAAGTGACTTAACCTAAAGACAATCGATGGGGGAAATGACACTATTCTATCAACATGCACCGCCAGAGTTGTGCAATAGTCTCTACAATACTGTGCAATTGTCCGTATTGCTCAAGTGACCAGGTCTTAGCTCTGTCATTTTCACCTAAACGCGGTCTGAAATAATCACGTTTTACAGCACAAGGAAACACAATATAGACAAATATTTAAAAAAACCATCATATTAACACAAAGAAACAATTATGTTTATTACATTATAATTATATTACCTGGCTTATAATAATGTTCCTTCATTAAAAAAAAAACAACTCAATTAAGTCCTAGCAACCTCTGCATCAAATTCATGACGATTCCCTTATGACGCCTTTTGTCCGACCAGCTGCGCGGAGAGCGGGAAACTGCGGTATAGAAAATAGTTGATTCTCCATAAAAGCTAATGATTAAAGCTTCCAGGTCTAAATATAGAGATCTCCAGTGAGACTGCGTCGTTGTCTCTTCGAGATGGACAAATGAGCGCGCACAGACACAAATATAAACAAACAAACACACACACACAATACACACATACAAACAACACACACACACTTACACATAAGAAACACACAAATACACACACAACATACAACACACCAAAACACAAAAACAGCACAGTTTAGACACAGACACACAAACAGCTCACACATACACACACAGGCATGTATGCGCATACACAAACACACATACTGTAAGCACAAAAACTCCTTTCCACCACTCCCTTCCCCCTTTCCGTTCCCCAAATCCGTTCCACTCCCCCCCCCCATTCTTCGTTCCTCTACTCCATCCCCCCACTCTGGGTCCCCCACTCCGGGTCCCCCATTCCGGGTCCCCACTCTGGGTCCCCCCCTCCTGGTCCCCCACTCCGGGTCCCCCACTCTGGGTCCCCCACTCCGGGTCCGCCCTCCGGGTCCCCCACTCTGGGTCCCCCACTCCGTGTCCCCCATTCTGGGTCCCCCACTCCGGGTCCCAAACTCCGGGTCCCCCACTCCGTTCTCCAAATCCTCCCCACTCAGTTCCCACACTTCTTCCTTTCTCCATTACTAACCACCCCCCCACCGCCACCATAATAACTATATTTCTTTGACCTTGACTTCCACCATTTAAATACATAACATTTCATCGCCTGTAATAAGCTAGTAATTAAAGATTTTAACATGCATGACATGATCGCATGTCCTGTCACGTACATATGACGCATCCCCGGTTGGCCCTTCTTGGCAGGTCTATAATGTCAACCATCAGAAATTCAGACTTTGGTTCCGGATCTTGGCCCTATTCGTCCTGTTCGCCCGGTTTCGATGAAAACAGCGGTTCTCAACCTTTGGGTTGCGACCCCTTTGGGGGTCGAACGACACTTACACCGGGGTCGCCTTAGACCACCGGAAAACACATATTGATGAAGTAGAACTGAATATAATTATATGGTTGGTGGTCACCACAACATGAGGAAGTGTATTAAAAGGTCGATGCATTAGGAAGGTTGAAAACCACTGTAACAAAATGTTATATTATTTAAAAACCCAAATAAACGTGCGTCTATTTTTTTTAAAAAGAGCTTACACATCCTGCGCGAGACGGATCCAAGGGTGCCCACGCGTCGTCATTCATGCATTGCCTCAAGTACTGCATACTGTAAACTAACGTGTCGGATTTCAAAGACAGTATATATTGATGGGACGGTCGGGCGTTCTCAAACGTAGATACTCCAATCTTGCATACACACTCTTAAGGCTTATAGAGCAATATTAATGAAATAGATATAGCCCGCAAAACATTGGCGACAGCAGTGCGTGAACTTCCCGTCTACTAAAGTTACTTGAAAAAACATGAACTCAAGTAACGCACCTTTAAGAATCCCAATTTTTGCTACACCCCTCCCCCCCCCCCCCCCCCCCATGATACGTCCCCGCACACTTTTATTTCACGCCCATGAACTCTATTAAATATTCTGATGTCCAAACCACTTTTAAACCGTATATTTTTTACACTATATTTAAATTGAGACGATTTCATTTCCAGAAAAGAAAATATTGCGCACGAAGCGCAATTGCGTTATTTAAAAAAAATCGTTTAGCGCAGTTATCCGGAATTATCTTTTGCGCGCTATCCGGATATGAAAGCAGTCAAACCATAAGCAAAATATATATAAGAGATGATACACAAGATTGTTTTGATACATTTCAGCATCAGTTTGTAAACATTTCAGCATCAGTTTGTAAACATTTCAGCATCAGTTTGTAAACATTTCAGCATAAGTTTGTAAACATTTCAGCATCAGTTTGTAAACATTTCAGCATCAGTTCGTAAACATTTCAGCATCAGTTTGTAAACATTTCAGCATCAGTTTGTAAACATTTCAGCATCAGTTTGTAAACATTTCAGCATCAGTTTGTAAACATTTGCTTTTTTATATCGTCATCATTTAATTGCGGATTGAAGCAATGTCCCCAGCTGTCAATGTCCCCAGCTGTCAATGTCCCCAGCTGTCCATGTCCCAGCTGTCAATGTCCCCAGCTGTCAATGTTCCCAGCTGTCAATGTTTCCAGCTGTCAATGTCCCCAGCTGTCAATGTCCCCAGCTGTCAATGTCCCCAGCTGTCAATGTCCCAGCTGTCAATGTTACCAGCTGTCAATGACCCCAGCTGTCAATGTCCCCAGCTGTCAATGTCCCAGCTGTCAATGTCCCCAGCTGTCAATGTTCCCAGCTGTCAATGTTTCCAGCTGTCAATGTCCCCAGCTGTCAATGCCCCCAGCTGTAAATGTCCCCAGCTGTCAATGTCCCAGCTGTCAATGTCCCAGTGGTCAATGTCCCCAGCTATGAGGGAAATGCTATCAGAAATGCTGACAATTTTATGAAAAAATAAATTCTTGTTATGTATACAACCAAACAAAAAAATGAATGGTCGTTAACACGCCATCTTATTCACTTTATCGAGTACATCTGTTTCCGTTGGGTAGGGTAAGCAGACGTAAGGTCAGTTCAAACGGTGTCACGCTTCATCTACCCGGGCAAACCCCCCCCCCCCCCCCTTGGAACATAGCGTGCAGTTGGCCGCGGCTGTACAAATAGAATGTCCATTAGGGCGATAATGGTAGAACCAAACGCCGAATGAGAGCAGGGCCCGGACACAGTGGCGTAGCGAGCTTAACTCGCGCCCGGGGCACAATACCTTTTTAGCGCACCCCCCCCCAATTTAAAAACTATACAATATTATATGTAAAATATACCATTTGGCGCCCATTTGTGAGTAGCGCCCGGGGCATGATGCCCCCTTGCCCCCCTCGCTACGCCACTGCCCGGACCTGAGCAACTCTGCTCCTGCATCTCTGACGTCAGACCTGAGAGTGCAAGCTTTAAAGAAAAATAACAGGCATCAGATTATTCATCAGATTATTCATCAGATTATTCATCAGATTATTCATTAGATTATTCATCAGATTACGCTATGGCTTTGTGTTCATAAAAACGATGAAAATATTTTCAAAAAAAATAATCTTACAATGAATATCAACGATGAGAAAAGAAATACATTGTACAGACTGAAAGTATGTCATGAAAATAACAACAACAAAAAAATAACACTTTTGTACAGATTGAAAGTATGCCATTAGAATAATAAAAAAAAACCCACTTTGTACAGATTGAAAGTATGCCATGAGAATAACAACACAAAAAACCCATTTTGTACAGATTGAAAGTATGCCATGAGAATAACAACACAAAAAACCCATTTTGTACAGATTGAAAGTATGCCATGAGAATAACAAAAAAACCACTTTGTACAGATTGAAAGTATGCCATTAGAATAACAAAAAACCACTTTGTACAGATTGAAAGTATGCCATTAGAATATCAACAAAAAAAACCACTTTGTACAGATTGAAAGTATGTCATTAGAATATAAAAAAAACCCACTTTGTACAGATTGAAAGTATGCCATTAGAATATCAACAAAAAACCCCACTTTGTACAGATTGAAAGTATGTCATTAGAATATCAACAAAAAAAACCCCTTTGTACAGATTGAAAGTATGCCATTAGAATATCAACAAAAAAAACCACTTTGTACAGATTGAAAGTATGTCATTAGAATATCAACAAAAAAAACCACTTTGTACAGATTGAAAGTATGCCATTAGAATATCAACAAAAAAAAACACTTTGTACAGATTGAAAGTATGTCATTAGAATATCAACAAAAAAAACCACTTTGTACAGATTGAAAGTATGTCATGAGAATAACAACAAAAAAACCCACTTTGTACAGATTGAAAGTATGCCATTAGAATATTAACAAAAAACCCACTTTGTACAGATTGAAAGTATGTCATTAGAATATCAACAAAAAAACCCACTTTGTACAGATTGAAAGTATGCCATTAGAATATCAACAAAAAAACCCACTTTGTACAGATTGAAAGTATGTCATTAGAATATCAACAAAAAAAACCACTTTGTACAGATTGAAAGTATGCCATTAGAATATCAACAAAAAAACCCACTTTGTACAGATTGAAAGTATGCCATTAGAATATCAACAAAAAAACCCACTTTGTACAGATTGAAAGTATGCCATTAGAATAACATTAAGAAACCGATGATAAAGAAACCACGTGAGCTAAGAGCTATTCTTTTCTCCTCACCCATCCTCACACCCCTTTTGTGTGTGGACAACCTCCCACCCTTTTTGTGTGTGGACAACCTCACACCATTTTTGTGTGTGGACAACCTCACGCCCTTTTTTGTGTGGTTCTTATAATGGTAAAGTTACTCTGTCACCAAATTCCTTTTCTTTTTGTTGTTGTTTGTTTGTTTGTTTGTTTGTTTGATCTTTCTTAAAATATAACTCTGTCTTGTCAATAATTTCTCAACAAATAATAATTAAGCCTTCTCAAACAATGTCTCCATCTTTAGCCTATAGGTCAGGCGGCATAACCTTACAACCCAAACAGGCGCCATAGGTGTAATTGTACCGTCATAAGGCGGCCTAGGTGTAATTGTACCTTCATATGGCGGCCTAGGTGTAATTGTACCTTCATATGGCGGCCTAGGTGTAATTGTACCTTCATATGGCGGCCTAGGTGTAATTGTACCTTCATATGGCGGCCTAGGTGTAATTGTACCTTCATACATTTCCGACTATCCGAAACGACGATTTCCCGAATTGCTTTTTTTTTTTTTTGTGTGTGTGTTTGACCCTTCTCTTATGTACTATGTATATGCTATAACATCTCATGTACACCGTGAATTCGATTACATCTCATGCATCCCGGGACTCACGTCTCACGTACACTGTGGAGTCTATAACAGCTGCTCATAGGAGAAACCTTAAGAGATTCCTTGTCTTCAAACAAGCATCCTGAAATTTTCATTTACTTTAATCCACGCGCTAATTCCTTGTCCCTGAAGTATTTAGAATATTAATGACTGATTGTTAGAAAAGTTTGTATTAGTGAAGTCAACGTTTTCAGTTTTTCCAAGGGAAGGAACTCTTTAAGCCATTATGGAGATAGCGCCCAACCCCCAATCACCCCACCCACTTTTCTTTTCCTTTACAGTTATTCCATCCAACTTTTGTCTCAGCTTCATGCCTAGAGGTTTCTTATTTTTTATATTTTCAATTAGGCTGCACACCATCTTTGCGGAAATGGGCTTGCTATGATGGTAGGACATAAGAAAAGACCACTCGCCATCTTAAAACCAACACGGCCGGAAGTGCGCAAGAATAAAAGGGCGGGTAACGTCCCGCGCTCTTCCGGATAGCTCGCGGCAATCATTGGCTCTTACGCTGGACAAACGCGGATTAATATTTCCAGACCCGTATGTTTCTAGCGCAGTATTTGCGCTCCCGAGAAGAGGTTCAAGAGAGCCCTATTTTCTGACAATCACAGCCTCTTTTCTTTTCATTAGAGCCCGCGTTTGGACAGCGCTGTTGACGTAGCATTACGATGCGTCACGTTCGGCAAACATCGGCAAACTTCGGTTAATCTCGCCCAAATCGGCGCTGCTTTCCCCCCCAACGGGGCGTTTTGTTACAATCCTGCGAAGTGGCCTTTTCAGTCAGCGGGCAAATGTTTTCTTAACTTTCGCTCGCTAATCAGCCCCTGAGATTTGCAGCAGACCAGCCCGACAGGGGTCCTTGTAGAAGCACGATCTAAAAGCTTTGCTTCATTGACGAGGGTGGCCTCTAAGAGAATCGAGGTCATTAATTAAATTTAATATCTTCGAATGTGTTTCTTCCCGTCCTCGTGAAGTTTCCTTTTCATTGATTGGTTGAATCCGTTGCCATGACATTCAAAAGTAATCTAGCCTTTTGGGGTTTTAACCCCTTTTCAAACGATCAAATTTTATTTTTAGATTTATATGCATTTAATTGTCCTACATTTTTAATTCTAGCCCGTGGACGCAATGATTGGTCAGATGTAGCCCATGTTTGGTCAGATTTTGCCTGTGGTTGGTCAGATGTAGCCCGAATTCGTTAGATGTAGCTCGTGGTTGATCAGACGTTGCCCACTTTGGTAAGATGTTGCCCATTGTTGGTAGGATGTAGCCCGTGATTGGTAGGATGTAGCCCGTGATTGGTAGGATGTAGCCCGTGATTGGTAGGATGTAGCCCGTGGTTGGTCAGATGTAACTCGTGGTTGGTCAGATGTTGCCCATGTTGTCAGATGTTGCCCATGGTTGGTCAGATGTAATTCGTGGTTGGTCAGATGTAGCCCGTGGTTGGTAGGATGTAGCCCGTGATTGGTAGGATGTAGCCCGTGGTTGGTAGGATGTAGCCCGTGATTGGTAGGATGTAGCCCGTGATTGGTAGGATGTAGCCCGTGGTTGGTAGGATGTAGCCCGTGATTGGTAGGATGTAGCCCGTGGTTGGTCAGATGTAGCCCGTGGTTGGTAGGATGTAGCCCGTGATTGGTAGGATGTAGCCCGTGGTTGGTAGGATGTAGCCCGTGATTGGTAGGATGTAGCCCGTGATTGGTAAGATGTAGCCCGTGGTTGGTAGGATGTAGCCCGTGATTGGTAGGATGTAGCCCGTGGTTGGTCAGATGTAGCCCGTGATTGGTAGGATGTAGCCCATGATTGGTAGGATGTAGCCCGTGATTGGTAGGATGTAGCCCGTGGTTGGTAGGATGTAGCCCGTGATTGGTAGGATGTAGCCCGTGGTTGGTCAGATGTAGCCCGTGATTGGTAGGATGTAGCCCGTGGTTGGTAGGATGTAGCCCGTGATTGGTAGGATGTAGCCCGTGATTGGTAGGATGTAGCCCGTGGTTGGTCAGATGTAACTCGTGGTTGGTCAGATGTAATTCGTGGTTGGTCAGATGTTGCCCATGTTGTCAGATGTTGCCCATGGTTGGTCAGATGTAATTCGTGGTTGGTCAGATGTAGCCCGTGGTTGGTAGGATGTAGCCCGTGATTGGTAGGATGTAGCCCGTGGTTGGTAGGATGTAGCCCGTGATTGGTAGGATGTAGCCCGTGATTGGTAGGATGTAGCCCGTGGTTGGTAGGATGTAGCCCGTGATTGGTAGGATGTAGCCCGTGGTTGGTCAGATGTAGCCCGTGGTTGGTAGGATGTAGCCCGTGATTGGTAGGATGTAGCCCGTGGTTGGTAGGATGTAGCCCGTGATTGGTAGGATGTAGCCCGTGATTGGTAAGATGTAGCCCGTGGTTGGTAGGATGTAGCCCGTGATTGGTAGGATGTAGCCCGTGGTTGGTCAGATGTAGCCCGTGATTGGTAGGATGTAGCCCATGATTGGTAGGATGTAGCCCGTGATTGGTAGGATGTAGCCCGTGGTTGGTAGGATGTAGCCCGTGATTGGTAGGATGTAGCCCGTGGTTGGTCAGATGTAGCCCGTGATTGGTAGGATGTAGCCCGTGGTTGGTAGGATGTAGCCCGTGATTGGTAGGATGTAGCCCGTGATTGGTAGGATGTAGCCCGTGGTTGGTCAGATGTAACTCGTGGTTGGTCAGATGTAGCCCGTGGTTGGTAGGATGTAGCCCGTGATTGGTAGGATGTAGCCCGTGATTGGTAGGATGTAGCCCGTGATTGGTAGGATGTAGCCCGTGGTTGGTAGGATGTAGCCCGTGATTGGTAGGATGTAGCCCGTGGTTGGTCAGATGTAGCCCGTGGTTGGTAGGATGTAGCCCGTGATTGGTAGGATGTAGCCCGTGGTTGGTAGGATGTAGCCCGTGATTGGTAGGATGTAGCCCGTGATTGGTAGGATGTAGCCCGTGGTTGGTAGGATGTAGCCCGTGATTGGTAGGATGTAGCCCGTGGTTGGTCAGATGTAGCCCGTGGTTGGTAGGATGTAGCCCGTGATTGGTAGGATGTAGCCCGTGGTTGGTAGGATGTAGCCCGTGATTGGTAGGATGTACCCCGTGATTGGTAAGATGTCGCCCGTGGTTGGTAGGATGTAGCCCGTGATTGGTAGGATGTAGCCCGTGGTTGGTCAGATGTAGCCCGTGATTGGTAGGATGTAGCCCGTGATTGGTAGGATGTAGCCCGTGATTGGTAGGATGTAGCCGTGGTTGGTAGGATGTAGCCCGTGATTGGTAGGATGTAGCCCGTGGTTGGTCAGATGTAGCCCGTGATTGGTAGGATGTAGCCCGTGGTTGGTAGGATGTAGCCCGTGATTGGTAGGATGTAGCCCGTGATTGGTAGGATGTAGCCCGTGGTTGGTCAGATGTAACTCGTGGTTGGTCAGATGTAGCCCGTGGTTGGTAGGATGTAGCCCGTGATTGGTAGGATGTAGCCCGTGATTGGTAGGATGTAGCCCGTGATTGGTAGGATGTAGCCCGTGATTGGTAGGATGTAGCCCGTGATTGGTCAGATGTAGCCCGTGATTGGTAGGATGTAGCCCGTGGTTGGTAGGATGTAGCCCGTGATTGGTAGGATGTAGCCCGTGATTGGTAGGATGTAGCCCGTGGTTGGTCAGATGTAACTCGTGGTTGGTCAGATGTAGCCCGTGGTTGGTAGGATGTAGCCCGTGATTGGTAGGATGTAGCCCGTGATTGGTAGGATGTAGCCCGTGATTGGTAGGATGTAGCCCATGGTTGGTCAGATGTAATTCGTGGTTGGTCAGATGTTGCCCATGGTTGTCAGATGTTGCCCATGGTTGGTCAGATGTAATTCGTGGTTGGTCAGATGTTGCCCATGGTTGTCAGATTTTGCCCATGGTTGGTCAGATGTTGCCCATGGTTGGTGAGATGGTGCCCATGGTTGGTCAGATGGTGCCCGTGGTTGGTCAGATGGTGCCCGTGGTTGATCAGATGTTGCCCGTGGTTGGTCAGATGTAACTCGTGGTTGGTCAGATGTTGCCCATGGTTGGTCAGATGTTGCCCATGGTTGACTATTGCTGTAGCTATGGCTGTGACTTCGTGTGCTATTGCTAACTTGTTAATCCATAATTTTGCTCATGCTTTATATTAATTTATTTAACTTTTCCACGACTATCGTTACGTAATCCGATTAGAGCTGAATTTTAAAAAAAATATACTTGCAGGACATATAATGCTCCCTGAGATTTTAATTCTTAATGAGATGTTAATTCTTAATGAGATGCTAATGCTTAATGAGATTTTAATTCTTAATGAGATGTTAATTCTTAATGAGATGCCAATGCTTAATGAGATGCTAATTCTTAATGAGATGCTAGTTCTTAATGAGATGCTAATTCTTAATGAGATGCTACTTCTTAATAAGATGATAATTCTTAATGAGAGGCTAGTTATTAATGATATGCTAATTCTTAATGAGATGCTAATTCTTAATGAGATGCTAACTTTTAATGAGATGCTATTTCTTACATTGAACACAGCTGCGATACTTCCCCTGATTCTGACCATAAAACCGAAGACAAATCTGCGGTTGTCGTCCTTGGCATACGAGTCAACTAATTTGTTTGTTTTCGGAGCCTTAGCCTTTTGAGTTTCTCACACATGGCGAAGTCAACCTTTGAACTCTGGACAATGTATAATTCTGAGGTTGATCACGAGCCTTTCTTTAGCGGTAAGGGAACAAATCATATCCATATCCATTTCGCAATCGTCAGTTAGAAAAAAATTATCCAAGAGCACACACAAACCCATGGGAAAAAAAACGTGTTTTTCCGCGCATTCTTCATCCAATGCTTAAAAGCCCCCATCTCGCAAAATACCCCCACAACGCCCCACCCGCTGTTAAAGTGCTCCCCCGAGTTAATTTTCTCAGCCGTATCACTCACAGCTTCCCATTGTTGTCTAGCTCTTCCTCCAACTGCGGCGTGTTCACAGCAGCTGATCCTGGAACGCCATCGAACCCCCCCCCCCCCATTTTTTTTCCTCCATAGACCCTCTGCGGGTAGCTTTATCCTTTATCTCCGGCGATGAAGTTCACGTCTTCCTGTCTACTGACAACCAAACGATAAGATAAGAAGACTTTCTTCTAATTTTTTGTAGCCTTTATGACAAGTTTCTCTCCTTTCTTTTTTTTTAAAATTTGTGTTTTTACTTGACGCTTACAAACCATAATGAAAGTATATTAAGCCAAAAACTAGGTTGCTGTGACTAAGTTTACACCTGGTACTACACCTGACATACTTGGGACAAGAAAGCCGTCACCAAACTGTCATGTCAACCAGACACCGTTATGACAAGTCAAATTGTCGATACTTTCAAGACATCTCAAAACAACCCCCATAGCCCCATCCCCCGAAAAAAAATATAATAACCTCAGAGTTTTTCTCACCGTCAGACTAGTGTCCATCACGTGAAGCAATGAACGCCCCTGACAATCAGACCTGTGTCAATGTACGCTCCTGGATTTCTATGTTTCGCGTTTTGTATTAAAGTGCCCCCAGGGGAGATAATGCTGGAGTGATGTGTGCTGGATTAACAAGATATCAGACGTTAATTGTATGGGTCGATACAGGAACTACGCCCTGAGTTGATCTAGATTAAACATACGGGCACTTTATACACATCGTTATTGACAGATGTGACACTGACTGAAATATATATTCAAAAAATATCTTTCATCGCAATGAATATTTTCATGTAATTAAATATTCTGTAGAATGAGTCAAGTTCTCAAACTATTTAAACATTTTGAAAATTGCTGAACGAAATATTTTTGTTCGTTGTAGCTTTGCTTATTTTCTAAGACATTTACGGTCTTGCCTACGTCTTTGGGGGAATTGCATTAAAAAATATACGTGTTCTCTCTAACTCTTTATTCCCCCCCCCCACCCCTTTATCTCTGTCTCTCAGTCTCCCTCTCTCTCTCTCTTTCTTGATTTCTTAGAACAAATAAAAAGCTAGAAGGCTGGCCACCACACGTTAGAAAGCTGACCACCACACGCTGGAAGGCTGACCACCATACGTTAAAGGGCTGACCAACACAACCTAGGAGGGTGACCACCACAAGCTAGAAGGCTCACCACCCCAATGAATTTAAGAACCAGTGGCTAGGTCTCTAACAATATAATCTTTACAAGAACCAGATGAGATTATTACCAATTCCAATAGAGAAATCTCTAGATGACCATCGATATTTTAGGTTAAACCTTTGGATGAAATTACCTTAATACAGCTGACCACTGGTTCTCAAAATATACTTTACAGTGTTTAATGATTTGTTATTACATGTTTGGACTTGGGTTTGGGGAGGGGGGTGTTACTATCACGAATTGTCTGCCCCTTCTCCAAGCATTTTTCCCCCATTTTTTAATTATTAGGTTAAGTAGAGTCTCGTGTCGACAGAACACCTCTGCCAGGCATGACCTCACAGACTAAGATGTAAATGTATAACGAGGGACGCACGGGGGCTCTACCGTTGATTGTCTAGTCGCGGGGGTTAAACCGCTGGGGTTTAGGCACCGTTTTGACAGTTTTTGAAAACAAGACAGGGGGATGATTGCCTGCCGGGGTAATGTTTCTTGACATTACGTGCCTGACCGCCAGGGTCCCGTGCTTGCGTGCCCGCCCGTACCCAAGGTGGCATCACCGCCATTGTCCTGGATAAACCTCGTTTAAGTCATGCTATCGCCCGGGTGTGACTGATTCTAAAACTGGCGTAATCGGGGATGTGAAAGCTGAAAAATTATGAAAATTTCAGAAAGATGATACACGGATATTGTTGTGTGTGTAATTTGTTGGCCGAGCTGGTACAAAGAGAAACATGGTCGGCGCCCCAGTAGGGAAACATGGTCGGTGTCTAACGTAGCTGCATGTTCGAGTTCTTGAATTATGGTAAATTTGGCGGAGAGTAAAAATATTAATGATTCCGAAGGTTGGTCAGCGTGGTCGATCTCACAACCAGACCTGTCATCTGATTCCATAGTAGTGTCTTTTTTAAATGAATCTTTCTGTTAGGGAATATATAGCTTTGGTATTTTGCCAATCAGCGGCTTAGCTTTGGAGGGGTTCGCCCGTCAATTCAAAGTGCTGTTCGGTTCTTTGTGTTATCATTATTATTTTTTTTTCTAGCCAACCGGATATTTGGTGCTATTTTCCAACGGATATTTGACGCTATGTCCTACCAGTTATTTGACACTTTTTCCAAAAATCTGGCCAGAACTATAAGAATGTGTCTGAAATAAACGTCTGTGGGGGGGGGGGGTCCTCCGTCTTCTGAGCCACAGCCATGGCAATGTTTTTTTTCCCAAGAACACCATCTTGTTGTTTGTTTTAAACCCACAGCGACCACTTTATATCTGTAAGATGGACTGCACAGCGACCACTTTATATCTGTAAGATGGACTGCACAGCGACCACTTTATATCTGTAAGATGGACTGCACAGTGACCACTTTATATCTGTAAGATGGACTGCACAGCGACCACTTTATATCTGTAAGATGGACTGCACAGCGACCACTTTATATCTGTAAGATGGACTGCATGTCAGAACCCTATTACAAGGGAATGTTTAGCTGACTAAATGGTAACACTATATATAGCCAGGCTTCAGGGATGGACAGAATTGATTCTACTTTTGGTCAAAATCTATTTCAGTAGTTTATAAGCCACGATTTCACAGTTGGTTAATACCTAAGCATTTCATATTCGGTCAATATTTATGACATATACGCTGGTCAAAGTAAACAGAACTAATTTTGTGTGCTGTCTAATTACCATATTTGATATATTCATGAGTTTTTACTCAGTTAATAAAACACACACACAATTACCAAGACACTTAAAATACACTAATCTTGCTGGAATATCTGAACCCACATTACATCACTCCTTGAAACTGCTCCTGAAATCACGTGGTATTTGATGACTAGTCATTGACATGGAAGAGGGTGGGGCAGAGCGCTGTCTCAGGTTTTAAATTCAAGCCTAATCCAAGAGAAGACGAGCTCAGCTCTGAATGAAAGTGTGGACGTATCACTTTGTCTCTTTAAGGAAGTGATCCAATTTTTTTATATTATTACTGCTTGAACTATATATATATATATAGAGCCGGCTTGGTTGAATTTGAATTTTCATTAATTTAACACACACACACACACACACACACAGGTGTTGATGAAATGACTTTGTGTGAGTATTTGTACAAAAGTGAACTGGAACACGTATTCTTAAGTCTTATTTAAGTCATTGCATTTGACTTCGTTTATTTTGTTATGTTGGTTGAATGAATCAAGGTGCGTAGCTAGAGTGTTTGGCGCCCGGGGACAAGATTCACTTTAAAGTGCTTCCCTTTCTTTTTTTCAACTATCAAACCAATAATTTTCATCAATAAAATAATATCATAGCACATTTAGGCGCCCCTAGCTAGTCAGGCGCCCAGGGACATCGGTGCCCCCTGACCACCCCCCCCACTTAGCTACGCGTCTGGAATAAATACAGGTATCAGGTTGCTTGCATCAACATCGAATAGAGTAGTGTATGTGTAACTCTGGCTGGCCAAGTGGTACAAGGGGCAATATCAACAGAGTACTGCAGTACTTAAATATACTTGGTATACAGTGAATCTGAAAGATGATGCTTCTAGTATAGCAAGAGACTGTTGGTGTCACAGCAGAAGAGGTGACGTCGCTGGACAGGACACATCAAGAGGATGCCGGATTGTAGAGCAGCAAAAGTGATATACAGTCAGAAGCCTAGGGGCAGACGACTCACCGGTCGCCCAAAACTGAAATGGATTGACAATATAGAGAAGATTGTACACCCGTTGGGGGCTCGGATCGATCCGAATGTAAGGATGTGGTGGATCAGGCCAGGGCCCTGCGTGAGCTGTAGCACCACTGATGATGATAATCAAGAGAAAAGATGACGAATAAAAAAACTAAAATGTCTGAAAAGACAGAATTTAAATTTCGAATCGACAAATATATTTTAAAATATAAACACTTTTTATCTTCAAAACAAATTGTATTACCTTTTTTTAATCAACAGACTATACTATAATACTATTTAACAAACTATACTATAATACTATTTAACAAACTATACGATAAAACTATTTAACAAACTATACTATAATGCTATTTAACAAACTATACTATTTAACAAACTATACTATAAAACTATTTCACAAACTATACCATAATACTATTTAACAAACTATACTATTTAACAAACTATACTATAATACTATTTAACAAACTATACTATTTAACAAACTATACTATAATACTATTTAACAAACTATACTATTTAACAAACTATACTATAATACTATTTAACTTTCCATCCAATAATTTTGTAGGCGCATGATCATGAATTTCTTTATTTCCATTGAACAATATAAAAGTGTCATCTTTATGCAGTTTCACGATTTGCCGCGGGACTGCCATCAACATTATCTGAGCTTTTAGTGGAAGGACGAAGAATTGATGGTGGAAGAAAAAGGTGTTGGAATAAGGAAGATACCCCGAAGGAATAAGTGATAGGGAAAATGGGATGTAGCAAGGAAAGAGGAATGGAGGTAGTAAGGTTGGAGGCAGTAAGGATGGAGGTAGTAAGGATGGAGGCAGTAAGGATGGAGGTAGTAAGGATGGAGGTAGTAAGGATGGAGGTAGTAAGGATGGAGGTAGTAAGGATGGAGGTAGTAAGGATGGAGGTAGTAAGGATGGAGGTAGTAAGGATGGAGGTAGTAAGGATGGAGGTAGTAAGGATGGAGGTAGTAAGGATGGAGGTAGTAAGGATGGAGGTAGTAAGGATGGAGGTAGTAAGGATGGAGGTAGTAAGGATGGAGGTAGTAAGGATGGAGGTAGTAAGGATGGAGGTAGTAAGGATGGAGGTAGTAAGGATGGAGGTAGTAAGGATGGAGGTAGTAAGGATGGAGGCAGTAAGGATGGAGGCAGTAAGGATGGAGGCAGTAAGGATGGAGGCAGTAAGGATGGAGGCAGTAAGGATGGAGGAAGTAAGGATGGAGGCAGTAAGGATGGAGGCAGTAAGGATGGAGGCAGTAAGGATGGAGGCAGTAAGGATGGAGGCAGTAAGGATGGAGGCAGTAAGGATGGAGGCAGTAAGGATGGAGGCAGTAAGGATGGAGGCAGTAAGGATGGAGGCAGTAAGGATGGAGGCAGTAAGGATGGAGGTAGTAAGGATGGAGGCAGTAAGGATGGAGGTAGTAAGGATGGAGGTAGTAAGGATGGAGGTAGTAAGGATGGAGGTAGTAAGGATGGAGGTAGTAAGGATGGAGGTAGTAAGGATGGAGGTAGTAAGGATGGAGGTAGTAAGGATGGAGGTAGTAAGGATGGAGGTAGTAAGGATGGAGGTAGTAAGGATGGAGGTAGTAAGGATGGAGGTAGTAAGAATGGAGGTAGTAAGGATGGAGGTAGTAAGGATGGAGGTAGTAAGGATGGAGGTAGTAAGGATGGAGGCAGTAAGGATGGAGGCAGTAAGGATGAAGGCAGTAAGGATGGAGGTAGTAAGGATGGAGGTAGTAAGGATGGAGGTAGTAAGGATGGAGGTAGTAAGGATGGAGGCAGTAAGGAGGGAGGCAGTAAGGATGGAGGCAGTAAGGATGGAGGCAGTAAGGATGGAGGCAGTAAGGATGGAGGTAGTAAGGATGGAGGTAGTAAGGATGGAGGTAGTAAGGATGGAGGTAGTAAGGATGGAGGTAGTAAGGATGGAGGTAGTAAGGATGGAGGTAGTAAGGATGGAGGTAGTAAGGATGGAGGTAGTAAGGATGGAGGTAGTAAGGATGGAGGTAGTAAGGATGGAATTAGTAAGGATGGAGTTAGTAAGGATGGAGGCAGTAAGGATGGAGGTAGTAAGGATGGAGGCAGTAAGGATGGAGGCAGTAAGGATGGAGGCAGTAAGGATGGAGGCAGTAAGGATGGAGGTAGTAAGGATGGAGGTAGTAAGGATGGAGGTAGTAAGGATGGAGGTAGTAAGGATGGAGGTAGTAAGGATGGAGGTAGTAAGGATGGATGTAGTAAGGATGGAGTTAGTAAGGATGGAGGTAGTAAGGATGGAGGCAGTAAGGATGGAGGTAGTAAGGATGGAGGTAGTAAGGATGGAGGTAGTAAGGATGGAGGTAGTAAGGATGGAGGTAGTAAGGATGGAGGTAGTAAGGATGGAGGCAGTAAGGATGGAGGCAGTAAGGATCGAGGCAGTAAGGATGGAGGCAGTAAGGATGGAGGTAGTAAGGATGGAGTTAGTAAGGATGGAGTTAGTAAGGATGGAGGTAGTAATGATGGAGGTAGTAATGATGGAGGTAGTAAGGATGGAGGTAGTAAGGATGGAGGTAGTAAGGATGGAGGTAGTAAGGATGGAGGTAGTAAGGATGGAGGTAGTAAGGATGGAGGTAGTAAGGATGGAGGTAGTAAGGATGGAGGTAGTAAGGATGGAGGTAGTAAGGATGGAGGTAGTAAGGATGGAGGTAGTAAGGATGGAGGTAGTAAGGATGGAGGTAGTAAGGATGGAGGTAGTAAGGATGGAGGTAGTAAGGATGGAGGTAGTAAGGATGGAGGTAGTAAGGATGGAGGCAGTAAGGATGGAGGCAGTAAGGATGGAGGCAGTAAGGATGGAGGCAGTAAGGATGGAGGTAGTAAGGATGGAGGTAGTAAGGATGGAGGCAGTAAGGATGGAGGTAGTAAGGATGGAGGCAGTAAGGATGGAGGTAGTAAGGATGGAGGTAGTAAGGATGGAGGTAGTAAGGATGGAGGTAGTAAGGATGGAGGTAGTAAGGATGGAGGTAGTAAGGATGGAGGTAGTAAGGATGGAGGTAGTAAGGATGGAGGCAGTAAGGATGGAGGCAGTAAGGATGGAGGCAGTAAGGATGGAGGCAGTAAGGATGGAGGCAGTAAGGATGGAGGCAGTAAGGATGGAGGTAGTAAGGATGGAGGTAGTAAGGATGGAGGTAGTAAGGATGGAGGTAGTAAGGATGGAGGTAGTAAGGATGGAGGTAGTAAGGATGGAGGTAGTAAGGATGGAGGTAGTAAGGATGGAGGTAGTAAGGATGGAGGTAGTAAGGATGGAGGTAGTAAGGATGGAGGCAGTAAGGATGGAGGCAGTAAGGATGGAGGTAGTAAGGATGGAGGTAGTAAGGATGGAGGTAGTAAGGATGGAGGTAGTAAGGATGGAGGTAGTAAGGATGGAGGTAGTAAGGATGGAGGCAGTAAGGATCGAGGTAGTAAGGATGGAGGCAGTAAGGATGGAGGCAGTAAGGATGGAGTTAGTAAGGATGGAGTTAGTAAGGATGGAGGCAGTAAGGATGGAGGCAGTAAGGATGGAGGCAGTAAGGATGGAGGTAGTAAGGATGGAGGTAGTAAGGATGGAGGTAGTAAGGATGGAGGTAGTAAGGATGGAGGTAGTAAGGATGGAGGTAGTAAGGATGGAGGTAGTAAGGATGGAGGTAGTAAGGATGGAGGTAGTAAGGATGGAGGCAGTAAGGATGGAGGTAGTAAGGATGGAGGTAGTAAGGATGGAGGTAGTAAGGATGGAGGTAGTAAGGATGGAGGTAGTAAGGATGGAGGTAGTAAGGATGGAGTTAGTAAGGATGGAGTTAGTAAGGATGGAGGTAGTAATGATGGAGGTAGTAATGATGGAGGTAGTAAGGATGGAGGTAGTAAGGATGGAGGTAGTAAGGATGGAGGTAGTAAGGATGGAGGCAGTAAGGATGGAGGCAGTAAGGATGGAGGTAGTAAGGATGGAGGTAGTAAGGATGGAGGTAGTAAGGATGGAGGTAGTAAGGATGGAGGTAGTAAGGATGGAGGTAGTAAGGATGGAGGTAGTAAGGATGGAGGTAGTAAAGATGGAGGTAGTAAGGATGGAGGTAGTAAGGATGGAGGTAGTAAGGATGGAGGTAGTAAGGATGGAGGTAGTAAGGATGGAGGTAGTAAGGATGGAGGTAGTAAGGATGGAGGTAGTAAGGATGGAGGTAGTAAGGATGGAGGTAGTAAGGATGGAGGTAGTAAGGATCGAGGTAGTAAGGATGGAGGTAGTAAGGATGGAGGTAGTAAGGATGGAGGTAGTAAGGATGGAGGTAGTAAGGATGGAGGCAGTAAGGATGGAGGTAGTAAGGATGGAGGTAGTAAGGATGGAGGTAGTAAGGATGGAGGTAGTAAGGATGGAGTTAGTAAGGATGGAGGTAGTAAGGATGGAGGTAGTAAGGATGGAGGTAGTAAGGATGGAGGTAGTAAGGATGGAGGCAGTAAGGATGGAGGCAGTAAGGATGGAGGTAGTAAGGATGGAGGTAGTAAGGATGGAGGTAGTATGGATGGAGGTAGTAAGGATGGAGGTTGTAAGGATGGAGGTTGTAAGGATGGAGGCAGTAAGGATGGAGGTAGTAAGGATGGAGGTAGTAAGGATGGAGGTAGTAAGGATGGAGGTAGTAAGGATGGAGGTAGTAAGGATGGAGGTAGTAAGGATGGAGGTAGTAAGGATGGAGGTAGTAAGGATGGAGGTAGTAAGGATGGAGGTAGTAAGGATGGAGGTAGTAAGGATGGAGGTAGTAAGGATGGAGGTAGTAAGGATGGAGGTAGTAAGGATGGAGGTAGTAAGGATGGAGGCAGTAAGGATGGAGGCAGTAAGGATGGAGGCAGTAAGGATGGAGGCAGTAAGGATGGAGGTAGTAAGGATGGAGGTAGTAAGGATGGAGGTAGTAAGGATGGAGGTAGTAAGGATGGAGGTAGTAAGGATGGAGGTAGTAAGGATGGAGGCAGTAAGGATGGAGGTAGTAAGGATGGAGGTAGTAAGGGTGGAGGTAGTAAGGATGGAGGTAGTAAGGATGGAGGTAGTAAGGATGGAAGTAGTAAGGATGGAGGTAGTAAGGATGGAGGTAGTAAGGATGGAGGTAGTAAGGATGGAGGTAGTAAGGATGGAGGTAGTAAGGATGGAGGCAGTAAGGATGGAGGTAGTAAGGATGGAGGTAGTAAGGATGGAGGTAGTAAGGATGGAGGTAGTAAGGATGGAGGCAGTAAGGATGGAGTTAGTAAGGACAGAATAAAAGAATAATGAGAAAAGAAATGGTTTAGAAAGGGAGAAGTAACGGATAAACTAGAGTCTATATTTTTTGTGTAAGGAAAACATGTTTGAATCATTTATATTGACTTTGCCTTTGTTCGTGGCTGGCCGGCGTGGATAATTTTCGGACAACTAAGTGACCCCCTTCTCGTCAAGCTATCGAGCTGAAACTTGGCACAAAGACTTGTTGCCGATGACAACACATTCTATCAAATTTTCAGCCTTAGCCCAACCCAACCCGCAGAAATCAGTTTTTCCTTTTTTTTTTTTAAAAAGGGGAAATTTGAAGGGAATAATATGACACTAATTTCATAAAATAAATTTCCCGATAACTGTGCTAAAAGAGATTGTTGTTTTTTTTAAAAATATATATAATATCTCAAGTGCGTTTGATGTGTAATATTTTCTTATATTTTTTTGAAGTAGTTTGTGAAATAAATCTGCGGTATTAAGGCAGGTGGGACATTAGATTATAATGTATACAAAATAATGAAACAATGCATATAAAGGATTTCGGCGAAAAAAATTTGTTAGGGGCAGTCAAATTATAAATTCTATTATTTGTATCTCGGCAAAGAAAATATTTTGTAAGCCTCATGAGATAAATAAAGAGACGTATCTATTTCTTCAAAGAACTGCAGGTGGTTCCGGAGTCGAGAGTTTCCGACCACTGGGAGAAGGAAATGCTCGATGCATAAAGGAAGGAGCGACGGAGAAAGAAATGGTTTAGTGTATATAAAGGAAGTGAGAAAGGAAATCTTGGCTGAATATAAAGGAAGTGGGAAAGGAAAGGTTGGCAATATAAAGGAAATGAGAAAGGAAAGGTTGGCTGAATATAAAGGTAAATGAAGCGAGAAAGCCGAGGAGTACGACAGTAAATAAGCGTACACATGAGAGCAGAAGTTTCATAAAGTTTATTATGTTTGAAGGAAGCGATACGTCGAAACAATTTTGCTCTTTATTCAAACACGGCTCTGATGGCGCTACGAGGAACAAAGGATAAAGATACTCGAGGCTTATCCGCTAGATATCAGATACATAAGGCGGGCGACAGGCGATACAATTTTCGTTCGAGATTGTTTTTCTTACCGGACATTTCAGCCGTGCGGACAATTTACCGAATTCCAATCCTCGTTGAATGAAACGAATATACTTTTTCAAATCGTCTTGTGGACACTAATTAGATAAAAAAAATACACTGTCTGACACCAGACGTCATATTTAGGCAAATGCCCAAATTCCCTTTAAACCTTGAACCAATATTTACAAAAGTATATTTGTAGTAAACATTACGCCAAACACCTTTCTATCAGGTCTTCCTGTTTACGCCCATGCTTTCTTTTCGGACAAAAATCTGTAGCAATATCAAAGTAGCTTTTGTCGGTAGCTTTGCTCATTTTAGTTTTAAACTAAAGGTAGCAAAGTTTAAATTAGTTTTTAATTAACATTCCTATGACCATTTGTCGGTACATGTCATAGATCACTATGACCATTTGTAGGTACATGTCATATATCACTATGATCTTGTGTAGGTACATGTCATAGATCACTATGATCTTGTTTAGGTACATGTCATAGATCACTATGACCATTTGTAGATACATGTCATAGATCACTATGACCTTGTGTAGGTACATGTCCTTGTTCACAATGATATTGTGCAAGTCGTACATGTCATCTACCACTGTTAAATTGTGTAGGTGTAGATGTCGTCTATTAGAATGACTTTGTGTCTGTATAGGTAAATGCGACATTTGTTCGTTCTGAACAAAATGTCCTTTATACGGAATATGGTTTTTAAAAAAGGGCATTTAAAAAGTAATAATCTAAGTCTATGTTTGCGCTAATGAGATGGTGCTGCTGGAGTAGGGGGGGGGGGTGGATTTGTGTGTGCCGAGTTAGTGCGTGTGAGAGAGGGGTTTATAAAATGTACAACTAATTTTCATGTGCATCTATCCTGTCATCTGTCCACTGTCAACTGTCCACTGTCAACTGTCCACTGTCAACTGTCAACTGTCCACGCTTACTTTATTACAGACTAATTCCACGTCACCCAAGAAGCTCGCTAACAAGAGCTGGTTACTCTGATCTGTTTACTCTGATCTGTTTACTCTGATCTGGTTACTCTGATCTGGTTACTCTGATCTGGTTACTCTGATCTGTTTACTCTGATCTGTTTACTCTGATCTGGTTACTCTGATCTGGTTACTCTGATCTGTTTACTCTGATCTGGTTACTCTGATCTGGTTACTCTGATCTGTTTACTCTGATCTGTTTACTCTGATCTGGTTACTCTGATCTGGTTACTCTGATCTGTTTACTCTGATCTGTTTACTCTGATCTGTTTACTCTGATCTGTTTACTCTGATCTGGTTACTCTGATCTTGTTACTCTGATCTGGTTACTCTGATCTGGTTACTCTGATCTGTTTACTCTGATCTGGTTACTCTGATCTGTTTACTCTGATCTGTTTACTCTGATCTGTTTACTCTGATCTGATTACTCTGATCTGTTTACTCTGATCTGTTTACTCTGATCTGATTACTCTGATCTGTTTACTCTGATCTGTTTACTCTGATCTGTTTACTCTGATCTGTTTACTCTGATCTGTTTACTCTGATCTACCTCTTTTTCTGTGGACATCATTTCGTGAATTTAGAATGTGCTATTCTTTTATGTGTATGTGTAGTTGACTGTAACCCTGACCACAACTCGACGACTTACTCATTTTCAAAATATTTTTTAAAGTATTTTTTTTTTTTAAGTGCGATCATTCATCTATTTTCCGCCATTCGCTCGTTTAACCAATGGCTCAGGTTAAGTCCAAGGTAAGGCAGACAATACAAGAGAAGGACCCCCGCCCCTTTCTCGGGACGATTACGGTGGTAAAAGGTGTGAAAGGAGGGAAGCCGTGAGGACTGCAACAAGGAACAACAACTCATCAATCACCCGAGACTTAGAGGAGTAGTGTTACTTTAAACCAGCGGGTCTCAAATCTGCGGGTCATCGGTATTTTTTGTGTGAATGGTATTCGAAAATATGATTAATATTTAAATGTGTTGCTCACATTTTAGAAAATAAATTGTTAAGACAAAAATTTTTTTTTTAAAAACACAAAAAACACATAATTCACTATTTTGAAAAGGAACAAATAAGGCCCATATTACAATCGTCTGCTAAACGTAAATACTTCAAGACTCTAGGATCTTGAGAACCTCTTTCAGGGACGATGGAAACCAAATAGTCGGGTATCTCTCCACCAGCTAAATTCTTCCTTTGTAAATGAGCAAAATTTTAACAATTGAGGAGAAATGGAACAAAAAATAAATAAAAATTTACAGTTAAATAGCGAAATGCATATCCCTTTTTGTTCTGGATTATTTTTATGTTCCATTTCTTTATGTTTAAAAAAAAACAAAAAAAAACTTTAAAGTTTTTAAGAATGATTCATCCTGGTGTATATTTCTTTCGAAGTTAAAAAAAACAACATTTTGTTCTATGTGTAGTTTCTTACAACGGACACCTTTGAAGATTTCTTTACAATTTCTTTTTCAAAGATTTTTTAAAAATTCTCATTCTCTCTTTTTAAAATAAATAGTTAGTTGTCGAAAAATACCTCATCAAAACTAACTCTATATGTGTTTTAAATCAATCTACGTATTGAAAATTTAGAATATATCTTTTATTATTTGATATGTTTCATCGGAATATCACGAGGAGACATTGTGTGAGAGCAGAGCTGCAATGTGGAATAATAATATTTTTAGCCATCCAAACTGGTACAAACAGATTGGATTGCTGGGAATGTTTGTTAAGGGCCCGTTTCAGCATTTAACCATTTAACCATACAGTTTGTCCTCTAGTGGCAAGAATCTATTACTAGATCAACCGGACATACAGTTCGGTCAATCTCATTAAGATGTTAATTTAACATCCGGGTACTCCGTTAGGCCAATTTCTCAACAGCTGTTCTGTACTTCTAAGTTAATGTGAGCCAGCGTAGTGGGTCTTAATCTAGACGAAAACGTGTATACAATTTTATGTTACGAAAGATTTGACAAACAATTTTCTACTGCTAGATAAATGTTAGAAGCCATGTTTGTTTAAAAATAGTACCATTACGTAACACGATGTGTCCTTTCCGGTCTTGGAAATCACAAACCCTATTGGGACAACTTACAGTCTCGACCCCTAAACGAGTTTCGTCCCTTTCAAGTTAACATACAGGAGGCGTATCCTTTGACGTCACCAGGCGGATGCAGTGAGTGCGGACCGCACCGGAAAGCACCACCAGAGAGAGTGGCACCAATAGGAAGCTATCAATGAAACACAAACGATAGGGATAGCTGTGTTCTCTTCAAGACACTACTCACCATATGTGTTCTCTTCAAGACACTACTCACCATATGTTTTCTCTTCAAGACACTACTCACCATATGTGTTCTCTTCAAGACACTACTCACCATATGTTTTCTCTTCAAGACACTACTCACCATATGTTTTCTCTTCTAGACACTACTCACCATATGTTCTCTTCAAGACACTACTCACCATATGTGTTCTCTTCAAGACACTACTCACCATATTCGATCAGAAGTCAAAACGACTTCCCATTATTGGCATATATGGTTAAATATAGTTCCAAGGAAAACGTTAAAAAAATGGTAAACAAGCTCTAAAAACTAATTTTTCTTGCCTAAATCCTTCGTATGTATTTTTGTTTTTAAATTGTATGTGATACATCATTTATTAAGAAGCGGTTATGTAAATGGGTCAACTTCTGGCCAAGACACGTTTCATCTTTCCTTCATTTCCCACTTTAAAAATACAGTAAACTTTATTTACTATATAGGCATACAAATATCCGTCACGAATACAATGCAAATAGAGACTGGCCTACAAACATCCGTCACGAATACAATGCAAATAGAGACTGACCTACAAACATCCGTCACGAATACAATGCAAATAGAGACTGACCTACAAACATCCGTCCCGAATACAATGCAAATAGAGACTGGCCTACAAACATCCGTCACGAATACAATGCAAATAGAGACTGGTGCACAATTAATCTCTACAAAAAAGAACGCACCAATTTAACAGCGCAACCCCCCCCCCCCAACTGGAAAAGAGGAAAAAACCTGATTTTTGTGGGTTGGGTGGGGCTGAAATTTTAAAAGAATGTACAGTCATTGCCAATGAATCTATGTGCTAAGTTTCAGCTCGATAGGATGACGGGATTTGGGACACATAGTCCCCTGAAGATTTTGTCGCAATCTCACCCAAGGAAAAAAAAAGGGGGCGTTAATAAAAGTTAGGGTTAAACTAATTGACCGTTGGGTCCTTAGAAAATAAAGACATTTAAATGTTAAGAATTGTGGAGATATGTTTCAGGCCATAAAGACATGAACCATTTGAACTTCTCAAATTCATCAAATAAAAACTAATAATAACGTCATCCGTGATATTTAGATGACTCATAGACATTCGTGTGCTGACAAATAATGATATCTAGATGACTCATAGACATTCGTGTGCTGACAAATAATAATATCTAGATGACTCTAGACATTAGTGTGCTGACAAATAATGATATCTAGATGACTCATAGACATTAGTGTGCTGACAAATAATGATATCTAGATGACTCATAGACATTAGTGTGCTGACAAATAATGATATCTAGATGACTCTAGACATTATTGTGCTGACAAATAATGATATCTAGATGACTCTAGACATTAGTGTGCTGACAAATAATGATATCTAGATGACTCTAGACATTAGTGTGCTGACAAATAAAGATATCTAGATGACTCTAGACATTAGTGTGCTGACAAATAATGATATCTAGATGACTCATAGACATTAGTGTGCTGACAAATAAAGATATCTAGATGACTCTAGACATTAGTGTGCTGACAAATAATGATATCTAGATGACTCATAGACATTAGTGTGCTGACAAATAATGATATCTAGATGACTCATAGACATTAGTGTGCTGACAAATAAAGATATCTAGATGACTCTAGACATTAGTGTGCTGACAAATAATGATATCTAGATGACTCATAGACATTAGTGTGCTGACAAATAATGATATCTAGATGACTCTAGACATTCGTGTGCTGACAAATAATGATTGCAGTTCAAGGAGGGAAAATCATTTATTGAATATCATTCCTTATTAAAATATACAGACAATGTCCATATCTACAGCAATGGGAAGATTGTGCTAAAAGTGGTCACCAAAAATGTGTTGCAAATGTTACTGTTAACAATAACAGGCTTAAAAATCTCTTTTCAAAAGTATAGTTTTGAATTTTTAAAAAGATTAACGATACCTGTTTTCTTTCACTTGTCTTTGACTTATGTCTACATTGATACTAGTTTTTGAAAAAGGCCATTTACCTAACTTTAAAATTGTTGAAATGGTTTCTCTCAGGTTTTTTTTTTGGACGGCGATGAAAGTGGCTGTTCCATTATAAAGTGGCTGTTCCATTATAAAGTGGCTGTTCCATTATAAAGTGGCTGTTCCATTATAAAGTTGATGTTCCATTATAAAGGGGCTGTTCCATTATAAAGTGGCTGTTCCATTATAAAGTGGCTGTTCCATTATAAAGTGGCTGTTCCATTATAAAGTGGCTGTTCCATTATAAAGTGGCTGTTCCATTATAAAGTGGCTGTTCCATTATAAAGTGGCTGTTCCGTTATAAAGTGGCTGTTCCATTATAAAGTGGCTGTTCCATTATAAATAAGCTGTTCCATTATAAAGTGGCTGTTCCATTATAAAGTGGCTGTTCCATTATAAAGTGGCTGTTCCATTATAAAGTGGCTTTCAATTATATGTAACAAAAATTCCACGATGAAGGGAAGTGTTGTAATCTCAAAGACTGGGGACAAAATAATGGCAGTGATATACACTATAAGATTGGGGACAAAATAATGGATATGATGTACACTATAAGATTGGGGACAAAATAATGGATATGATGTACACTATACGATTGGGGACAAAATAATGGATATGGTGTACACTATAAGATTGGGGACAAAATTAGGAAGATGATGTACACTATAAGATTGGGGACAAAATGGGGAAGATGATGTACACTATAAGTTTGGGGACACAATGGGGAAGATGATGTACACTATAAGATTGGGGACAAAATGAGGAAGATGATGTACACTATAAGATTGGAGACAAAATAATGGCAGTGATGTACACTGTACGATTGGGGAAAAAATAACGGAGATGGTGTACACTATAAGATTGGGGGAAAATAATGGCAGTGATGTACACTATGAGATTGGGGACAAAATAATGCAGGTGATGTACACTATGAGATTGGGGACAAAATAATGCAGGTGATGTACACTATGAGATTGGGGAAAAAATAATGCAGGTGATGTACACTATGAGATTGGGGACAAAATAATGCAGGTGATGTACACTATGAGATTGGGGACAAAATAATGCAGGTGATGTACACTATGAGATTGGGCACAAAATAATGCAGGTGATGTACACTATGAGATTGGGGACAAAATAATGCAGGTGATGTACACTATGAGATTGGGCACAAAATAAAGGTTTGGCGACGGATGGGATGTGAACAAAACACTTGGCCAGCTAACCGTAACAAGGGATGAGTAATGGCTGAAATTGCAGACGTCAAGATCCCCGCGCGATAGCGTCACGAGAAATCTCGGAGAATCATCTCTCGGATGACGAGATCCGAAAAGTCTGAAATAATTATATCGGCATTGGATGGCAAGATAAGACAGCCGGCGTAGAGATAATTCAGCGCGGGATAAAATTTAAACTGAAACTCTGCTCAGAGTGATGAACGCTGTTAGTTATCTCTGATTTATGATGTGAACGTTTTTTTTTTTAACAGAATACCTGACTTTTACTGGCTAGATGTCATGGGTCATTTGCCTAGATGTCACTAATCATGTGGTGCCTTATAAACTAATGACTATAAGGGAAAGTTAACCGAAGAAATTGAAATGATATGATAAGGTAGGAACGTTTTTCAAAAATTTGAAATATTTTGTATGTTTTGGATAGTTACCAAAAATTGGCACAGATAAAAATTATATTTTATTTTTTTAGTGTTTTTTTCTGGTTGTACTCTCCACCATAATTAATGATGGAAGATGGTAGGTGTTTGTTTTTTTTTAATGTTAAATGTTAAAAAGGCTACAGCAGCAACACCTATAGGAATGTTACTATGGGTAATTAGAATAACTTTAAATATTTTAATAATAATTATTATTATGATGATAAGAAACTGCAGCTTTATTGTTAGATCCTGTGGATGGGATCCATAACTGCGCATGGTGGGTCACCTCTAACTTACTCTAAGAGAAGATAATCATAACTCTGTAAGGTGGGCAGGTGGGTCATCGCCAAGAGAAGATAATCATAACTCCGTATGGTGGGTCATCTCTAAGAGAAGATAATCATAACTCCGTTTGGTGGGTCATCTCTAACTTACTCTAAGAGAAGATAATCATAACTCTGTAAGGTGGGCAGGTGGGTCATAGCCAAGAGAAGATAATCATAACTCCGTATGGTGGGTCATCTCTAAGAGAAGATAATCATAACTCCGTTTGGTGGGTCATCTCTAACTTACTCTAAGAGAAGATAATCATAACTCTGTAAGGTGGGCAGGTGGGTCATAGCCAAGAGAAGATAATCATAACTCCGTTTGGTGGGTCATCGCTAAGAGAAGATAATCATACCTTCGTTTGGTGGGTCATCTCTAACTTACTCTAAGAGAAGATAATCATAACTCTGTAAGGTGGGCAGGTGGGTCATCGCTAAGAGAAGATAATCATAACTCCTTATGGTGGGTCATCTGTAAGAGAAGATAATCATAACTCCGTATGGTGGGTCATCTCTAAGACAAGATAATCATAACTCCTTATGGTGGGTCATCTCTAAGACAAGATAATCATAACTCCGTATGGTGGGTCATCTCTAAGACAAGATAATCATAACTCCTTATGGTGGGTCATCTGTAAGAGAAGATAATCATAACTCCGTATGGTGGGTCATCTCTAAGACAAGATAATCATAACTCCTTATGGTGGGTCATCTCTAAGACAAGATAATCATAACTCCGTATGGTGGGTCATCTCTAAGACAAGATAATCATAACTCCGTATGGTGGGTCATCTCTAAGACAAGATAATCATAACTCCTTATGGTGGGTCATCTCTAAGACAAGATAATCATAACTCCTTATGGTGGGTCATCTCTAAGACAAGATAATCATAACTCCTTATGGTGGGTCATCTCTAAGAGAAGATAATAATAACTCTGTAAGGTGGGCAGGTGGGTCATAGCTAAGAGAAGATAATCATTATCCCGTATGGTGGGTAGGTGGGTCATCGCTAAGAGAAGATAACCATTACCCTGTATGGTGGGGCACCTCTAATGGCGTTTAAAATTACTAAGAACCTCCACTCCCCCTGACCTTAAGGCTTGTCTGAGAGACTTTCGTGTTACATTACGCTACGCCTCTGATAAACGGACCGCCGCAAGGTGTATAAATATAAATACATGTTATACATATAAATTCAAAAATAAAATATGTTAATAAACATGGTATTAATAGCAGCGATTGTTGATATAAAGTATGAACTATTAAGACATATTCTAAGCTTTGTTATCTGCTGCAGTGCTGTCCCTAGCACCCAATGAACGACCACGGTAGACAATAGGTGATTTTTGCTTCATAAGGACACCTTTGACATGCGATACGTCTTTGACTTAATCCAGCACAGGCGCAACAAAGGCGGGACTCAGCAGGGCGTTAAAACGGATCAAACCAATTGGGGAACAGTTAAACGCTGATAACTCCAGAGACGATGACAGGCAGAGAAAACGCGTAGAGTTGTGCTGATGTTCCCGATATGCCGTTAAATGGGGAGCTTTGCCAGCACAATACATTATTTTGTTGGGGTCTCTTTACAAAACAAGAAAGAAATCTATAAATGAAATCTCAGTTTTGTGAATTATATTGAACATATCTTAATCGTAGAAGAAAAGATTTATTTTAGCCACATATAAACGGATTTAATGTGAAATACTTTATTTTAAAAATAGACAAAGGTATTCGAGATTAATATTTTTTTAAAAGTAGACAAAGGTGTAAGATATTAATAAAAACTATCTTCCAAATCAACCGTCTACATTTCTGGTTGATATGAAAAGTATTAGACTTGAGAACATGTCATCAATGAAAATAGATGTAGACATATTTATATAAAAAAAAAAATTATGAATCGTACTGTAAAACTTTATTTTTAATGAAATTTACGAGCGATTTCAAAAATACGCTCTATGTTTATTGTACACAATTATACACGGCATAGAATGTGTTAATGTGTTTATCAATGTCATTATCTTACATGGCATAGAATGTGTTAATGTGTTTATCAATGTCATTATCCTACATGGCATAGAATGTGTTAATGTGTTTATCAATGTCATTATCATACATGGCATATAATGTGTTAATGTGTTTATCGAAGCATATGCTTATAACATAGCACTGCTACTGCTAGGTAAAAGCACTAAAGACATATCAAAATCCTATATAGAATTAGAAGACGCATCACTACAAGCAGGGCTGGAGGTTAACAACCAAGAAACATATTACATGACTATGATAAGAGAAGAACAGACATGTGAAGCCATTAAAATTATAATACAGACATTTGACAAAGTGAATCAATTCAAATACCTAGGATCTTTATTAAATGAAAGAAACGAATTACTGACAGAAAAAAAATAAAGAATATCAGCCGGAAACAGGGCGTACTTCATTAGTCATAAAATGCTCAAACGTAAAAACATTACAAGAGAAACAAAGAAAATTATTTATAAAACTGTCATCAGACCAGTTGTAACATAGGCAAGTGAAACTTGGACCCTAACAAAACAGCAGAAAACATATTAAACACATGGGAGAGGAAAGTGCTCAGGAAAATGTATGGACCAACAAAGGATGAATATGGATGGAGAATACGAATCAACGATGGATTGTACAGTCTACACCAGGATGGCCCGAGAGTAGCAGAACTTTAAAAAAAAGGGTACGCTACGCTGGGTAGGACACTTAGAGAGAATGACAGAGGAGTGAAGAGGGTGCACCATCAAAACCCCAGAGGAAAACGGCTCAATGGGAATCCAGGGATGAAAAGGAACGCATCATTTTGGTCTGAGTTGAAGGAAGTAGTGAGGCAGGCCAAAGCCCTACGTTGGTATATATGTATATATATATGTTATGTAAATTTAATTTATACGTATTTAAATTTTTTGTTGTTGTACTGATGAAGGCACTTGCCGAACAGTTTACTTGTGTGCTATGTAAAATTATCATTAAACTTAACACATATTGTTATCTTGACACAGATTGTTATCTTGACACAGATTGTTGGTGTCTAGTTAATCTATTTTAAAGCTTTATCCAGTCCAACACTTTTTATAATTAGTTAGTCAAGTTTCAAAACATATCCACACACACACACTTTAAAACCCCAAAATTTTGAGCTTAAATAATAAAGAAACTTATTTTAAAAAAAATATATATCTTTTTTAAAAACACTTTAAGATAAATTGAGCACATTTCCGAAACTGCCTCCCCCTCCCTGAGCCTCACATCCACAAGTCTTGCATTGTATTATTCTCGCCATCCTTCTCTCTCCCTCTCTCTGTCTCTCTTTCTCTATCTCTTTCTCTTTCTCTCTCTCTCTCTCTCTCTCGTCCATAAACCTGCGCTCATTACCGGCAATCCAAGACGGCCATTATCACTCGTACCAAAACGAGGCAATTTTGTTCGGACTGGCGACACGACCGCTTATCGTCTGCATCGGCAGCGACGCCTCCGTCGCCATGTTGTTACGGAAATCTACGGGCTTACTCGAGGGTCGCTGGCGAGCAGACGATCATCTCACCCCGCCCAAAATATTTGCTTTTAATGGATAGTTCTCTGTTCGTTTAATGTAAAGTTCTATTTATTGACATTCGGGAAATTATTTATCGTCGTAAAAAATAACAACATTAAATTATTTTGAAAATTATCTTATTTTGTTGCGGAACTATTATTTTACCAACTTATACAAACAAATTACCAGATCGTTCACATGAATTTGAAATTTAAAGAATTAGGTGGCCATTTTAATTTGCTCTTCATGCTCTTCTTTTTAAACCCGAAACGTCCAAATCTTTAGTCCTGTCTAAGAATTCAAGTTTAGCGTACATTGTCCTTATATTTCACGTACACAACTTGAATGCCGTCCTTCAATTATTATCTTTTATTAGAACGAAAAGAAGCATTAAAAAAATCAAAATTGTAATTACTTGATTATATCTCACTATAAAATTGATGTTTAAAATTTTTTTTTTATCTTTTGAAGGGCAAGAATGTCTATTATTAAACCATTTATTAAGAAGAACTACTTAGTGTTGTTAAAGAAATTCTAAGCAATTACACCCAGGTGTATTCTAATAACAAATTTTCTTTTTAAAAAAAACAAAAAAAGACTTTGCATCACAGACGAGTTTAAACGCTCTAAAAAGTAGAAAATTGTTGAACATTTCTTAAGATGAAAGACGTCAAGAAAGACTGCACACACGGTAATAGAACATTGAAACTCTTATCACAAAGAATTCTCCCTTAGATATGTAAGTCTGGCTGTAACGCTGCGTGTTCAACAGGCGCGCAAAATAAAATTCCCAGACTTTAGCAAAAATTGGGATTTTAAACAAAAGTGCGTTTCTTGCATGCATGTTTGTCAACTTACTTTCAGTTTGGGAAATTTGCGTGTTGCCGCCGCCATTGTTTGGTACGTTATTGCTAGTAATCATAACGCAATAACAACTCAACTAATAAAATTAAATTTTCCGATAATAATAATAAAACGAAAGTAAATTTAAAAAATGTATATCTTGAATTTTCAGTTTTACGGTAAACTCAAGCAGCACTGCCCCCATGGACCAGTCGTAAGCAAGCAGCACTGCCCCCGTGGACCAGTCGTAAGCTGTGGATACGGGTAATTTGCCCATCGTAATCGCCGCTTACAAATCCCTGTAATTTAGACCGCAGAGATTGCTGGCTTTCTTTCGTGGTTTTTGCAGTGGTATTACCTGAACCGCAGGGGTGAAGCATATTAAGGATCGGTATTACCTGTACCTCAGGTGCGTAGCATATTAAGCTTTAGTACTGTCTGTACCACAGAGGCGTAGCATATTCAGCAGTGGTATTATATGTACTTCAAGGGCGTAGCATATTAAGGATCGGTATCACCTGTGTCGCAGGGGCGTAACATATTAAGCATTGGTATTATCTGTACCTCAGGGGCGTAGCATATTAAGCATTAGTACTGTCTGTACCACAGAGGCGTAGCATATTCAGCAGTGGTATTATATGTACTTCAAAGGCGTAGCATATTCAGCAGTAGTATTATATGTACTTCAAGGGCGTAGCATATTCAGCAGTAGTATTATATGTACTTCAAGGGCGTAGCATATTCAGCAGTGGTATTATATGTACTTCAAAGGCGTAGCATATTCAGCAGTAGTATTATATGTACTTCAAGGGCGTAGCATATTCAGCAGTAGTATTATATGTACTTCAAGGGCGTAGCATATTCAGCAGTATTAATTGTTTGTAGCACAAGGGTGTGGCGTATTCAAAGTGACTCAAGCTGTACATCAGAGGCGCAGCCTATTTTTCCTTTGATCTGCATCTCTGATAAATTGCTTATTAAACAGTGGCGTTTCCTCATTCCAGGCAAATGTAGAGAGCCGTCACTTTTCCTTATTCTAGTCACGGGCGTTGTGAGGTGACAAAAATTTTTTTTTCAACTTTGAAAGCAGCGGGCACAAAACCGTAAAATGACGGAGGTTCTAAAAAAATGGCAGCCACATTTTTTGAATCCTTTTCTCAGCAAAAGTCTTAGCTAAAGATCATAAACCAGAACGATTCCGTCTGAGAGTATTTTAATGTGTAAAATTACGTCAGCTTACCAGGAAATCTTAGTTTTACCTCAGTTCAACAGGAAATCCTAGTTTAACAACGATAGCTTATGTTTAAACACATTAACTGAAAGATAACTTAAGATAAGATAGGGCGGAGTTCCCAATATGTTTTCCCGATGGTTGCTTTTTGGACTCCGGAGCTACTACTCCAATGAATGATTTACTTGGTTGACAGCGAAACACACACCTTGCATAAAAGGAAAACTTAATCATCTACTCACTTACTGACTCATTCACTCATTTTCTCACTCACTGACAATCTGACTGGCTGACTCACTCACTCACTCTTTCATTCACTAACTCACTCAGTCACTCATTCACTCACTCAGTCACTGATTCACTGACTCACTCACTGACTCACTCACTGACACACTCACTGACTCACTCACTGACTCACTCACTGACTCACTGACTGACTGACTCACTCACTGACTCACTGACTCACTCATTCACTGACTCACTCACTGACTCACTCACTCACTGACTCACTCACTGACTGACTCACTCACTGACTCACTCACTGACTCACTCACTCACTGACCCACTCACTGACTCACTCACTGACTCAATCACTGACTCAATCACTGACTCACTCACTGACTCACTCACTGACTCACTCACTGACTCACTCACTGACTCACTCACTCACTGACTCACTCACTGACTCACTCAGTGACTGACTCACTGACTCACTCACTGACTCACTCACTCACTCACTCACTCACTGACACATTCACTGACTCACTCACCGATTCACACACTGACTCAATCACTCACTGACTGACTCACTCACTGACTCCCTCACTGACTTACTCACTGACTCACTGACTCACTCACTCACTCACTGGCGTACCCACTCACTGGCGTACTCACTCACTCACTCACTGACTCACTCACTGACTCACTCACTGACTCACTCACTGACTCAATCACTGACTCACTGACTCACTGACTCACTCACTGACTCACTCACTGACTCACTCACTCACTGACTCACTCACTGACTCACTCACTGACTCACTCAGTGACTGACTCACTGACTCACTCACTGACTGACTCACTGACTTACTCACTGACTGACTCACTGACTCACTCACTGACTCACTCACTGACTCACTTACTGACTCACTCACTGACTTACTGACTCACTCACTCACTCACTGACTTACTCACTGGCTCAATCACTGACTGACTCACTGACTGACTCACTGACTGACTCACTGACTCACTCACTGACTCACTCACTGATTCACTCACTGACTCACTCACTCACTCTTCTACTCACTCAATCAACTCATTCACTAATTCACTCACTCACCCCCACACATACTTATCTTAAACAATGATGACTGGTTCCTCAATTTCCCCTGTGTATTTCTTATGATATAGTTTCATTTAACACTTACATATGATATAATTTCATTTAACACTTACCTATGATATAATATCATTTAACTCTTACTTATTATATAATATCATTTAACACTTACTTATGATATAATACCATTTATGATATAGTTTCATTTCCCTTACATGGACAAAAAAATGACTTTCATTTTTGAAAAAAAAAGAAATAATAATAAATAAAAAAACTGGTCATCAACAATGTTCCCTTTAAGCTGCGCGGCTGTGCGGCCGCGCAGCTACCTCACAGATGCCGCGCAGCAGTTTTGAGCATCCGCGCAGCAAATTTTTGTAAAAATACATTCGAACAGATACGCTGCACTCTGCGAAGTAAAACTTTGCACACAACTTTATGATTTTGCATACGAACCAGCAAACCTTAGAGGGAGCATTGATCGTGAACATCAACTATTGAAAGGGCAACAGAGTTTCCAGTGAGAACTTGAATACACGTGGGCTTATCACTTAGCTTTCATGCGTCTTTAGGCAATCCGTTTATGTACTCTGGAGCCAACTTGAGAGTGGCTCAGTTTAGGCCACTCGGCCCCACAGCAAGGCAGCCTTTACATATCATTTTTAACTTTTACGTATTTTTTTTTACCGTTAAATATCTTTTTAACTGTTACTGCTCCTTTCAAGGTGTCAATAAATTTTGTGTCAAAAAGCTGGGTGGTATGCCCCCAATATTATGGCGTGAGAAAATTTTTTGTTTTGGTTTCACCCCCGTGAATTATACTATTTACACTCTCCCCTACCCTCTTTCTACTCTCACCTACCCTATTCTACATTCCCCTACCCCCTTTCTACCCACCCCTACCCTTTCTGCACTCTCCCTTACCATCATTCTACTCTTCCCTACCCCTTTCTACTCTCCCTTACCACAGTAGTTACCTGTCTAACACCTGATTGTCAAACGTCAACTATTGCATCAATCCAAGATGGCTGTTATAAAAAGGGAAAGCACTCGACTAGGCATTGATTATGTCATTAAATTTAGCGCCTGCAGCTTAAAACCATCTTATCTAAATTTTTTTAACTACGTGGCAAAAGAAAATTAAATGACCAATTGAAGGGAAGAGCTTTATAGTCAGCAATAGTAATAGTCGATAAAATGTGGTGGATAGGGCACATAACAAGGGGGGGGGGAAAGAGATGTGTATTGAACGTACTACTCGGGGGGGGGGGGGGCTATAGCTGATTCGGTGGACAATAGATGATTAGGTGGACATAGATGATTCGTTGGACAATAGATGAGTCGAAGGACAATGGATGATTATGTGGACAATAAATGAGTCGGAGGACAATGGATGATTCGGTGGACAATAGATGAGTCGGAGGACAATGGATGATTCGGTGGACAATAGATGAGTCGGAGGACAATGGATGATTCGGTGGACAATAGATGAGTCGGAGGACAATGGATGATTCGGTGGACAATAGATGAGTCGGAGGACAATGGATGATTCGGTGGACAATAGTAGGAAGGGGGATTGGTGTGGGAAAAAAAGTGTGGGGGGGCGTAGTAGGATTGGAAGGGACAAGGTGAAAGTGGGACAGGATGAAAGGTGGATAAGATGGACATGGGAGGGAAATAGGGTGGACGGGGATAGAGTGGAAGGGGGGAAATGGTGTACGGGGTAAAGGGTGGAAGTGGAGGTGGTGGAAGTGGAGCTGGTGGAAGTGGAGGGGGTGGAAGTGGAAGGGGTGGAAGAGTATATAGGATGGAAGGGGATAGGGTAGAAGTTGAAATGGTGGAAGTGGAGGAAGTGGAAAAGGATGGAAGGGGATCGTGTTTCTTTTTTTGAGCGGAAACCAGCTGTTACGTCACGTGACTGCCGTTGCTGAAACAAGGTTTTGGACTTAATCGTGATGTAACAGCTCAAATGTGAACATAACAATTTATCTCGGATTATGTACTGTTTCGGTAATTTAATAGGTACAGGAAGTTAATAAGATTATTGATGTCATGCGCAGAGATACAGAAGAGAGATAGAAAGGAATGAATATGGAGTATGTACTACTGGATGGCCCTAGCCATGATCCATGTTTTACATCTTATAACAGCGTGCAAAATCGGGGTTTACATGTGTGAAGGAATACGACAGTGTGTATTATTTTGGGAGATCTCATTATTATCGTGAACTGTGTCAAGTGATAAATAAATATTATAGTTATGTCCAACTTCGTCTGGCTCGTGCTATCGAAGATGTGATGATGACAGTAAAAGTGACTAATTAATAGGAAGATAGATGCAAGTTAATTCATCCAGCCAACAAGTAAAATGTAACATCAGCCACCAAAATAATGATGCTGTTAGAGGTGGTCTCTGCACACAGTTTTAAACAATTGAAAGTTAAAGTAAACATTAAGAACAAACGCTTATACTATAAAAAGAAGAGAAGACACGAGCCTTTAGTTAACGAATGAATAAAATTTATTTTGAACTTTGTCATTGGAATTGAAATGTTTAAAAATTTGTACATGAAATATCACTTGGAAAAACAATGGCTTATTTAAGCAGTTTTCGTAGACTTCCGGGTTCATGTTTTTTTTTGGGGGGGGGGGGGGGGTGGGGGGGGGGGTGGAGAGAGTCATTTGCATACATGGGAAAATTTCAGGTAATAATAAAATGACGATGCGTTGCTCAATGTCCGGACAGCTGCTTGTGTTGGTCAATGTCCGGATAGCTGCACAACATCATGTGATGACAAGAGAATGATCCCCTATAACAGAGACTTTAAGCTCACCAAATATGTTTACAAAGCCTCTTAGAAACCATGGCATTAATCTATAGGTGAATTATAGCAGAAATATTACAGTGAGATGAAAAGTATCAGATTTATTATTATTTTTTTTTTTTGTATTTAAAACATGAAGGGAAAAAAGACAATGAAAAATAAACCGGTGTGTCAGAAATTCATAATACAGCTTGGAATGTCATGTCATGTTTATGAACACGGTTGAATGAACAAGAGGGATAAAACAGGCAAATTTCACACACACATACACATTTTGTATCAGATATTCCAAATTATTATAACTATATCCCAATTATTACAACTATACCCAATTGTTACAACTATACCCAATTATTACAACTATATCCCAATTATTACAACTATATCCCAATTATTGCAACTATATCCCAAATTTTACAACTTTATCCCAATTACTACAACTATATCCCAATTATTACAACTATATCCCAATTATTACAACTATATCCCAATTATTACAACTATCGCTCACAACTTTGCCTTATTTCTGATATGTGTTGTCGCTGCTTAAAAAAATAAATGGCATTTCTATGATTGTGTTCAATAGAGATAGAAGAACAATTTTAATCCAAACGATGTAATGTAAGACATATCCAATGAGAATATTTGATGTAATGTAAGACATATCCAATGAGAATATTAGATGTAATGTAAGACATATCCAATGAGAATAGTTGATGTAATGTAAGACATATCCAATGAGAATATTAGATGTAATTTAAGACATATCCAATGAGAATGGTTGATGTAATGTAAGACATATCCAATGAGAATATTTGATGTAATGTAAGACATATCCAATGAGAATATTTGATGTAATGTAAGACATATCCAATGAGAATATTAGATGTAATGTAAGACATATCCAATGAGAATATTTGATGTAATGTAAGACATATCCAATGGAAATATCAGATTCAATGGAAGATAAAAATAAGTTGAACAATTCAAAGTTGCATTATTAGAATGCTACAAATAAGCGATGAGATAACACATATTAAATTATTTACATTATTTACATCTCTCCATCAATACGACACACTTCAACGTATGTATGTACACATAATTGGTCATCATCATACTCTAAAACAAATAGTGCTTTGACCAGGGACCGTTTAAACTGGTTTCGTTTTCGCATTACACTGGCTGGTCGAAGAAGTTGGTCCTTTTCAGTATATAATTCCTCTTTAAAAAATCTCATTCTCACCTCTGCCAAATCTCATTCTCGCCTCTAACAAATCTCATTTCACCTCTACAAAATCTCATTATCATTTCTTACATAAACATGTATAGCTTGAGGCTAGCTTAAAATAGAGTCTGATTTATGGTTTATCACTTTTTAAAGTCCTGTTTCCCTCCTAATAGCAGACCAGGGCCCTACTTGGACTCTAATGCCGCTGATGATGAGGTTACCCTTGAAATGGCAGGCCATGGCTCTACTTGGACTCCAATGCGCTGATGGTGAGGTTACCCTCCTAATAGCAGACCAGGGCCCTACTTGGACTCTAATGCCGCTGATGATGAGGTTACCCTCCTAATAGCAGACCAGGGCCCTACTTGGACTCTAATGCCGCTGATGATGAGGTCACCCTCCTAATGGCAGGCCAGGGCCCTACTTGGACTCTAATGCCGCTGATGATGAGGTTACCCTCCTAATAGCAGACCAGGGCCCTACTTGGACTCTAATGCCGCTGATGATGAGGTTACCCTCCTAATAGCAGACCAGGGCCCTACTTGGACTCTAATGCCGCTGATGATGAGGTCACCCTCCTAATAGCAGGCCAGGGCCCTACTTGGACTCTAATGCCGCTGATGATGAGTTTACCCTCCTAATGGCAGGCCAGGGCCCTACTTGGACTCTAATGCCGCTGATGATGAGTTTACCCTCCTAATGGCAGGCCATGGCCCTACTTGGACTCTAATGCCGCTGATGATGAGGTTACCCTCCTAATAGCAGACCAGGGCCCTACTTGGACTCTAATGCCGCTGATGATGAGGTCACCCTCCTAATAGCAGGCCAGGGCCCTACTTGGACTCTAATGCCGCTGATGATGAGGTCACCCTCCTAATAGCAGGCCAGGGCCCTTTTTGGACTCTAATGCCGCTGATGATGAGTTTACCCTCCTAATGGCAGGCCATGGCCCTACTTGGACTCTAATGCCGCTGATGATGAGGTTACCCTCCTAATAGCAGGCCAGGGCCCTACTTGGACTCTAATGCCGCTGATGATGAGGTTACCTTCCAAATGGCAAGGGGCGTTGTTATTAGACTGGAAACTGCAAACCTTTTTATTTACACTTTATTCTTTTATTACTATTATTTTTTGTAGTCAAACATTTTACCGTTTTGTAAATCTAAATTAATCAAGGTCAATGTATTCACTACGTCTTTACCTTTTCTTCAACTAAAGTTTGTAACTTGTTAATAATACAATAATGCAGTTATTTTTCGTTTTAAAAAATTTATAGCAAAGGGACATCACACCCAACTGCATGATGTACTGATATTCGCCTTGGTGAGATCAGACCAAAGAGACAAACATCAAAAGGAAATTTAATTTTAAAATTTTAAACTGTAAATGTACAATGATCCAGTCCACAAGACTCGACCATCTACTGCACATTGTTATACATGCAGGAGATCTGTAATACAGACAATAGATCTGTTATACAGGCAAGAGATCTGTTAGACAGGCAGGATATATGTTATACAGGCAGGATATCTGTTATACAGGCAGGATATCTGTTATACAGGCAGGATATCTGTTATACAGGCAGGATATCTGTTATACAGGCAGGATATCTTCCCATAAACCCATGACTTCAAATCACACTTTTTAGACATCAATATATGACATCCATATATGACATCAATATATGACATCCATATAGGATATCCAAATATAGGACATCCATATATGACATCTACATTGACATTTAGACAGCCATAAATAATTATTACTTGACAGCATACCCCTCAAGTCACCTGTCTGGTATGCGTCTTGTGACCCAGTTATCAGACAGACTCAACCACAAAACATTTGATTTGAAACGCTCTCTGTTCGGATCTGTCATCTACCGTCTGGCTCATGTTACGCAGGCCCGTCTCCATGAGGGTCCATTCAAAGGGGGCATTACTTTACATTTACAGCACATTCTACTTCTGTTAGGTTGCAGGGGTGGGAAGGGACCAATGACAGGCAAAGGGGAATTCCCACGCTGAAAAAATTTGCCGGAAATATGTGGGTCACAACCAAGAAGAGTTATTCCGTCGTCATGTCCCAACTGTGGTCAGACAGTTGGAATGGATTCGTCAACCTGGACGTTTTAATGTACCTATCCTTGGTGGGAGAGGAGGGGGAAATCCCTGTTTAAAAAAATTAACCATGGGCTGTTGGGTTAAAAATCGGATGTCTACACCAAATATTTTTTAATTGTCCATTTCTACCTGGGAGGCGTCGTGTGGAAATAGAGTTGGCGATCAGCCGCTTGGCTTACCGAAGAGGTACGGAAGAGGTATGTTATTGACTTTGAGTGTGTCCTGAACACAGTACGTCCCCACTCTGGCGTGGTCTTCGTCTGACCATGACACTGGAGCTCCTGCTATAGAAGTTTTGCAATGCGTGAAGGTTTGACGCATGCTGATAGCCTGTCAATGAACGTAGTGAAATACAGAAGTACTGCTTAAGTCCAGGGAAATAGCATGTTCCCTTGTTAAGGAAAACTAAAGTGTCGTAAGTTAAATTTATTGCCTTTAAGTAAGGATGGTAGGTGAGTGTCTTGCTTTGAGATCTTTGTCTTAAATATGTGTCTTATTTCCTGGTTACTCGGAAAATATTACATTAACTTTAGTCTGCATTGTTCTGGACAGAAATTCCGTGCGTCCAGCGACGCCTCTGGAGCCAAAATGCATTGACAGTTAGTCTTCCATTAGGTTCACCAGTCTTGTGGACAGTGACGATCTGCTGACTGGGAAACAATTTATTCTAAAAATAATTTTTTTTTAAATTGCAACCTTGTCAGGTTCTGTATAGTTTCTACATGGACATTAACATCTCATCTTCTATCGGAGTCGGTTTTATGTTTGTCACACATCAGATCATCCCACATCACATCATCCCACATCACATCATCCCACACCACGTCATCCCACATCACGTCATCAAAACATAATGTGATTTACGGAGTTATTATTTATTGTTTCTCTCAATGCAACTTGTCAGTGGATTTATAATGCATTATTGATGACCTCAATTTACACAATGTAATCAGTATTCTAAAATCATAAATAGCGTCATCAAAGAAATGACTTTCAGATTCCAAATTATGAAAACATCAATTCATTGTTGCAAAGTCTTTCACGGAATGGGCCAAACATTTCTTTCTTTGTGCATTGGTGAATTTTTTGAAGGCCGGACCCCAAAGAAAATATATGAGGGGTTTTTAATGAGGGGATTTAACTCTTTGTTCCTAATCAACCTCGGTTTTCAGCCGGGTACAAGGGCGTTGAACTCTGAACCGGAAGTTGACTGACGTGTTGTTGGAGACCATGAATAAACATTCGGGGCAGCAGTGGGCGGTGCGCATGCGCAATCGAGTTGTCAGGATTCCGGAAGTAGAGTGCATCCAGATTGGAAAGAATGGCCGCCGCCTGGGATGGAGAACAATAAATATGGAATAAATAAAGGAAGGGTAACATTGAACAAAATTAAAAGGAAAAGAAGAATTCCATGTGTAAACAATGTCAACAGAAAAACTTTATGTTATCAGGATAACTGCTAGAAATCCCCCTCAAAAGTCCCTTTACAACCCCTACAGATATCCATTCATAACCCCCACATTGTGTTGCCGCGTGTTATTATGTAAAAAGTGAAACACTGGCCAGTATGGGGATCGAACCCACGACATTCGCGTTATTAGCACGACGCTCTAACCGACTGAGCTAACCTGCCGACGTATGAGTCCCTCAAACGGGTGATTTAACCCTACATGTGGGTGGTACTTGAACCGTGTGTAAAATTAATTTCATTAAGCCTATATATTGAATTAAACGATAACATTTTTGATTTGTATAGATCTATTGTTTGTTTGTTAATTTCCTTTCATGAATTAATGTTTTAAAAAATCAATGATAAGGTTAGCTGAGAGCTGGTTGGTCCTGTGCTACTCAGTGGTCCAGTGCTACTAGTTGCTTTATTTTCCCAGGGATTACCCCTAATAATGGTTAAGTAGCAAATAAAATGCTTGTTAAGCTATAGGTAGATATATAGTTTCGAATCCGTCACTAAACATTTAAAACAAATGTTTCCAAAAACTTGTATCTGGGGCCTGGGGCTCGTTTCGATAAATAATAAATAATTCGGAATGTAATACAGGATAATACATGTATCTTATTTGTCGTAATTGCAAATGGATATTTGCGGGGTTTTGAAGGGATATCTGTGGGGTTGTGAAGGGATCTATGTGGGGGTTGCCTGATGAAAGAATAGACTGAGAGAAGTAATCATTTTTAAATAGTTTTTCTATTTTATATTGTGTCTTAAAGTTTGAACTACAATTTCCATCGAATTAAGTGTGTCGCCAATGACGTTATGTTTGAACTACAATTTCTATCGAATTAAGTGTGTCGCTAATGACGATATGTTTGAACTTGACATTTCGATATGTTTTCCTTTTCGAGAATTGTCCCCCCCTGTTTATCACAGTTAACTTTATTTGAGATGTCCTGGCTTATGGCACTAATTTAGGACTATAATAATATGTCACTTACTGAAATAAAAAAATAAATAATTAAACGAAAATTAAAACTAAATTAAAAAAAAACAACAAACAAACAAACAAACAAAAAAACAACACAAACACAAGAAATAACTATTCTATAACTATAAGTGTGGACCCGGGATTTTCCGGGATGGGAATAATTTTCCGAGGAGTCTTTCGTTTACTAAAAAGTCGTTCGGGAACCCGTTGGGGAGAAATCCCAATCGCAACAGAACTGTTTAATACTTAATTAATTATTTTGGTTAAACATCTCAGTTCGTCACAACAAATTTTTGTTAACACAAACTTTGTCATGGGACGATTTACTTAATATTAACATAAATGATTACAATTTGAGCACCGCGTTCTAGAAGTGTGAAGGAAACAGATGTAGAACTTGTCCTAGCGTGCTAGCTGTGTGAAGGAAACAGATGTAGAACTTGTCCTAGCGTTCTAGCTGTGTGAAGGAAACAGATGTAGAACTTGTCCTAGCGTTCTAGCAATGTGAAGGAAACAGATGTAGAACTTGTCCTAGCGTTCTAGCTGTGTGAAGGAAACAGATGTAGAACTTGTCCTAGCGTTCTAGAAGTGTGAAGGAAACAGATGTAGAACTTGTCCTAGCGTTCTAGCTGTGTGAAGGAAACAGATGTAGAACTTGTCCTAGCGTTCTAGCTGTGTGAAGGAAACAGATGTAGAACTTGTCCTAGCGTTCTAGCTGTGTGAAGGAAACAGATGTAGAACTTGTCCTAGCGTTCTAGCTGTGTGAAGGAAACAGATGTAGAACTTGTCCTAGCGTTCTAGCAATGTGAAGGAAACAGATGTAGAACTTGTCCTAGCGTTCTAGCAATGTGAAGGAAACAGATGTAGAACTTGTCCTAGCGTTCTAGCTGTGTGAAGGAAACAGATGTAGAACTTGTCCTAGCGTTCTAGCTGTGTGAAGGAAACAGATGTAGAACTTGTCCTAGCGTTCTAGCTGTGTGAAGGAAACAGATGTAGAACTTGTCCTAGCGTTCTAGCAATGTGAAGGAAACAGATGTAGAACTTGTCCTAGCGTTCTAGCTGTGTGAAGGAAACAGATGTAGAACTTGTCCTAGCGTTCTAGCTGTGTGAAGGAAACAGATGTAGAACTTGTCGTAGCGTTCTAGCAATGTGAAGGAAACAGATGTAGAACTTGTCCTAGCGTTCTAGCTGTGTGAAGGAAACAGATGTAGAACTTGTCCTAGCGTTCTAGCAATGTGAAGGAAACAGATGTAGAACTTGTCCTAGCGTTCTAGCTGTGTGAAGGAAACAGATGTAGAACTTGTCCTAGCGTTCTAGCAATGTGAAGGAAACAGATGTAGAACTTGTCCTAGCGTTCTAGCTGTGTGAAGGAAACAGATGTAGAACTTGTCCTAGCGTGCTAGCTGTGTGAAGGAAACAGATGTAGAACTTGTCCTAGCGTTCTAGCAATGTGAAGGAAACAGATGTAGAACTTGTCCTAGCGTTCTAGCAATGTGAAGGAAACAGATGTAGAACTTGTCCTAGCGTTCTAGCAATGTGAAGGAAACAGATGTAGAACTTGTCCTAGCGTTCTAGCTGTGTGAAGGAAACAGATGTAGAACTTGTCCTAGCGTTCTAGCAATGTGAAGGAAACAGATGTAGAACTTGTCCTAGCGTTCTAGCTGTGTGAAGGAAACAGATGTAGAACTTGTCCTAGCGTTCTAGCTGTGTGAAGGAAACAGATGTAGAACTTGTCCTAGCGTGCTAGCAATGTGAAGGAAACAGATGTAGAACTTGTCCTAGCGTTCTAGCTGTGTGAAGGAAACAGATGTAGAACTTGTCCTAGCGTTCTAGCAATGTGAAGGAAACAGATGTAGAACTTGTCCTAGCGTTCTAGCAATGTGAAGGAAACAGATGTAGAACTTGTCCTAGCGTTCTAGCTGTGTGAAGGAAACAGATGTAGAACTTGTCCTAGCGTTCTAGCAATGTGAAGGAAACAGATGTAGAACTTGTCCTAGCGTTCTAGCTGTGTGAAGGAAACAGATGTAGAACTTGTCCTAGCGTTCTAGCAATGTGAAGGAAACAGATGTAGAACTTGTCCTAGCGTTCTAGCTGTGTGAAGGAAACAGATGTAGAACTTGTCCTAGCGTGCTAGCTGTGTGAAGGAAACAGATGTAGAACTTGTCCTAGCGTTCTAGCTGTGTGAAGGAAACAGATGTAGAACTTGTCCTAGCGTGCTAGCTGTGTGAAGGAAACAGATGTAGAACTTGTCCTAGCGTTCTAGCTGTGTGAAGGAAACAGATGTAGAACTTGTCCTAGCGTGCTAGCTGTGTGAAGGAAACAGATGTAGAACTTGTCCTAGCGTTCTAGCTGTGTGAAGGAAACAGATGTAGAACTTGTCCTAGCGTTCTAGCTGTGTGAAGGAAACAGATGTAGAACTTGTCCTAGCGTGCTAGCTGTGTGAAGGAAACAGATGTAGAACTTGTCCTAGCGTTCTAGCTGTGTGAAGGAAACAGATGTAGAACTTGTCCTAGCGTTCTAGCTGTGTGAAGGAAACAGATGTAGAACTTGTCCTAGCGTTCTAGCAATGTGAAGGAAACAGATGTAGAACTTGTCCTAGCGTGCTAGCTGTGTGAAGGAAACAGATGTAGAACTTGTCCTAGCGTTCTAGCTGTGTGAAGGAAACAGATGTAGAACTTGTCCTAGCGTGCTAGCTGTGTGAAGGAAACAGATGTAGAACTTGTCCTAGCGTTCTAGCTGTGTGAAGGAAACAGATGTAGAACTTGTCCTAGCGTTCTAGCTGTGTGAAGGAAACAGATGTAGAACTTGTCCTAGCGTTCTAGCTGTGTGAAGGAAACAGATGTAGAACTTGTCCTAGCGTGCTAGCTGTGTGAAGGAAACAGATGTAGAACTTATCCTAGCGTTCTAGCAATGTGAAGGAAACAGATGTAGAACTTGTCCTAGCGTTCTAGCTGTGTGAAGGAAACAGATGTAGAACTTGTCCTAGCGTTCTAGCTGTGTGAAGGAAACAGATGTAGAACTTGTCCTAGCGTGCTAGCTGTGTGAAGGAAACAGATGTAGAACTTGTCCTAGCGTTCTAGCTGTGTGAAGGAAACAGATGTAGAACTTGTCCTAGCGTGCTAGCTGTGTGAAGGAAACAGATGTAGAACTTGTCCTAGCGTTCTAGCAATGTGAAGGAAACAGATGTAGAACTTGTCCTAGCGTGCTAGCTGTGTGAAGGAAACAGATGTAGAACTTGTCCTAGCGTGCTAGCTGTGTGAAGGAAACAGATGTAGAACTTGTCCTAGCGTTCTAGCTGTGTGAAGGAAACAGATGTAGAACTTGTCCTAGCGTGCTAGCTGTGTGAAGGAAACAGATGTAGAACTTGTCCTAGCGTTCTAGAAGTGTGAAGGAAACAGATGTAGAACTTGTCCTAGCGTTCTAGCTGTGTGAAGGAAACAGATGTAGAACTTGTCCTAGCGTTCTAGCTGTGTGAAGGAAACAGATGTAGAACTTGTCCTAGCGTTCTAGAAGTGTGAAGGAAACAGATGTAGAACTTGTCCTAGCGTTCTAGCTGTGTGAAGGAAACAGATGTAGAACTTGTCCTAGCGTTCTAGCTGTGTGAAGGAAACAGATGTAGAACTTGTCCTAGCGTTCTAGCTGTGTGAAGGAAACAGATGTAGAACTTGTCCTAGCGTTCTAGCTGTGTGAAGGAAACAGATGTAGAACTTGTCCTAGCGTTCTAGCTGTGTGAAGGAAACAGATGTAGAACTTGTCCTAGCGTTCTAGAAGTGTGAAGGAAACAGATGTAGAACTTGTCCTAGCGTTCTAGCTGTGTGAAGGAAACAGATGTAGAACTTGTCATAGCGTTCTAGCTGTGTGAAGGAAACAGATGTAGAACTTGTCCTAGCGTTCTAGCTGTGTGAAGGAAACAGATGTAGAACTTGTCCTAGCGTTCTAGAAGTGTGAAGGAAACAGATGTAGAACTTGTCCTAGCGTTCTAGCTGTGTGAAGGAAACAGATGTAGAACTTGTCCTAGCGTTCTAGCTGTGTGAAGGAAACAGATGTAGAACTTGTCCTAGCGTTCTAGCAATGTGAAGGAAACAGATGTAGAACTTGTCCTAGCGTTCTAGCTGTGTGAAGGAAACAGATGTAGAACTTGTCCTAGCGTGCTAGCTGTGTGAAGGAAACAGATGTAGAACTTGTCCTAGCGTTCTAGCAATGTGAAGGAAACAGATGTAGAACTTGTCCTAGCGTTCTAGCAATGTGAAGGAAACAGATGTAGAACTTGTCCTAGCGTTCTAGCTGTGTGAAGGAAACAGATGTAGAACTTGTCCTAGCGTGCTAGCTGTGTGAAGGAAACAGATGTAGAACTTGTCCTAGCGTTCTAGCAATGTGAAGGAAACAGATGTAGAACTTGTCCTAGCGTTCTAGCAATGTGAAGGAAACAGATGTAGAACTTGTCCTAGCGTTCTAGCTGTGTGAAGGAAACAGATGTAGAACTTGTCCTAGCGTTCTAGCTGTGTGAAGGAAACAGATGTAGAACTTGTCCTAGCGTTCTAGCAATGTGAAGGAAACAGATGTAGAACTTGTCCTAGCGTTCTAGCAATGTGAAGGAAACAGATGTAGAACTTGTCCTAGCGTTCTAGCAATGTGAAGGAAACAGATGTAGAACTTGTCCTAGCGTTCTAGCAATGTGAAGGAAACAGATGTAGAACTTGTCCTAGCGTTCTAGCTGTGTGAAGGAAACAGATGTAGAACTTGTCCTAGCGTTCTAGCTGTGTGAAGGAAACAGATGTAGAACTTGTCCTAGCGTTCTAGCTGTGTGAAGGAAACAGATGTAGAACTTGTCCTAGCGTTCTAGCTGTGTGAAGGAAACAGATGTAGAACTTGTCCTAGCGTTCTAGCAATGTGAAGGAAACAGATGTAGAACTTGTCCTAGCGTTCTAGCAATGTGAAGGAAACAGATGTAGAACTTGTCCTAGCGTTCTAGCAATGTGAAGGAAACAGATGTAGAACTTGTCCTAGCGTTCTAGCTGTGTGAAGGAAACAGATGTAGAACTTGTCCTAGCGTTCTAGCTGTGTGAAGGAAACAGATGTAGAACTTGTCCTAGCGTTCTAGCTGTGTGAAGGAAACAGATGTAGAACTTGTCCTAGCGTTCTAGCTGTGTGAAGGAAACAGATGTAGAACTTGTCCTAGCGTTCTAGCAATGTGAAGGAAACAGATGTAGAACTTGTCCTAGCGTTCTAGCTGTGTGAAGGAAACAGATGTAGAACTTGTCCTAGCGTTCTAGCAATGTGAAGGAAACAGATGTAGAACTTGTCCTAGCGTGCTAGCTGTGTGAAGGAAACAGATGTAGAACTTATCCTAGCGTTCTAGCAATGTGAAGGAAACAGATGTAGAACTTGTCCTAGCGTTCTAGCTGTGTGAAGGAAACAGATGTAGAACTTGTCCTAGCGTTCTAGCTGTGTGAAGGAAACAGATGTAGAACTTGTCCTAGCGTTCTAGCTGTGTGAAGGAAACAGATGTAGAACTTGTCCTAGCGTTCTAGCTGTGTGAAGGAAACAGATGTAGAACTTGTCCTAGCGTTCTAGCTGTGTGAAGGAAACAGATGTAGAACTTGTCCTAGCGTTCTAGCAATGTGAAGGAAACAGATGTAGAACTTGTCCTAGCGTTCTAGCTGTGTGAAGGAAACAGATGTAGAACTTGTCCTAGCGTTCTAGCTGTGTGAAGGAAACAGATGTAGAACTTGTCCTAGCGTTCTAGCAATGTGAAGGAAACAGATGTAGAACTTGTCCTAGCGTTCTAGCAATGTGAAGGAAACAGATGTAGAACTTGTCCTAGCGTTCTAGCAATGTGAAGGAAACAGATGTAGAACTTGTCCTAGCGTTCTAGCAATGTGAAGGAAACAGATGTAGAACTTGTCCTAGCGTTCTAGCAATGTGAAGGAAACAGATGTAGAACTTGTCCTAGCGTTCTAGCAATGTGAAGGAAACAGATGTAGAACTTGTCCTAGCGTTCTAGCAATGTGAAGGAAACAGATGTAGAACTTGTCGTAGCGTTCTAGCTGTGTGAAGGAAACAGATGTAGAACTTGTCCTAGCGTTCTAGCTGTGTGAAGGAAACAGATGTAGAACTTGTCCTAGCGTTCTAGCTGTGTGAAGGAAACAGATGTAGAACTTGTCCTAGCGTTCTAGCTGTGTGAAGGAAACAGATGTAGAACTTGTCCTAGCGTTCTAGCAATGTGAAGGAAACAGATGTAGAACTTGTCGTAGCGTTCTAGCTGTGTGAAGGAAACAGATGTAGAACTTGTCCTAGCGTTCTAGCTGTGTGAAGGAAACAGATGTAGAACTTGTCCTAGCGTTCTAGCAATGTGAAGGAAACAGATGTAGAACTTGTCCTAGCGTTCTAGCTGTGTGAAGGAAACAGATGTAGAACTTGTCCTAGCGTTCTAGCAATGTGAAGGAAACAGATGTAGAACTTGTCCTAGCGTTCTAGCTGTGTGAAGGAAACAGATGTAGAACTTGTCCTAGCGTTCTAGCAATGTGAAGGAAACAGATGTAGAACTTGTCCTAGCGTTCTAGCTGTGTGAAGGAAACAGATGTAGAACTTGTCCTAGCGTTCTAGCAATGTGAAGGAAACAGATGTAGAACTTGTCCTAGCGTTCTAGCTGTGTGAAGGAAACAGATGTAGAACTTGTCCTAGCGTTCTAGCAATGTGAAGGAAACAGATGTAGAACTTGTCCTAGCGTTCTAGCAATGTGAAGGAAACAGATGTAGAACTTGTCGTAGCGTTCTAGCAATGTGAAGGAAACAGATGTAGAACTTGTCCTAGCGTTCTAGCTGTGTGAAGGAAACAGATGTAGAACTTGTCCTAGCGTTCTAGCAATGTGAAGGAAACAGATGTAGAACTTGTCCTAGCGTTCTAGCTGTGTGAAGGAAACAGATGTAGAACTTGTCCTAGCGTTCTAGCAATGTGAAGGAAACAGATGTAGAACTTGTCCTAGCGTTCTAGCTGTGTGAAGGAAACAGATGTAGAACTTGTCCTAGCGTTCTAGCAATGTGAAGGAAACAGATGTAGAACTTGTCCTAGCGTTCTAGCTGTGTGAAGGAAACAGATGTAGAACTTGTCCTAGCGTTCTAGCAATGTGAAGGAAACAGATGTAGAACTTGTCCTAGCGTTCTAGCAATGTGAAGGAAACAGATGTAGAACTTGTCGTAGCGTTCTAGCAATGTGAAGGAAACAGATGTAGAACTTGTCCTACTATTTCCTATTAACACAAAATGTGTATCGCTTTTATTCTATTAATAGATTTCCATCACGATTATCAAAACAAAAAGAAAGTGTTAATTTATTTACAAAAAGTATAGCGATGGCTAGTATGGGGATCGAACCCACGACATTCGCGTTATTAGCACGACGCTCTAACCAACTGAGCTAACCGGACATGATCCTATCACAAACAGGCGACTTAAGATTACCTGGGGATGGTAATTGAACCAGTACGGGTTCGTCTGCAGCATTCTCTGTACGGCTGCGTAGTTACCGGCCTCTGCCAACAGCTCCAGGCCCACGGCCGTCTGTCTTTTCCATTTTGTTCTGGAATGTAATAAATATATGTCGTTATGCTTGAAATGTGTAAACAATTAGTTGAATGTGTATTGCAACATAGCTAAATCTGCTAATCCTTTTGCAATATTTAGGTCTATTGTAGTCAATATTAATAAATTTATAGTTTTATTTTAATTAAAGACAAGCGTCTCTATAGTCTATAGTGGTATAAGTATAGTTATATTTATTGTTGATAGTTATAGTATAGACATTATTCATTATAGTCTATAGTTTTAGTTATATTGTACAGTTGTAGTTATAGTTTATTGTATTGATTCGTCTATATTTATATTTATAGTTAATAAGTTATAGTCTATAGTTTTAAAAAGGGTAGATTACATTGATTATTGATAAGACAGTCAATCAAGTTTGTTATTAATCAAAGTTCATTATTATTATTATTAGGTGGTTTTTATAGAGCGCATTACTCCAGCCTAGGGCTAGGCTCACTGAGCTTCACATAAAAATTACCCTACAGTTACAGATGCAGTTGCGGTTGCAGTTACAGTTACAGATACAGTTACGGTTGCAGTTACAGTTAGAGATGCAGTTACGGTTGCAGTTACAGTTACAGATACAGTTACGGTTGCAGTTACAGTTACAGATGCAGTTGCGGTTGCAGTCACAGTTACAGATGCAGTTACGGTTGCAGTTACAGTTAGAGATGCAGTTACGGTTGCAGTTACAGTTAGAGATGCAGTTGCGGTTGCAGTTACAGTTACAGATACAGTTACTGTTGCAGTTACAGTTACAGATGCAGTTGCGGTTGCAGTTACAGTTACAGATGCAGTTACGGTTGCAGTTACAGTTAGAGATGCAGTTACGGTTGCAGTTACAATTACAGATACAGTTACGGTTGCAGTTACAGTTAGAGATGCAGGTGCGGTTGCAGTTACAGTTACAGATACAGTTACGGTTGCAGTTACAGTTACAGATGCAGTTGCGGTTGCAGTCACAGTTACAGATGCAGTTACAGTTACACGATACATTATGTCAGCTTTTTATGCGCTTGTCACAATACATTATTTCAGCTGTTTATGTACTTATCACAGTACTTATGTCAGCTGTTTATGTGCTTGTCAAAATACATTATGTCAGCTATTTATGTGCTTGTCACAATACATTATGCCAGCTGTTTATATGCTTGTCACAATACATTATGTCAGCGGTTAGGTGGTAAGTTCAGCTGTCACACAGACGGCGACGTGTGAAGTGTGATCAGATGTTCTTCCTTCCTACATATCAACTTTAAAAAAAACAATAACAAAAACAAACTAACAAACTAACGATCAAACAAACAAACAAACAAACAATCAGTCAAACAAACAAACAAACAAAACATTTTTCTTATATCATCTGGCATACAAAATAAAATTAGACTAAGTGGCGGTGAGATTAATGCTTAAATATATTTGTCGACAATTTTAATCACGTGGTCTATGTTTTTTCGAGCTGAAATGTGCCCCCGTCGCTAAAGATCTGACGACAATTTAATTTTCATTGAAAATTATGACGTGTGCCTCGTGCCATAACAGGTGACTACAATCTCTCTTTGTATAGCAGACATTTTGTAACCAGAATGCTCAGACTGCTAAGATGAAACGAAACAATTAAGAAAAAAAAAATATTTTTAAATATCGCGTTTGCTGCTTTCAGGCGTTCATTTTTTTTTTTCAGGTTTCCTCCTTACTTTGTTTCACTCATTTCCTTTTTTTCGGCATGTTCCTCCCAGCCTAAGCAAATACGTCTCCCGACTTTTCAGTTTACGCTGGACAGACATTACAGAGACATACGTTTTTTTCTGACATGCTTCTTAACCACGGTTTAAATGAATATGTGAAGCGCAAAGAAAGTTTTGATAGATGGAATACATCTATGAGTTCACGTGCAACAACGATCTCATTCTAAAGTCTACCGACCTTCTGTTCTGGTACCACGTCTTGACCTGCGTGTCCGTCAGGTTGAGCTTGGCCGCCAGCTCCATCCGGTCCTGGACGCTGAGATATTTCTGACGCTCAAACGTCTTCTCCAGAACGGACAGCTGGTGGTCGGTGAAGGCCGTGCGGGCCTTGCGCGGCTTCTTTGTCTTAATCAGGGAAGGTGACCTGGAGCTGCCTCGTTTTCGTGGAGATCTCTCGTCTGTGGATTCTGAAACCGAAATTTGAAATCAAGATTATTTCTTTGCATAATCGATATAAATAGGTAAGAAATTGTCAACACATTGGAATATTCATAAGCCATTAGCCATAATGATGTAGCTCTTTACCTGCCACAAAAACCCATCTCAAAATGAACAATCAAAAAAGGTGAAAGCTATTGCAATGGTGGCCTCTGTGATGACGCCTGCTGCCCCCATCAAAAACATCTCAATATCAACCATGAACAGAAGCTAACAGAGAAGATGTGTATACAGATACTCACATGTGTGTGTAAATACACAAATAAAAGCATTGACATAAAACAACGATCATTTAAACTTCAACTCTTAGTTCCATGACAGGCAATTATTTATGACAACTTTGGTTTCGAACATGTTGCATACGGCAAGCCGAAAACAAGGGATTTTAAAACAGTTATCATTTAGTACTAGATAGTTAGATATAATATTGGCCATTTAGTAATAGGATGTTTGATATAAAATTTGCTATATAAGTTAGTGTGATATAACATATAAGGAAGAAAATAGTCAAGAAATCACGTACAAAATATATAGATTTTATAGTAAATTTGTTGTTAGTATATTTAAGTTTAAAACGTGAACAATATGGTGTGTGGTAGACATATTACATATTTTATTTATAATCAAGCAGTAGAACGGACTTTTCATAAAACATATTTGTACAGTGACAAGTGCACAGACCAATAAGTGCACACATCAACAAGTGCACAGATCAACGAGCGAACAGATCAACGAGTGCACAGATCAACAAGTGCAAAGATCAAAAAGTGCACAAATCAACAAGTGCACAGATCAACAAGTGCACAGATCTTCAATTGACAGCCAACGTAATGAATAGACTTGTAGGGTAGACTTGTCTGGTTATCTGAACAGCCACACACTCACACAAACACACACGCACCACTGTTGTGATACATATCTGAACAGCCACACACACCACCGTTGTGATACATGAACTAGATTAGAACAAATTAACTCTCCTTTCTGCGAGTGTGATCGCACATCGTAAATCGTGGGATATTAAAAAATTGGAGCTGACAAATTTACCAACACCCGTGACCATGATTGAACTTATGACACAGAGATGTGCGAGCAGTGAGCGACATGATGGGCGCAAATTTACAGAGATAATATCATTGTATTATGATATAACGTCACGTGAACATAAATCCTAAAATATTCGTGATATAGAAGTACGTTTTCCGCTACCCATATGTCTGCTCTACAGAATACCTAAATCTCAGTGGCCTTTGCGTGTGAAATCACCAGAAAGTGCTATGAACATACCAACGTTTCTGCTTAACTTCATCGTAGGGCAGTGGTTCTCAACCTGTGGGTCGCGACCCCATTGGGGGTCGAACGACCCTTTCCCAGGGGTCACCTAAGATATACTCTACAGTTATAAAGTAGATAAATAAATAAAATTTCATATTTGATACCCTATCCAAATTATACTACCGCGAAATTACGTCTTACTAAGATGGGCGTGGCTGCAAAGACTAAATGCGTGGAAAAGCGCGAATCTTGACCCCCCACCAAACCTCCTCCCTTTTTTTCCACAGTTCCCCCCAATCGTATAGATTAATTAACATAAATTATGATAAATTGCATGAAAATTGCCGATGTTTCGCAGGTGCCCCTGCACCCCTCCCACACTTCACACGGCCAAGCTCACTAACACATTACACTGTGCACGAAATATTGGGCTCCGGAGACTGCTAGATGTGCCATATTTCCTCAGCCACAACCTGCGTACGCCTATGGAAATGCATTTAAGTACTGTGGGAGTGAGGGTGTGGAGGAAGGCTTATTACGAACACTTAAAAAATATGAGTCCAGGTCTCTTCAATATTTCCACGGACATCGCCGTATCAGATTCCACTTGTCTCTCTCCACCAGCACAATCTGTTCCCCCCGAGCTTGGCATTATAGCGCTCGCTTGTCGCCCGTCAAGTGCTAGCACACGAGAAACACAGACCCAATAATATGGGGGCTCGTCCTGAATACTTTTTAACGTAAATTGCCGTGTTTTTCCAACAATAAAGATATTCAATCCTCGTATAAACGGACCCGAGGCCCGAGTTGACTCTTCTCGTTTAGTTTCCACTCCGGGCCGACACATGACTCCACTTGGGGCCGACACACGACTCCCGCTGATGGAGAAAAATTGTCCGCTTTTTTGAGATCGGAAATCTGTTATTACGGATTCGATTTGGTGCGTGATTGGCGAGCTATTGTTTCTGAATTGGCGCTTTAAAAATGCAACAGCTTGGGGGGAAGTCTCGAACATAGAATTTGAGTACTGGCCACTTAAAGGCAAGCGGTGACCATGAATGGTGTTTTACAAAACACACTCCCATGCATACATACATAAACACACAAACAAAGACATAATGACACACGTAAAGACACATACACACAGAGTTTAAATTGCTGTGTTTTTTTTAATTACATATAATTTGTCGCCACCCTTATCGACGACATTGTCCTTTTACAAAATCCCAACTCAAATGATCTTATGAGTCTTCATCCGAAATATTATGAGACCTCATCTGAGATATCATGAGACTTCATCAGAAATCTTATGAAACTTCATCCGTGATCTCATGAGACTTCATCCGAAATCTTATAAGACTTTATCCGAGATCTAGTAAGACTTCATATGAGATGGTTGCAGAAGATGGAACTGCTTGCCACGATGAATTAATCCTGATTAAATTTCAGATTTCTATTTTATTTCTTACGATTAAAGATGGATATACAAATTATAATTGCTGAATCAAAAGAACTTAACAATCAATTAAATAAATGAATTTAATGAATAGAAATCAACCAAGTGGGCATGCTGCAGCTACTAGAAACAAGAACAGACTCGAAAATTGATTAATTATACCAATTTCAAATTCATTAATTACATTTTAAATAAATGAAATATTGCGTGCAATTATCCGAACCAAACAAAGGACTGTGACTCCATATCTCGGCCCCTTTATGCGGGCGGGGGACGGCTTAGGGTAGAACAAAATATGACAAGGACCAGCATTATTGGATATTCCCACATTCAGTGTCAGGGGCGTGACCACGAACATGCAGATTTACCTGGTGATTCGTCAATGGACTGTTTGTTTTACGATGTGTTACCTAAGTGCTTTGGGGAAAAAAAAAAAGGGGGGGGGGGGCTGCTGATAAGATGTTGTTAGACATGGGTCTTGAAAAGCTGGGGGTTGGGTGTTGGGGGAGGAAGGATATAGGTGGAGATGGATGGATGGAAATTATCCAAATATACATATATATTTATATATATATATATATATCGATGTAGTTCTTCTCCATATAGGCCTACACATCCAATTTGATGCATATATCTTTATATATATATATATCAAAATATATTTTTTCTCTATACATATCCAGTGCGATCCAAATCTATATATATATATATATATATATTTATTTGAATATATATTTTCTCTCTATAAATATACAGTTTGATCCAAATATATATATATACATAAATATATATATATATATGGATCAAACTGTATATGTATATAGAGAAAAGATATATTGATATATATATATATATATATATCAATATATCTCATCTCTCTATACATTTTTATAAACCTCTTTATAAATATATATATATATATAAATATATTTTTGCTTCTGCAAATCCAAGTTAAATTACCTCCCTCCGCGCATCTGGATAATCCACGCTAACCTCTCATATCTGGATAACCCACAGTAACCTCTCATATATCCACAAATAATTCAATGGACAATATATTTCACCGTCTCTCCAAATCTTGCTTCTTGCTACATTCATTAAGCTGTTAACATACATATATTATTTTATGCAATTTTTTATATATATTATTGATCTCCTTATATTTAGGGAGTAGTTGTGCACTAACTGCCAAGACATATAACATACAAATCTATATTATCCAAATCAATAAAAAAAAATATATCAAAAATTGCCCGGCTAAGCCCTCCATCCTCCCCTCTCTTTCTCTCTGGCCCCCCGACTAAGCTCTCTATCTCTCTCTCTTTCTCTCTCCTTCCCTCAATCTCCCCCAACTGTCTCTCTCTGGCCCCCGACTAAGCTCTCTCTCTCTCTCTCTCTCTCTCTCCATCCCTCAATCCCCCCACCACTGTCTCTCTCTGGCCCCCTGACTAAGCTCTCTCTTTCTCTCTCCATCCCTCAATCCCCCACCACTGTCTCTCTCTGGCCCCCTGACTAAGCTCTCTCTCTCTCTCTCTTTCTCTCTCCATCCCTCAATCCCCCCCACCACTGTCTCTCTCTGGCCCCCTGACTAAGCTCCAACGCATTAGATATCGACTGCTACATTTTAAAAACTATTTTGTTGCTCGTATCACGTGACTCGGCTCTAACAGTGATGACGTCAATATTTATTTCTTTAAAATAAATGAAAAGGAGTTTTTTTTTAAAGCGATATATTGAGATCAGTCAGATCGTCCGCATTCCTAAGACTAACACGTTTAATCTTCTAAAAATATCCGTACATTTTGATTGGACCGAATGTCAACATGGTTTACAATACTCTCCTCAATAGAAGGTATTATTACTATTACATAATTTAACTTTTTTATACATACATAAAAACGCCGATCAGTAAAAGACAAATAACTAATCCGCATAGAAGTTCTGAAATCTGTTCATGGTAGGCAAAGTAGGCAATGTACGAAATGCGTGACCTTTGATGGGCAGACGTGAACAAAGTCTTAAAGACTCACCGTATTATCCGTAGAGAAAATTGTATCCTAATCCGCAAAATCAATTTCTATTTTTAACTTTTTGTGAATCTTGAAATCCATAACTTCATTTTTTTCATTTCAGAGCAATGGCGTCTCTATGTTCATGACATCTTAGCTCTCTCATTGTTTATGACATCTCAGCTCTCTCTGTGTTCACGACATCGTAGGTCTCTCCTCCAATACGCTATAGAGACCTATTAGCGTTTTGGCCACAAAAACTCAATCTAAATTTACAAAGTCGGTAATCTTGCAATTTTCAAATGTCCAGGAATCAAACCCATGTAGTCAACAGATGCCTTGACGTAGGACTAGCATATCGCGTGTCCACATACGCACGTGCGCACAATGCATCATTATGGTGTAGAAATATGTGTACATTTACTACAGCTCAGATGCTTTTGATAGAAATATGTGTACATGTACTACAGCTCAGATGCTTTTGATAGAAATATGTGTACATGTACTACAGCTCAGATGCTTTTGATAGAAATATGTGTACATTTACTACAGCTCAGATGCTTTTGATAGAAATATGTGTACATGTACTACAGCTCAGATGCTTTTGATAGAAATATGTGTACATGTACTACAGCTCAGATGCTTTTGATAGAAATATGTGTACATTTACTACAGCTCAGATGCTTTTGATAGAAATATGTGTACATGTACTACAGCTCAGATGCTTTTGATAGAAATATGTGTACATGTACTACAGCTCAGATGCTTTTGATAGAAATATGTGTACATGTACTACAGCTCAGATGCTTTTGATAGAAATATGTGTACATTTACTACAGCTCAGATGCTTTTGATAGAAATATGTGTACATTTACTACAGCTCAGATGCTTTTGATAGAAATATGTGTACATGTACTACAGCTCAGATGCTTTTGATAGAAATATGTGTACATGTACTACAGCTCAGATGCTTTTGATAGAAATATGTGTACATGTACTACAGCTCAGATGCTTTTGATAGAAATATGTGTACATTTACTACAGCTCAGATGCTTTTGATAGAAATATGTGTGCATGTACTACAGCTCAGATGCTTTTGAAAAATAAAATATCGCAAGATTCAAACAAAATGGTGGCAAAAATCTTTCGTTTCGTGTATTTTGTTTAATCCACATTTTTTTTTTTGGAATACATTAAATGAAACTATTTTTAAAAAAATTTCCTTACGAAACTAAATGAAGGAGATTTGAATTTAAGATAATAAACATAATAATTATTTAACAACAAAATGCAATGTCAAATTTAAATATATGCGTCATCTGATTTTAAGAGGATAGCTTTGTAGGATATTCAATTTCAGTTTTAAAGATAGCATTGTAGGATATTCAATTTCAGTTTTAAAGATAGCATTGTAGGATATTCAATTTCAGTTTTAAAGATAGCATTGTAGGATATTCAATTTCAGTTTTAAAGATAGCATTGTAGGATATTCAATTTCAGTTTTAAAGATAGCATTGTAGGATATTCAATTTCAGTTTTAAAGATAGCATTGTAGGATATTCAATTTCAGTTTTAAAGATAGCATTGTAGGATATTCAATTTCAGTTTTAAAGATATCATTGTAGGATATTCAATTTCACTTTTAAAGATAGCATTGTAGGATATTCAATTTCAGTTTTAAAGATAGCATTCTAGGATATTCAATTTCACTTTTAAAGATAGCATTGTAGGATATTCAATTTCAGTTTTAAAGATAACATTCTAGGATATTCAATTTCACTTTTAAAGATAGCATTGTAGGATATTCAACTTAAGTGCAAAGCCTATTATTATTATTCTCTTTATTATTATAATCCTTACCAGTGTTATTCTTAATAATAAATAGTAGTAGTACTACTACTGGTGGAAGAAGGATTAGTAGCAGAAATAATAGTTGAATAGTAGCATTTGTAGCTTAATTATTATTGTAAAAAAAAAGGTTTTTAAAAATAAGTCTGTACACCTGGAGAAGACTTTACTGTTGAGTTAAAATTGTGTGTCTGTTTGAGTCCAGATACTGTTGGCACCTAACAAGTCCCTGGCGTATTCACATGCCTTTATCGGCACACATTTTAATTATGACCTAACCACACTCAATACCAGGTGTTTTGAAGTTTTCTGTAATCTTGCACCCACACACCCTCCCCCAACCCCCAAAAAAAATTATATAAAAATGCAACTAAAATGAAACAATACTAATAATTATCTGTGTGTTCCGGCACCCTGGACTCTGTCTGTCGCACCCACGGTGTGGGGGGGTAGCGTTCACCAATGTTTAAGAGCCCCTGCATTATAAAATAAGTCAAGTTGATGTATCAACAGTGTATCACACTGGTCTCTTGATTTGCCCTCGTCTTTACCCCGCGTTTGAGACCCACTGAAAGCGACACGGTGTTGAGATAATCTTATCATAAGAATTTAATCCTGTGTTTAAGGAGCGGCGTCAGTTTCCGACAAAATTACGTCATTAAAAAAATTTCCGGACTCCGCGCCTAATAGTCTGATCACTAGAGATTAAGTCGCCATTTAGATAAAGACGAAGCAAGCGCTAGGATTACATTCGATTTTTCGCTCTTTCAGTTCTTACTAAGTTTTCAAAATGCGGGTGAGCTTTTGTCTGTTGGTGGGTGAGCTGTTGTCTGTTGGTGGGTGAGCTGTTGTCTGTTGGTGGGTGAGCTGTTGTCTGTTGGTGGGTGTGCTGCCGTCGGTTGGTGGGTGAGCTCCCGTCGGTTTGTGGGTGAATTGTCACCGGTTTGTGGGTGAATTGTCGTCGGTTAAAGAAGCTGGCGATTAACGGTTTCGCTACGTGGATTTGCATTCAACGGATCACATTAGTTTGCGTATCTGGGGATTAGCTTACCGTTGAAATGGGAGGGGGGGGGGGGTAAGGCCAAGAAGGGCTTAGCTTTAACAACGTTTTATACCGACTTCTGCAAGATGAGGAGAATAATGAGGCAGAAGGTTCCCCCACACCCCACCCTTTAACCACAACGAAAAAAACAGGGGATGTCGTATGGACTTGTCTATGTACAGAATGTTGAACAGAGGTTCTTAAACTCTTCTGCCGGTTGAATTTGTATAAGTAACTATACTTTTAGGATAAGTGAAGTTGAGAGGTCGTTTAATGGGTGTGGGGGTGGTATACTTGGCTCAGGCCTAGTGTGTCCTATAAGATGCTCGATAGTTGCAGTGACCAATGTTTTAAGTGCCCCTTAGTTTAAGTGTCCAATGTTTTAGATGCCCCATAGCTCAAGTGCTCAAAGCTTTAAATCTCTGTCTCCAATTAATCTCTAATGAAAAGTCGCGGAAAAATTTCTAATAAACCTATACCTCGCTATACTGCAGCTCTTTATACGGCATTTCGCTATTTCGGCCTTTTTAAATTATGGCACTTTTTCGGTTTACGGCCCACGATGTTTCATTATACGGCCAATAGATACCCTCTCTTTAGTTTCAGCTTCTCCCCTGACAGAGAACCTCTTTCAAACGAGGAACTGATCCAGTTTGATACACAACAAACACTTGATGAAAAGCCAGAGCCTGCTGTCTGCCAACAGCTAACTGCAAAGAACCTATCAAATGCACTTTCATATTTTGAGCAGGGAATGAACATCCTTCTTCAAAATGATCCCGACGAAGAACGCAGCGCTAAAGTGTCTAGAGGAGTAAATTCGGCAATTGCCCGTTACAAAACTCTTTTAAAAGAAACAGAAAGCAAGGCGAAGCAGACAACTTTGCACCAATATTTTCAACTGGGTCAATCCACAACAGCGGAAAGTGATGATGGGAGATGATTTTTCGTGTTGATGTTCATCAGATTATAAAGTTTCTAAACATTTTATTTATGTATAAATATGTGCATATGATTTCTTTTGTTTTTTAATTTATATGTTTATTTTTTTAAATCTCTGTTTACTATTACAATGTTTTGTACTTTTATTTTTATAGAAAATGAAAAGAATACAATGATTTATGAACTAACGACTATATTATTTTATGCAAAAATTGGAACAGATCCAATTAAATTTGTATGGGTTTATATCAAAATTATTGATTCATTATACGGCTCTTCATTTACGGCCAACTTTTCCGGAACGTATCTAGGCCGTAAAGCGCGGTATGGGTGTATTTGACAAATTCATTTTCTACTTCTTTAGTAAACAGAAAGTTGAATTTTGCAAAGGTTCCAACAATTATCAAAACCCGGGTCCCATTCAAACTTGATGCGCCCCCCGCCCTTGGGTGGTGGCTTATTTTAGCAACAAGACCGAAAGCAATTTTTATAATTTATTATTTTGTCATTATTTTTTTCCCTGAAGCAGGAAGACAACGCAATATTCCTGCCACGGAGCATTTAACGATAGAAGAAAAGATATATTTTGAAATAATTTAATTTTCAACAATTACAATTTAATTTTTTTGTTATTTTTTTTAATGTATTAATGATTATTATTATTTATATTTTGAATATTTTGATTAGCGCGTGTATTTCGGCCAAGTCTTTAACAACTTCTTATGAGTGACGCGTAGATGATGGAGATCTATTTATAGGTAAATGGCTTTCTCTTTTGTGTTGATAATAGCATCCTAATGTTAGCTTTGCTTGCGTAACACTAATGAACCAAATCATAAGTTCGATACATATGTTAGATGTAACAGATCACATATTTAATATGTAATATTTTTCTAACTTTGTTTCGGAACATTACATTTTTGTTTTGGTAGAAAGAGGAAGTAGAATGAGTTGTGGGGATAAGAAAAAAGATTGTCAAATATGGATTACTGAGATGTTTTTGCTCTAGCAACGGTTGTGTTAATACATCTTATAACATCGAGTGTAGAATCTTATGAATTCTGTTTATATGAAGGATTATGTGTATTATATTTCTCCATTTACATTACGATTGTAAAAGACGTCAAGGTGACAAATAAATGTTGTAGTCATGCTAATTATTCCTTCCTCGTGTTATTGAATTGGAAAGATAAGAATCATAGAATGACTAATTAGAAGGACGACAGAGATTATTAATTCTTCAAGTAATATCCACATCTAACATAAAAAGAGTGATGTTACATTAGAGTTAAGCATACATTGAATTTATAAAAATTGGGGTGATTTATTTATTTTCTTCACCACTTGCGTGAATTAATCAAATGTTAATGTGAAATTGGAAAGAGGGAGAGGATGATCGGGGAATTAAGGTGGAAATGTCAGACAGATGTGGCAGAGTGATTTGACAGACAGATGTGGCAGAGGAATTTGACAGACAGATGTGGCAGAGGAATTTGACAGAAAGACGTGGCAGAGGGATTTGACAGGCATATTGACAGAGGGGTTTGACAGCGATTTGACAGAGTGATTTGACAGAGAGAGGTGACAGGGTGATTTGTCAGAGAGAGGTGACAGAGTGATTTGACAGAGAGAGGTGACATGGTGATTTGACAGAGATCTGTGGCAGAGGGAGCTGACAGACAGATGTGACAGAGAGAATTGACAGAGGGGTGTGGCAGAGGGGTGTGGCAGAGGGATGTGGCAGAGGGGTGTGGCAGAGGCATGTGGCAGAGGGATGTCGCAGAGAGATGTGGCGGAGGGATGTTACAAAAACTGCAAGAAGTAGAATGAGCTGTAGAAAATGACTCTTATAATGGGTAATAATTTAAGAAGATCATCATCACAACTAAGAGCTTATAGAAGATCATCATCACAACTAAGAGCTTATAGAAGATCATCATCACAACTAAGAGCTTATAGAAGATCATCAGCACAACTAAGAGCTTATAGAAGATCATCAGCACAACTAAGAGCTTATAGAAGATCATCATCATCACAACTAAGAGCTTATAGAAAATCATCATCATCACAACTAAGAGCTTATAGAAGATCATCATCATCACAACTAAGAGCTTATAGAAGATCATCATCATCACAACTAAGAGCTTATAGAAGATCATCATCATCACAACTAAGAGCTTATAGAAGATCATCATCACAACTAAGAGCTTATAGAAGATCATCATCATCACAACTAAGAGCTTATAGAAGATCATCATCATCACAACTAAGAGCTTATAGAAGATCATCATCACAACTAAGAGCTTATAGAAGATCATCATCACAACTAAGAGCTTATAGAAGATCATCATCACAACTAAGAGCTTATAGAAGATCATCATCACAACTAAGAGCTTATAGAAGATCATCATCACAACTAAGAGCTTATAGAAGATCATCATCACAACTAAGAGCTTATAGAAGATCATCATCACAACTAAGAGCTTATAGAAGATCATCAGCACAACTAAGAGCTTATAGAAGATCATCAGCACAACTAAGAGCTCATAAATGAAAGAAAAATATTTATTCTCTAAATTTGTACTTAGCATTTTTCTATCCGTCATAAAAATGTTTTTACCATCTGAGTCTGACGACGGATGAAACTATTAAACAAACACTTACCATCATCGTCGGAGCCGCTGCCGTAACGACTCTCGTCCGCGTTGTCCCCCTCGTTGATGCTGCCATCGCCGCCATTTTCATCGGTCATGTCATCGACGTCGACATCCGCGTCGTCGTCCGCACCGCCGCCATCTTTACCCACCATCTCTCGGATTTTCTCGTCCACGCCCGAGAAGTGACGCATGAAGCCGGCTGGGCCGAGTGCGGCACCCGTTCTCCCGAGCAGAGAGTCTTGCGGGAAGTGTGGCATCGGGTGGTGCGCTCGGTCAAGGTCGGAGGGCCTGGGCGCCAAAATGTCCGTTATCAGAAACGACGGCCGAGAACTCGTTGCTGATTTGGATTTAACTTGAGACGAGTGGACGCCGGAAGCCGAGTCCGCTTTAAGGTTCTTTGGTTGCGAAAGGTCACGGTCACTGTAAGGTGACGTATCGATCAGTTTGGTTGACAGTGAAGCTGGTTGGGGTGGGGAGGATGACGCGGGCGGTGACGTAGGCGATGACGTGTGATACTGATGAAGAAAGTTAGGGAAGTGCAGGGGTAAATATTTCATACCGGCGTGCGCGTCGAAAGGAAACGGGTTGAACTTATTCAAATGTAGCGGGGCCTGGCTGCCAGTGTGAGAATTGCTGTGGTGAAAATTGAAATATGATTGGTTTGATGAAGTGTTCGAATTTTCCGTGTCCTGCCGGGATTTTCTGTTGGCCGGGAAAATCTTCTCGAATTCCGCCTGGGACATGGTCGGCGACAGGTTAATGGGCTGGTCAAGACTTGACCTACTGTCCTCGCAGTGGTGGCTGTTGGCGGCACCCTCCCCCCCAGGAGCGACACGGTGTGTCGGAAGGGCTTCGTTCAAACTGTGGGGGCTGTCCGTCAGAACGTGCTGGTCCGCTCCTGACTTGTCCGTGGCCGCATCTGTCGTGACGTCAATCGTTTCGTCATCAGACTGCATCACGTTACTGTGGCCATCATCCATCGATTTCATGATTGGTCGAGTAGCTATCACGTGACCGTCCATGGCGTCGATTGGTCAATCTGTTGTTGTCGTCGCTAACTCGGTTTACCAGGTTGCTGAAGTCTCCAAGTTTAGATGTTTAACACTAACGTCGAAATAAATAAAGTCGTTCCTCTTAAAATATTTATTTTCTTATTTAAGCTGATGATATCTCAATATTCTGATGATATCTCAATATTCTGATGAAATCTCAATATTCTGATGATATCTCAATATTTTCACACCTGTTGGTGTTGCCATCCTTGAATTAAAAGAAAAACTAATTGTGACGCTATTGTGCCACTGTTACTATGGCAACAGTTATCAAGCACGCGCATTTGTATAAAAAAATTAATGGGTCATTTTTTTTTGCTTTTTCTTTTAAGAGGAATAAAACAAATCTCTTCACTAAGACACGCCCCTGGAATGTGGACTGGTCAAGTTAAACTCTGAATTGTTGACCGGTAAAGATAACTCAGGAATGTTGACTTGTCAAGTTAAACTCTGAAATGAAGAAACAAAACAAATCAGAAATTGTTAGTATAAAGTATAACAAAAAAATATTTGTTATAATGAGAAGTAAAATAGAAAATTTTTAATATAACAAAAAATACAGTTAAGTTTAGAAAAAAATCAAATATAGTCAAGCAGAAAGAAATGTGTGTAACAATTTAATCTTTTATGTACATAATCTTTTCGGCTTAAAAGTTATAAATTTGCATTTACGTAATAAATTTATTTAATAGATTGGCCTACCATAAATTGTATTTAATACTTTGGCCTACCCTATCATCAGTATTGAAAAAGTATCATTAAAAATCTTATTATTATTATTATTATTAATGGTAGTTTTCTATAGCGTGGCACCTCAGCCTAGGGCTGGGCTCACCACGCTGGACATATTAAACCTATTTAGGTGAGTCAAGTTACCTAGACCGCCGCCACATCATCTCGATAACGCAGCTTAACAACCAACATTACCTCGTAAGGTAAGGAAACACTACCTCACCACACATTTCCCACACCTTGACAAAGTATCCTTTGGTCCAGACATGTACACATTCATGGATTAAACTGATCGGCCTTTGTAACTTTACTAAAATTACTTTATATGTAATTGTGTGCAAATATCATTGGCCTATTTTGCACCATCGCCACTGGAAGATATGTCTTAACTACTGGAGCAACGACCGAACGGATGGAAATCAAAGGATGTAAGGCATCCACAAAATCTTTCTTCTTTCTAAGCAAAATATTTGGGTTTAACATTAGATCATATTCAAATTTTGGAGTAAAAAGTCATGTAAATCCATATATTAAAGTTTAAAGTCATGTAAATCCATATATTAAAGTTCAAAGTCATGTAAATGCTTATATTAAAGTTCAAAGTCACCCGATTAAGTCATGCCAGCCCCAACTCACAGCGCAACTACTTTAAAAAAAAACTTTTTTTATTTTTAAAAATGGCGTACAATGCCAAGATTTGGGAAGCACCCGGGATTATATACCGTGAGGTCACCAGGTTTGAGAGACCCTCGCCACGAGTGACTCATGCCTCATTTCTGGAACTCAAATGGTTCGTCGCGCCGCTGAACGAACCTCGACACCTCAGTTGACATCCCGGACGAGGCTGATCGACTTACGGCGGAGGGGGGAGGGTTTTTATAAGAAAAATAGCAGACCGGGTCATTTGGTTTATTCTGTTCATGGACAGATTCCCCACGAGTCAGTCATGCGAAGGCGATTAATGGAGGGATGGGGTGCCCGGGGAGGGGGGGGGGTAAGAACGAAAATATGGAACCCCAAAATGAGACGAACCGAAACTAATATATACACATTCATGGGAAAACAACGTAACTCTATATGAACATTTGAAAGACTTATTTGTTTTTGTCAGGCCTGAATAAATGCAAATCATAAAAGAGCTGAGGGAAAGAAAGTGCGGGGGGGGGGGGGAGATTTAACCCTACGCGAGGAGACGCCCCTGCCGAGAGGGGTTCCTTGAGTGCAGGTTGGAATCTGTAGCGGCCCCCTCCAAGAGCGTAGACAATCTGCGACAATGCGATCCATTACCGGGGAGTTCATAGAGCCAACACTGTGGCTCTTTCACACGAGTCTCCCCCCAGCGAACACAAAACGTTTTTCAACAAAATCGTTCTCGATTCAACCCTCCCCCACCACTATTTTCAACTTCAAATCTTTGTAAGTAGGGGCGCGGGGGGGAGGGTGCGGTGGGGAGGGGGTGGCCACCATGCCATTATACCCCTTCGACAGATAACAAGCAAGGGCATAACTCGCCTTATTTACTCTTATTATTTGAAAGGTGTGAATAAAAGAATAAGAAAAAAAAAGAAGTGTGGTTTGGGGGGGGGGGGGGGGGTTTGTGTGGCAAATAAGGTGGAATGATTCCCGTCGTGGCGGAAGCACCCGCTTGACTAACTAACTTTCTGATGTCTCATTTATTGCTCTCGTCACCAAATACCCCTTGAGTACTTCATTTTATTATTATATAGAAATGTATCCGACATGTTTGGGCTCCGTGGGGAGGGGGGCGCACTGCGGACTGCATATTTATCTCGTTTTCCTTTCTGTACGTCTCTTGTTAGGAGCCCTCGCTCGATCCGCTCGGTGAATGGGTCCCTAACAAATTCAAACTATGGGCTCCGGGAGTCAGCTCAGAGCTGCACTCGTCGCCAAGAGGTCGATGCTTATTGTGGGTCTCAGCGAGGACCCAGCGAGGGGTTTTTGGCAAAAAGGGCAAAATCTGTGCCAGTGGTTTTTGCGGATTAATAGGTCAGTAGGGACAATATGTGTTTTTTCCCTTCAGACAGCGATGTCGTTGGGGTGTCTGGGGGCGCCAACTAAATTCTTACACAAACATTCTTATTGCAATTGCTACAGAAATTTATTAAAAGTATGTGGCGGAGAAAGGTCGAAGGGTGGTGAAGGTACGAAGGGGGTTTCTATACAACTTGTAATACAGTTCCATCCACAGTTTGTGGAGTACACGCATTCTTCCCCCGTGACACACCCGCGCCCCGCGTCAACCAAGTACGGTGGTTTTGTTGGGGGTATAATGCAGTGGGGGTCATCTAGGTATTCAATTACGGACAGCTTTCTGACTTAAAGTAGATTAATTCATATCATTACACAGAAGAACACACACAGAGGTGGACAGAGAGACGGAGGGAGAGAAAGAGAGACAACCGGAGAGAGGGAGAGAAAGAAGATGGAGGGAGAGAAAGAAATAGAGAGGGAGAAAGAGAGAGGGAGAAAGAATGGACTGTCATCGCATGGACATCGCATGGACAGACATCGCATTGACAGATATTGCATGGACAGACACCGCATGGACAGACATCGCATGGAAAACCATCGGGTATATCCTTATTTTACTCATGGTGACCTTGTCATCAGATGTAGGATGAGACCTAAAAGTACAAAAGTTCTTTTCTGACACTGTGGGAAGTGCTAGTGAAGACTCTCATCGGTTGATAGCGCCTTAAAGCCTCCAATAAAAGTATAGAATACAACAATGTTACAACATTTTATCACACAATTTTTTTTTTAAAATGTTGATATCATAAAAGAGTATTCTTAAATTCTAGTAATATTGCTACCATGAATTTAGCACAAGGCGATGTCTAGTAATATTGCTACCATGAATTTAGCAAAAGGCGACGTCTAGTAATATTGCTACCATGATTTTAGCAAAAGGCGATGTCAGAGATGTACAAAAAATATGTGGCGAGTTTAAAATAATTATTTTGTGAAGTGTGTACACGTAACGTGATTTGAAATGCGTAAAAATGCGTACAAATGCGTGCTAGCATAAGGTTGGGTGTACTGGAAAAGTTATCTCGTCAATGGTTGAGGTTGACGTATCTATGTGTAAACGTATGCGGGAAACATCTTCCGTGTGTTCGGTTATGTTTTACACTGCCGTATTCGGCCGTACACGTCGGTGGAAAAAAACACGAATTCAGGTGGAGGCGACCACATGGGCACTGTCACAGCCTCGCGGCCACGTGGACACTGTCACAGACTCGCGGCCACATGGGCACTATCACAGACTCGCGGCCACATAGGCACTATCACAGACTCGCGGCCATGTGGACACTGTCACAGACTCGCGGCCACATAGGCACTGTCACAGACTCGCGGCCACATAGGCACTGTCACAGACTCGCGGCCACGTGGACACTGTCACAGACTCGCGGCCACGTAGACACTGTCACAGACTCGCGGCCAGGTGGACACTGTCAAAGATTCGCGGCCAGGTGGACACTGTTACAGACTCGCGGCCACGTGGACACTGTCACAGACTCGCGGCCAGGTGGACACTGTCACAGACTCGCGGCCAGGTGGACACTGTTACAGACTCGCGGCCAGGCGGACACTGTCACAGACTCGCGGCCACGTGAACACTGTAACAGACTAGCCTATACGGACGTGTCTTCAGTCAACTAATTACAAAATGAACAAGCGATGTTATGGCAATGAACATTTTGGCTGAATGGCGACATGAACAAAAGTGTTTCATTTGATGAGCCTTTTTATGCATCTAATAAAAAATGAATTTAAAGAGATGTCCTTCCAAAGTACAGCTTTATTTCCCAACTGTAAACTAGAACCAATATAGCTTTATTAGGCAAAATAATTATAAATGAAAATATAAATAAACTAACAAAATACCAAGCTTGAATAAATTACCCTCAAAACATGAATATTTAATGTGTACAACGTGACTGTGTAATGTGTAAAACATGACCATGTAATGTGTAAAACATGACCATGTAATGTGTAAAACATGACCATGTAATGTGTAAAACATGACCATGTAATGTGTAAAACATGACCATGTAATGTGTAAAACATGACCACGTAATGAGTAAAACATGACCATGTAATGTGTAAAACATGACCATGTAATGTGTAAAACATGACCATGTAATGTGTAAAACATGACCATGTAATGTGTAAAACATGACCATGTAATGTGTAAAACATGACCATGTAATGTGTAAAACATGACCATGTAATGTGTAAAACATGACCATGTAATGTGTAAAACATGACCATGTAATGTGTAAAACATGACCATGTAATGTGTAAAACATGACCATGTAATGTGTAAAACATGACCATGTAATGTGTAAAACATGACCATGTAATGTGTAAAACATGACCATGTAATGTGTAAAACATGACCATGTAATGTGTAAAACATGACCATGTAATGTGTAAGGCATGACCATGTAATGTGTAAAACATGACCATGTAATGTGTAAAACATGACCATGTAATGTGTAAAACATGACCATGTAATGTGTAAAACATGACCATGTAATGTGTAAAACATGACCATGTAATGTGTAAAACATGACCATGTAATGTGTAAAACATGACCATGTAATGTGTAAAACATGACTGTGTAATGTGTAAAACATGACCATGTAATGTGTAAAACATGACCATGTAATGTGTAAAACATGACCATGTAATGAGTAAAACATGACCATGTAATGTGTAAAACGTGACCATGTAATGTGTAAAACATGACCATGTAATGTGTAAAACATGACCATGTAATGTGTAAAACATGACCATGTAATGTGTAAAACATGACCATGTAATGTGTAAAACATGACCATGTAATGTGTAAAACATGACCATGTAATGTGTAAAACATGACCATGTAATGTGTAAAACATGACCATGTAATGTGTAAAACATCACCATGTAAGTTGTAAAACATGACTATGTTCAGTCATATGTGTATGTGTTAACAGGACGCTTCTGGCACCGTTAAAAGATGATGACATCAGACATGGGATATTCTCAAAGTCAGCATCAGACAGGTGACAATTTCTAGGTCAGAAGCAGATAGAGCAGCGGTTGTCAACCTTTGGGCCGTGACCCCTTGGGGAGTTGAACGACCCATACACTGGGGTCGCATAAGACCATCGTAAAACACATATGTATGAAGCAGCAACACAAATAATTTTATGTTTGGGGGAGAGGGTCACCACAACATGAGGACCTGTATTAAAGGGTCGAGGCATTAGGAGGGTTCAGAACCACTGAGAGAGAGACATGACACAAAGATTGGAACCGAAACCTGGTGTTCTCCAATGGTGTAAATTCAATATCGCATACAAAATAATTCATCAAGAATGCGACATATATATTGAATCTATAACATTTCCTACCCTCCACACCCTCCCCACCCCTGGGGGCGTCTTTCCATTTACACAACCAAGAACTGAAATAAAACAAGTATCCAATTAATGTCCAGGGGATAATAATAATTTCAATTATTTTAGTGTAGCCTTTTTAGCATTAAAAGTGTCTGACTTTCGTTGTTGGGATATTTCTAGTATGGGGTTATATCTTAGACAAAATTATAGTCAAAACATATTATTCAACCTGCAACAAGAATCAATATGTAAACGACAGTCTCTCCCATAACGATATAGTGTATTATAAGACATATAGTTTATTATACGACAGTCTATCACATGCTGATCAGGTGTATTATATGACATATAGTCTATTATACGACAGTCTATCACATGCTGATCAGGTGTATTATATGACATATAGTCTATTATACGACAGTCTATCACATGCTGATCAGGTGTATTATATGACATATAGTCTATTATACGACAGTCTATCACATGCTGATCGGGTGTATTATATGATAGTCTATTACATACTGTTGAAGATTGTTATTGTTTAAGGGTGACTAGCAGCTGTGTCCATTCAAATTTCGCTACCAGATTGTCAATTCGTAATTTTTATTTAATTTATGTCAGAATGTGACATAAGGTACACACAGATGCACGAGATGAAGTTATCTGTCAAAATCTGACAGAAGGTACACATAGATGCACGAGATGAAGTTATCTGTCAAAATGTGACAGAAGGTACACACAGATGCACGAGATAAAGTTATCTGTCAAAATGTGACAGAAGTTACACACAGATGTACGAGATGAAGTTATCTGTCAAAATGTGACAGAAGGTACACACAGATGCAGGGGATGAAGTTGTCTGTCAAAATGTGACAGATGGTACGCAGAGATACACGAGATAAAGTTATTCGTCAAAGTTGGCTTAGTAAAAAAGGGACTCAATAATGTAGAACTGTTGAATAAAATAACAAACAGAAAAAAAACAAACAATCAATCAATCAATAAAACAAACAAACAAACAAATAGACAGACAGAAAAACTAACAAACAAACAAAGAGACAATCAAACAATCAAACAAACAATGAAAAAACAACCAATCAATCAATCAAACAAACAATCAAACAAACAAGCACTCAAACAAACAAACAAGCACTCAAACAAACAAACAATCAAACAAACAAACAAACAAACAATCAAACAAACAAACAATCAAACAAACAAACAATCAAACAAACAAACAAACTTGTGTTGAATTATAAAATCTGGAACATTACGAAACAACTTTTTAAACACAAATAATTATGGACGTGTAAAGGGAATATTACAATTATAAGTATAAGCTAATTCCAGACGTATGTCTTATTCCAGACGTATAAATATCGTATAAGCGATAAATTAAAAAGAATATAATATTCGCCTGTATTTTTCTTTCTTTCTTTAATCCACACACATTCGCTACAAGAGCAAACACCCTACATTCTACATCGCATGATATCGTGTTTGTCAGTCTGAAAGTCATAGAATGTTTCCATAGTTTACCATGACGACACTACAAATAATACAGTTTCGTTTATTCAAATATCATTTTTACATCATTTTTTAAATTCTCCAACTCGTTTTTTAAAAATAATCTTCCATGTTAGTAATATTATCTATGGTAGTCATCTTATCCATTACAGACATCTTAAGAATTATAGTCTTCTTATCCATTATAGACATCTTAACAATTATAGTAATCTTATCCATTACATACATCTTAGCAATGATAGTATTCTTATTATTTATAGAAATCTTAGCAATTATAGTAACTTTATTACTATTGGCTAACTTATAAATTAAAGACATCTAATAAGATAAGATAAAAGATATATTGATCTAAATGAATCACAAATTTTTTTAAAATGACATTTTCATTTTCATCAGCACACGCATATAAAAAATACATAATGACCTTGACATTTGCGATCAGTTGTACGTAAACAGCTGTGTCCTGTCCACTCTTGCGACGGTAGCGACAGTCACCCAAACACTTAAACTAACGTCTCTTAACTTGTAACCCCAACTGATGAGGTATACCCGGTTATATCTTTGTTGTTACAGCATGAACAATATTCCAGCGATTGGGTTCAGGCCGTGTCAGAAATTGTGGCTACAGATAATCTTAGACATCAGACACATATGTGTTGGGAGATCTCAATATAGTTCTTTGTTTAGAAGGGAAATCACTCTTTGTTTAGAAGGGAAACCACTCATTGTTTAGAAGGCAAATCACTCTTTGTTTAGAAGGGAAATCACTCTTTGTTTAGAAGGGAAATCACTCTTTGTTTAGAAGGGAAATCACTCTTTGTTTAGAAGGGAAATCACTCTTTGTTTAGAAGGGAAATCACTCTTTGTTGGGAGATCTCAATGTAGTTCTTTGTTTAGAAGGGAAATCACTCTTTGTTTAGAAGGGAAATCACTCTTTGTTTAGAATGGAAATCACTCTTTGTTTAGAAGGGAAATCACTCTTTGTTTAGAAGGGAAATTACTCTTTGTTTAGAAGGGAAATCACTCTTTGTTGGAAACGGAAGTCATGTTACTCAAAACAAAAGAAAAACTTCACACTCCGCGATTTATTTTTCGCGCTGAAAGCAGAATTGATCATAAACATAATTGACAAAGATTATGACAACAAAGATTATGACATTAATATTCAGTGGAGCCGGTGGCAGGCATATCATGCATCAGTGAACATTTGATTATGTTCACTTATTTTAACACTACACAAGTTCAGAGCGGATGAATATCATTGTGTCGCAGGTGAGTGTGTCGCAGGAAAGTATGTCACATGTGAGTGTGCCACAGGTGAGTGTGCCGCAGGTGAGTGTGTTGCAGGGGAGTGTGTCGCAGGTGAGTGTGTCACAGGTGAGCGTCCCACGGGTGAGTGTGTCGCAGGTGAGTGTATCGCAGGTAAATTTGTCGCAGGTGAGTGTGTCGCAGGTGAGTGTGTCGCAGGTGAGGCTGTGAAGGTGTAGCTCATTTAAAGTTGAAAAAATGTGTGATTGTACGTACTAAGAGTGTTCACATTGATACGTTAAAAACGAATTGTGTTTGGAGAAGTGAAAATACTTCACGTCGTGAACCGCATAATACATGTTCATGGACCGCATAATACACGTTCGTGGACCGCATAATACACATTCGTGGACCGCATAATACACGTTCAAGTCATCATTTTAAGCAAAGACAATGCATTATTGCTGCAGCTACTTAAAAATTAAGAAGGACAATTCATTATTGCTGTAGCTACTTTAAAATTAAGAAAGACAATTCATTATTGCTGTAGCTACTTTAAAATTAAGAAGGACAATTCATTATTGCTGTAGCTACTTTAAAATTAAGAAAGACAATTCATTATTGCTGTAGCTACTTTAAAATTAAGAAAGACAATTCTTTATTTATGTACCTACTTTAAAATTAAGAAAAACAAATATTTTATTACCGAAATTAATTTCTAAACTTCTGTTTTAAAAAAGTGTTTGTTGAACACTTTGATCCCCTTAATTGTCATTGTGACAGTTTGATTAATGTGACAAGTCACACAATGAATAAATCACAGAACGATTCAACCCCCCCCCCCCCCAATTTATTATTACCACCGTTGAGCAGATGTTTTAATGTGTTTAAAATATTTTTGATGACGTGTCTATTTGATACATGCCAGGATCGACTACAGTTTCCCTGATGTGCTGCAGTGTGCAACAATGTGCTACAACGATATGACGTTAGAGCGTCGGGGCTCAAAGAGTTGTAGTGGTGAAATATATGAACAATGGCATAACTGCTTTTAATGTACTGTGACGTCATCAGTAGTAAGCTATGTTCCGTGACGTCATCAGTAGTAAGATATGTACTGTGGCGTCATCAGTAGTGAGATATGTACTGTGACGTCATCAGTAGTAAGATATGTACTGTGACGTCATCAGTAGTAAGATATGTACTGTGACGTCATCAGTAGTAAGATATGTACTGTGACGTCATCAGTAGTAAGATATGTACTGTGACGTCATCAGTAGTAAGATATGTACTGTGACGCCTCCAGTAGTAAGATATGTACTGTGACGTCATCAGTAGTGAGATATGTACTGTGACGTCATCAGTAGTAAGATATGTACTGTGACGCCTCCAGTAGTAAGATATGTACTGTGACGTCATCAGTAGTGAGATATGTACTGTGACGTCATCAGTAGTAAGATGTGTACTGTGATGCCTCCAGTAGTAAAATATGTACTTTGGCGCCTCCAGTAGTAAACAACTCAACAAGTCGACCAGCTTTCGATTCTGCACCCCCAACCCTTCTTTACCCTTGAAAAATACTCAAATGACGTCACTGATAGACATATTTAATAAATACCATTTTCTCTTAGTCCTTAATTTTATAAGAATCAAACATGCCCCCCCCCCTTTTTTATGAAGAGATTAAGTGGTGCCCGGGAGAGAGAGGGGGGGGGGGAATTTGTTGGACTGATTTCAACTTTGAAAATTTCGATTCACAATACAATGCGGCATTACATTATACTGTATTCTTGGGGGATATAAACGGATTACATTAAGATATGTATAGCTCTTAACATGTAAACCCACACAATCCTGAACATCTGAGACTTAGTTACGCGGTATTTTTCTGAGACTTAGTTACGCGGTATTTTTCTGAGACTTAGTTACGCGGTATTTTTCTGAGACTTAGTTACGCGGTATTTTTCTGAGACTTAGTTACGCGGTATTTTTCTGAGACTTAGTTACGCGGTATTTTTCTGAGACTTAGTTACGCGGTATTTTTCTGAGACTTAGTTACGCGGTATTTTTCTGAGACTTAGTTACGCGGTATTTTTCTGAGACTTAGTTACGCGTAATTTACCAGCGCGATAACTCTTTCAAGCCAAGCGCTCCTCGTATGCAGACAGCTGATTTTATTGTGTTTTTCTCTATTTTCTTTGTTCGAGGTTTACCGAATATTTCTCGACATCATCGGCATAAATTGATATATTATATTTAAACAGATAATAAGATAACAATAGTCTAAGGCCATTCTAGTGAGATTATCTAAGACCGTACGCCGTGCTATAGTGAGGCTTTCTAAGACCTTGCTAGTGAGGCTACCTAAGACCGTGCTAGTGTGGCTAGTGATTGTTAAAGTTAAGCCAGTCGCTAAAAGACTGAGCAGTGTAAGCTCTCCACTTTGCCGCAAGATTTTTTTTTTAAAAATGGTAATTTGACTTTACATAAACCGTAGGATCTGTAACGTGTTGCCCTTTTAGGACATGAATAGCGACATTGTCTGCTCATTGTCTAATCCACTGTGTGGATCCCCAACCTGGCCCTGGCCTGGGACCGCGACAACTTATGCAAATTTCATTTCTGCTGACATTACGTTTGGGCTCTGCCGAACAACGCTCGGCGCTGTACCCACCTCGGGACCCGTAGCGTAGATACTTGCAAATCAAAGGTCCCATTCTCATCTCAATTGTTAATTATCCGAGAAAGAAACGTAAGACCTTACCGTCAGTCCTCAGGTGAGTAGCGAATTTGAAGCATGTGGTAAGAAATCCAAAAGGCATCAGAAAACAAAAACTCAACTCCGGTGCCGCACGGACAACCCTAAACGTTACGCAGCATTCTGTCCGGCTAATGTGAACAAGTTCAAACGGATTTCAGTTAGGGTCCTTTTTATTTCACGAGCTGGGTAGATCTCTGAGGCGTAAGGCACCCACTGTCCTCCTAATAATACAAGCGATGACAATAAAACGCATGGGAGGGGGGCATGGGGGGGGGGGGTTATGATGACTTTTAAAAGGTGGAGAGAAGGGGGGAGGGGATATTTTTGAGACTCTTGCCCGGGACGTTTCAGTGATCGGGAGAAAATTGTCCAAAAAAAACCAACAAACCTTTCTTTTCCTTTTTAATAAGCCCCGCCCACCGCCCCAGAGGCCCGGTGACAGACGTCCCGGTCGTCCCCCAGCGAGCACATTGTGGCTGACGGGATCCCTCCAATTCAAAGCATTCGATCACCGGCTCGTGAAGAGAGGCCGTTTAATGGATCACGAGACACGGGCCCCCATTTTTGGTCGTCTCTCCACGCCGATTGGCTGTTTCGCCCAGGACCTGACATCCGTTAGTGTTGCCTTCCAGAGGAGAGATTGACTCCGTTCGTGGTCATTGCTCACTTCAGGGTCTCATCAATGTTCATTTAAAGGATTTAAAAAAAAAAAGAAAAGATAATGGATCGTTAAGAAACTAGACATTTGACTCAGGCGACCTTGACCTTGATTGTTATCATCTAGCTCACCGCCAATCTGGTTTGAACAAAGTATTGATATTTAGTAACGATCTCTAGATTAGGCATCCCCCCCCTCCCCAAATTTCCCACTTATGAGCCCTAGATCTACCCCTCTACTTATTGACCCCAGAATATGCCCTATGAATGAATACGGGTTAATGAGCCCTTATATCAACAATTATATTGATGCAGGGACGTAGGGATGGGGTGAGAAGGAGTGGTCCACCCCGGTTTGGGGGGGGGGCAATTTTTTCTTTATAGGAACAGGAAGGGGTAGCATTTTTGGTCAACTTCAGTGTATTTTCGTGGAAGAAGATTGGCGTCAAAAATATTGCCCCCCCCCCCCAACCCAGGTGACACAATCCTTAGCTAAGCCTTTGTATTGGTGACGTAAATAGTCTCCTTATTGTGATAGCGTGTGGGCGGGGGGGGGGGAGGTGTAGCCAATGACGGGGTTGAAAACCGTCAGCCACCTGATATATTCTGATTTGAAATCCACAGCACAAGCTCTGATGACTTGATCATCGACTGAACCATCTACATATTATTATTATATATTAGGATTCTTAAACGGCTTCAGTTCAATACCAATGCCAAACTGCCAATCATATACAACGGACCAGGTCAAGCACACAAGATGTTACATGATCATATACAACGGACCAGGTCAAGCACACAAGACGTTACATGATCATATACAACGGACCAGGTCAAGCAAACAAGATGTTACATGATCAGATTCAACGGACCAGGTCAAGCACACAAGATGTTACATGATCATATACAACGGACCAGGTCAAACGCACAAGATGTTACATGATCATATACAACGGACCAGGTCAAGCACACAAGATGTTACATGATCATATACAACGGACCAGGTCAAGCACACACGATGTTACATGATCATATACAACGGACCAGGTCAAGCACACAAGATGTTACATGATCATATACAACAGACCAGGTCAAGCACGCAAGATGTTACATGATCATATACAACGGACCATGTCAAGCACACAAGATGTTACATGATCACATACAACGGACCAGGTCAAGCACACAAGATGTTACATGATCATATACATATACAACGGACCAGGTCAAGCACACAAGACGTTACATGATCAGATACAACGGACCAGGTCAAGCACATAAGATGTTACATGATCAGATAGAACGGACCAGGTCAAGCACATAAGATGTTACATGATCAGATACAACGGACCAGGTCAAGCACATAAGATGTTACATGATCATATACAACGGGGAGATGGTTGGCGTCTGAGAAGATTTTTAAAATTAAAAATATATATTTGGACGATTCAAAAAGTTTCTCGTGACACAGACAACAATAATGTCATGCGTGGTCCTAGGCGTGGTCCTAATCGTGGTCCTAGGCGTGGTCCTAGGCGTGGTCCTAGGCATGGTCCTAGGCGTTGTCTTAGGCAAGCACACCGGCAGTTAAGTGTTGGCGCCCCTCTCTTAAAGAAAAATATTCTGGTCGGCTTATTGAGATCGAGACAGCAAAGACCAATCACATTTGTTCTCCTTCAATTCGATTGCTTACGGTGTTAACACAAACAACACGATACCTTGTTAACTAAAACACCCCAATTACTTTTTTTTTTTTTATTTAAAAATCATACAAACGAAAAAAATTCCAGAAACCGTAGGTTGTTTTAATGCTCGTGGTAGTGCCGTTGTCTTAGGATTCAAAACGTAGTTCCTACGGCGAAACCGTAGGTTGTTTTTAAGGCTTGTCGTAGTGCCGTTGTCTTAGGATTCCAAACGTAGTTACTACGGCTACGGCGAAACCGTAGCCGTAGGGGTAAACGTGTCTGTTCATGTAGCGGCGTTGTCTGAACTACCAAAACGTGGCCTGCCGCTTGCAATCCAGAGCACCATAGAGGGATTTATTTTTCCATTTTAGTTTGGTTGGAAAAAAAAGTAAGAGGAGGTTGGGGGGGGGGTGCAGGTTACTGTTATTTAAATGAAGAACAACAACTTTTACAACAATACAAGCCTCTGTTTTACCTATATTGTACTCTCAGCGTAGAAACGTCCCCCCCCCCACCCACCGCCCCTTACCCAGTCGTCGTTGCTGTAGGGATGCCACAACTGTCACGTGATCCAACTCCACCCCGGGTCTAGTTGTCACCCGGCTCTATTAGCCTCGGCATCAGCCGGCCCCCCGACTTGTAACCAATCCGCCCGGCTTGGTAAACGTGAGACTGGATGCGCCCATTGTTCCACGTCCAGTATCCATCAAGGGACCCCCGTGTTTTATGCCGCCTGTTCCTCTCCACGTTCCTCGATGTTCCTTGGCTCGGGTTTTATGTACAGTCTTATCGCCCCACGACAAAGAAACCACAGGAACCAAGGGCTGTAAAACGGCGCTTTAAACATGACATAAGTCCAATCAGTGTTCTGAACATTGTCCATCAAATCGTTCCACTTACCAATGAACACTGTTCATTGGTAAGTGGAACGATTTGATGGACAAGACCGTGCTTCTCTGTTAGTGCTGTGAGTGTGTGTGTGTGTGTGTGTGTGTGTGTGTGTGTGTGTGTGTGTGTGTGTGCTTGTCATGTCTTGCACAAAGCCTAAGGCCTTATACCGTTGGAGAATATTTACGCAAAAATGATTGGGGGGGGGGGAGGGGTCGGAGGCAGCGTCAGCGGCACGGGAGTCGAAGGTGATGCATTAGAATTTCCACTCTAGCAGGATTATGTGGTGTTGGGTTTGATGTTGATGCACCCTCAGTGGCGTAACTGAAAAGGGGTGGGGGTGGTGTGTTTCCAGGGGGTGAGCCAAGGCTGTGCCATCACCTCCGAACGAAAGCAACTCTTGAAATAGACAATAGTTTTCCCCCCGTCAATATGTAGAGAGAGGTGCCGAGGTTGTATGAAAAACATCCTAGACTCAGACAATGATGGTCAGGCGACATGAGTTGACCAATGGTCAGACGCCGCGGCACGCGTGCAGAAGGGGGTCAATTTAAGCCATATTTGTTTGCATACCACACACCTGGTTATGTGTCCCTACGTTTGGTGAGAGGGGGGGGGGCACATGTACTACAAACCTGGTTACCTTTTCGTAAGTTTGGTTGAAAAAGAGGGGGGGGGGGCGTGGTGCGGGGGAAGGAAAGAGTAAATTGAAATGCGTTTGTTTATCATGAGTTCGACGGAAGTGAAATGTTCAAGTTATACAATAAATATAAAGAATTCACACAATCATCTTAAAGTCTAATTGGGTTAACTGCAGTTCTGGTAAGAGTCTCACCACCAGGGACATGAGTTAACTGCAGTTCTGGTAAGAGACTCACTAACAGGGACATGGGCCAACTGTAGTTGTAGCAACCAACATCCCACTGACAGGATCTATGTGGTCGGTTATCAAGATTTTTCAAGACAACACCTGTCAGTCAACTGTCAACATTGGAGACGAGTATGCCAAATTTAAATACGTTAACATTATGTTTAATTTAAAAAAAAATAATTAAATTTGTTATTTTATAAATAATTCGCCAAAAAATTACCAGACGGAGGGGTTCTCAATTTTAGTGTGTGTGGGTATTAATAAGTGTCATAAATAACTTATTAATAATTCCACCCCCCCCCCCCTTTTTGCGAGTCTCCATAAAATTGTATAATTAGGAATGAAGACAAACGGTGTTTTATAGCCGTTTAATCTAATTATGTCCCATTATAATCGTCCCTTATCATAATTGTCCCTTATTATAATCGTCCCTTATCATAATTGTCCCTTATTATTATTGTCCCTTATTATAATCGTCCCTTATCCTAATTGCCCCTTACCCTTATTGCCTCTTATTATAATTGTCCCATATTATAATTGTCCCTTTCATAATTGCCCCTTATTAATATTGTCCTTTATTATAATTGCCCCTGTTTATTATTGTCCCTTATTGTAATTGTTCCTTATTATAATTGTCCCCATATTAATATTATAATTGTTCCCTATTATATTTGTTCCCTTATTATTATTTAAGAAATAACATCTCACGGGAATGTTTTTAAAATTAAAAAAAAATTTGATTTTGTTGCTCCAAGAAATGTGATGAATGCTAAACAAACAACACATCAAAAATCTGGCCATCTCAACTTTCAATTGATGAATGACACAAACATCAACGAGATGCCACTAAATGACGTCACCTGATTGAAGTGATGGATGCGTTTTTAGTGGGATACCTTTTAAAAAAAACAACAACATATATTGAACGCAGAAACTCACAAATTGGAACAGAAGTTGATCTTTTCGGTTAATGCCATTCAGCGATTGATGAATGCATGTATTTGCTGTCCTTGTTCATCTTCGTACTCTCCAGCACAGAACAGATTGCTGCTACCTGGCGCATGTGCGAGTGATTAGCAGTTTAAAAAATCGGAGCTTTTGTTTCGTCATTTTCATTTTTTCTCACCCTTAACAACAGCGATTCTCAAATAATTTTTTTTTTTACAATTATGAGATTGACGAAGATTCTTGAGATTGTACTTGGGACGAAGGGAATGATCCAGGTAATATATTCTCTAACCGTCACTGAGGCCCTTCAGCCCGCCCCCCCCCCCACACACACACGAATCATCATACTATAAAAAGTTGTTTGTGTGCCGGTCTGTGCCGTCATGGGCGGCAACAAGAAGATGGATGGTGAAAAGTTGGGGAAACATCGTTTTTACTTAAGTCTTATGCCACCCTTTTAAGTTGGGAATGGTGGGGTGTAGGGGGGGGTTTTAGGGGAATAGGGTGCAAGTAGAAAAGGAAACACAAATATACACACGCGCGCGCGCACACACACACACACTCACACACAAACACAGACACACACAAATAGAAAAATTTTTATTAAAGATTTTTAAAAATAGAAGTAGTAGAAAAACAAATTAACAAGGCAAGAATTAAAATGCCGATTAGAGCTGATAGAAATTGTTAGTTTGTGTAAACAGATGGCCAAAAGAGATGTTTCGTATGTTTCATTTCTGGACAAGAATGGCCATATCCAGAGGTCAGCCGATGGCCATCTGGGTTGTGTTCGTCATTTCAGCGATACCGCCAACAAATAATGAAATTTAAAAAAAAACATAATTAACAAAAATAAATAATGACGTGAGTGGTGACTTCCGCCGCCGCCTTCCCCCCTTCCCTTCCCCTCCCTGAGCCCCCTCCCCCTTTACCCCCGGGCCCCGCAAAAAAAAATAAAAATAAAATAAACACATGTAAAATACGATATTTGCTGGATACGCCAATGAACGTAGCCTTGTCTCTAAATAAAACAGGACTATTAAAATGTGACACAAAATATCGCCTGCTCGTTGTTCACGAGTTTCCCTTTATCGCCCGTTCCACCTGTACCGACTTCACTCTCATCATCGCCAGACCCCTGTCTCGTGTGACCCATCAGATAACCCCTGACATAACGAAATAAATACACGTTGAAACAAATATCTCCCCCCCCCCCCCTTTTTGAATTTTCCCTCCCTCTCGTCCCCCTTGAACACGATCCGACAGATGCGGGGCATCAGGTAAAACATGGCCGACGGGGCCCGGGGCCAACAAAAGGTAACAGGCACCCAAGCACTGGCTCATTATTCTTGTATGACGAATTAACACATCGGCATATGTTCTATTTAAACTCTAGGTGATGGGAGTCAACCCAATTGAAATTGAATTAAACCAGGCAGAGTTCTCTCCCTCAGGCTTTTTGTTAACGGTTCAATAGATTTGAAGGAGGGGAAAGAACTCAAATCTGAGACCGGGGGGGGGGGGGGGGAGGGGGGGATGGGGGTAGAAGAATGGAAACAATTGATACAATTATTGCTGAAAAAAAAGTTAATCAATTGGATCACTTGGACTCTCCGTGTAAGTCGAAAAATGAACTTAGATTTTTTTTCCCTCCAAAATGTACCATTATAATAATTATTTTGTGTGTGTGTATAAATCTCAAGTCGTTCAAAGTGTATGGAATAGGGAGGGGGGCGGGATTGTTCAGTTCCACATGACCGAGCGGCCCGAGCGGTCTTAAAAGAAGCAACTTTCGAATCGTCGTGGGCGCCATTGAATGGCGTGCCCCCCGAAATGGACCGCTGCTAACATTAGGCCCCCTTTGAGTCGTGTACAGGAGCCGTGTGTCCTCGGGGTCATCATTTAATAATGAGCTAACTTTCTTTAATTGGACCCGTTGATTAGAAACATTGGTACCTGGGACCGATACGGTGCCAGTATGTTAGGCTCAAGGGGATTTGCGGGAGGGTTGGGGATGAGGGGGGGGGGGGGGAAATAGTGCGAGAACTCAATTACGGCTTGACAGTGGCGACCTTTATGAGTTGACACGCAATACAAATTAAAATACTGCAGTAGTTTTATAGGAACGGGTTTCCTTTAAAAGTGCATATATTTTTGTTTTCAAAAGTTCTAAATTTTGTTTTTAAATTTTTTTTACCAGAAAGCATTGCTGTAATGTCGTGTATATTTAGTGGACGAAGGAGACACAGGTAGGTCAATTGTACTACGGTCAGGTACATTAAAAATGTGTGGATCCGTTTGTAGTGGGTGTTGGTCATTGTGGTCAATGAGGTCAACGTGGTCAATGAGGTCAATGTGGTCAAAGTTGTCAATGTGGTCAATTAATCATGATTTGATCCGAATATTCAACAGAAATGTCTAAACAGCCCTACTCTATCGAGACGAAAATTGGAAAACAAAATCGAGCATCACGCAGAAATTACAGACCTTCATAAGCACTTGTCTAAGAAAGGTGCTGAACATCAAATGGCCAAACACCATCACCAAAAAAAGACTTAGTGGAAATGACATTCCAGGTGCCCATTGATGAAGACATCAAAAGGAAAAGATGGCGGTGGATAGGGCACACTCTTCGTAAGCCACCACATAGCATCATCAGAAAATGCGTGTCATGGTGTTGTGTGGTTGAGTGTGAAGTGTCATGGTGTGGGGCGGTAGGGCGTGAAGTGTCATGGTGTGGCGTAGCGTGTCATGGTGTGGCGTAGCGTGTCATGAAGTTTTCTTCAAGTTCCCGTTTCGGATTTGTATCATTCAAACTTACATAGACGTATTGAAGCATACGGTTGAGAACCATTGCGTTACCAGGGTAACAACATACGCATTCAAATCCATTAGCTCCTAGGCATGGACGGTAAATGATTCTATTAACGTCACTAACGACGGCAACCCGCTCCACACAGCGTGTCACGTTGACCAGTTCAAACGAAGTGAATTTTTCATGAACGTTAATATGTGAGCAATTTGAACACCTAGAAGATGTTATACTCTGAACTGGCAGTACGAAGATGTGACAGTACAAAGATGTGACAGTACAAAGATGTGACAGTACAAAGATGTGACAATACACTAATTTGACTGTACAAAGATATGACAATACACAAATTTGACTGTACAAAGATTTGACTGTACAAATATGTGACAGGTCAAAGATGAAAAAGTATGCACAGAGTATTGTTTGGAGTCATGTTGGGAATCATGTTGGGAGTCATGTTGAGAGTTATGTTGGGAGTTATGTTGGGAATCATGTTGGGAATCATGTTGGGAATCATGTTGGGGATCTTGTTGGGAGTTATGTTGGGAGTTATGTTGTGAATCATGTTGGGAATCATGTTGAGAGTTATGTTGGTAGTTATGTTGGGAATCATGTGGGAATCATTTTGGGAATCATGTTGGGAATCATGTTGGGAGTTATGTTGGGAGTTATGTTGGGAATCATGTTGGGAATCATATTGGGAATCATGTTAGGAATCATGTTGGGAATCATGTTGGGAATCATGTTGAGAGTTATGTTGGTAGTTATGTTGGGAATCATGTGGGAATCATTTTGGGAATCATGTTGGGAATCATGTTGGGAGTTATGTTGGAAGTTATGTTGGGAATCATGTTGGGAATCATATTGGGAATCATTTTTGGGAATCATGTTGGGAATCATGTTAGGAATCATGTTGGGAATCATGTTGGGAATCATGTTGGGAATCATGTTAGGAATCATGTTGGGAATCATGTTGGGAATCATGTTGGGAATCATGTTGGGAATCATGTTGGGAATCATGTTGGGAATCATTTTTGGGAATCATGTTGGGAATCATGTTAGGAATCATGTTGGGAATCATGTTGGGAGTTATGTTGGGAGTTATGTTGGGAATCATGTTGGGAATCATGTTTGGAATCATTTTTGGGAATCATGTTGGGAATCATGTTAGGAATCATGTTGGGAATCATGTTGGGAATCATATTGGGAATCATGTTGGGAATCATGTTGGGAATCATGTTAGGAATAATGTTGGGAATCATGTTGGGAATCATGTTGGGAATCATATTGGGAATCATGTTGGGAATCATGTTGGGAATCATTTTTGGGAATCATGTTGGGAATCATGTTAGGAATCATGTTGGGAATCATGTTGGGAATCATGTTGGGAATCATGTTGGGAATCATGTTAGGAATCATGTTGGGAATCATGTTGGGAATCATGTTGGGAGTTATGTTGGGAATCATGTTAAGAGTTATGTTTGGAGTCATTTATGGAGTCATATTAGGAGTTATGCTGGAAGTCATGTTGGGCAACATATTGCTTGCCTTTGGATATTTCAATAGACTGTTGGCAGGGGGTGGGGTGGAAGCTGTAGGAGGATTTTCTTGTAATCTGACCCCTCCCGCACCCACACACACAGAGAGACTAGTCCTATCCACCACTATATTTCATGACGTGTAACAACAAAGTAAAGAAATTGTCGGATTAATTCTACATCTGGTATTATTTTCCAACACCTTTGCTTAAATCCTGGCAATCTACTGCGTGTAGTCACGCCCTGTTAGGTCCTAAGCGACGCCCCGACATCTTGTTGTGATCCCGTGCGCCCAGCCCTAGAAGCACTAAAGGTGAGAACAGGTTTCACGGTCCGTGCACTCCGTGGGTGTGATGAGTGCTGGTCGCGTGTACAGCACGTGCCCAACACGCGAGAGTGTGTGCTGTGAGCGTGGCAACGAAGGTGAAACATATTTAATGACAAATATGCTAATATATGCGTTGGAGGTTACCCTCCCCCCCCCCCACTTCTCCACGTCCATCATCTTCCAGCTTGTCACCTTTTGAAGGCGTGTCTTGTCACCACTTGTCACCATTTGAAGGCGTGTCTTGTCACCACTTGTCACCGTTTGAAGGCGTGTCTTGTCACCACTTGTCACCGTTTGAAGGCGTGTCTTGTCATCACTTGTCTGTGCTTGAAGGTGTGGCAAATCCTTTAGTTCAACGCCACATCTGATAAAGCATTAGTGCCTTGGTGTGGGGGAGGAGCAGGTCCCAGAACACCTGAGGGCCCAGAACACCTGAGGACGCAGGTAGTAACTTATGCCTGGCAAGACAATTAAACTTTAAAAAAAAAAAAAAGAAAAAATGTTTCTCTGTTTCTTTGTTGTTTTTTTACACACTGGTATGTCATCTTCCATGTTGGTCATGGTATTGTTGACCTCAGTGTTGGTCATGTGACCTCGGTGTGAGTCATGTGACCTCAGTGGTAGTCATGGTATTGTTGACCTCGGTGTGAGTCATGTGACCTCAGTGGTAGTCATGGTAGTGTTGACTTCAGTGTTGGTCATGTGAACTCAGTGTTGTTAGGTGACCTCAGTCTTGTCATGTGACCTCAGTCTTGTCATGTGACCTCAGTCTTGTCAGGTGACCTCAGTCTTGTCATGTGATCTCAGTCTTGTCATGTGACCTCAGTCTTGTCAGGTGTCCTAGTCTTGTCAGGTGACCTCAGTCTTGTCAGGTGACCTCAGTCTTGTCATGTGACCTCAGTCTTGTCATGTGACCTCAGTCTTGTCATGTGACCTCAGTCTTGTCAGGTGTCCTAGTCTTGTCAGGTGACCTCAGTCTTGTCAGGTGACCTCAGTCTTGTCATGTGACCTCAGTCTTGTCATGTGACCTCAGTCTTGTCAGGGGAACTCAGTCATGTCATGTGACCTCAGTTATAATAGTTATTTCATGTCTCACGATTTAATTAACCGTTCAAAAAAACGTGAATGACAAATTTATTTCAAATGAACTTGGGTTATTTATGTCAAATGAGTGTGGTGATTTATTTCAAATGAGCGTGGTGATTTATTTCAAAAGACCTTGGAGATTTTTGTCAAATGACCTTGGGGGATTCACGTCAAATGAATTTGGCTGATTTTTTTCAAATAACCTTAGGGGATTTTTGTCAAATGACCTTGGGTGATTTATGTCAAATGACCTTTGGGGATTTATTTCAAATTACCTTGGGTGATTTATGTCAAATGACCTTGGGTGATTTGTGTCAAATGACCTTTGGTGATTTATGTCAAATGACCTTTGATGATTCATGTCAAATGACCTTGGCTGATTTATGTCAAATGACCTTGGGTGATTTATGTCAAATGATCTTGGGTGATTTGTGTCAAATGACCTTTGGTGATTTATGTCAAATGACCTTTGAGGATTCATGTCAAATGACCTTGGCTGATTTATATCAAATGACCTTGTGGATTTATGTCAAATGACCTTTGGTGATTTACGTCAAATGAACTGGCTGATTTTTTTTCAGATGAACTTGAGGGATTTTTGTCACATGACCTTGGGTGATTTATGGCAAATGGCCTTTGGTGATTTATGTTAAATGACCTTGGGTGATTTATATCAAATGATCTTGGGTGATTTGTGTCAAATGACCTTGGGTGATTTATGTCAATGACCTTGGGTGATTTGTGTCAAATGACCTTGGGTGATTTATGTCAATGACCTTGGGTGATTTATGTCAATGACCTTGGGTGATTAATGTCAAACGTTATGTATATATCGTTATTTCTTTAGATTACACAAATGAAATTTTATTAAAATCCAGTGGGGAAAACTGAAACAGTAGGTAGCGACTAAAGTGTTACAGTAAACAGATCGTACACACTTTGGATTCAGTGCACACTTTGGATTCAGTGCACACTTTGGATTCAGTGCACGCTTTGGATTCACTACACACTTTCAATTCAGTGCACACTTTAGATTCAGTGCACACTTTGGATTCAGTGCACACTTTGGAATGAGTGCACATTTTTTATTCAGTGCACACTTTATATTCAGTGCACACTTTGGATTCAGTGCACACTTTGGATTCAGTGCACACCATTGGATTCAGTGCACACTTTGGATTCAGTGCACACTTTGGATTCAGTGCAAACTTTGGATTCAGTGCACACTTTGGATTCAGTGCACACTTTGGATTCAGTGCACACTTTGGATTCACTACACACTTTGGAATGAGTGCACATTTTGGATTCAGTGCAAACTTTGGATTCAGAATACACTTTGTTTTCAGTGTTCTCTTTGGATTCACTACATACTTTGGATTAAGTGCACACTTTGGATTCAGTGCACACATTGGATTCAGGTCATGCTTTGGATTCAGCACACACTTTGGATTCAGTGCACACTTTTGATTCAGTGCACACTTTTGATTCAGGATGCCACTTATGACAGCCAAGGCAGCAGCCACGGCTGTCAGAATCCCACAGAAACGAGATTGGAAAAGTTGGCAGACGAAATAACGATTGTGATTGTGCTTAAATGGGTCCGCGCAACCAAAACTGTAGCGAAGCATTGTCTCCTTGAAATATTTCTCTGCTTTGGGGTATAAGCCTACGTTAGTGTATTGCGCCTATTCTGGGGTATGTGCCTACCTTGGGGTATGTCCCTATCCTGGAAAATGTGCCTACTCTTGGGTATGTGCCTCCTACAGAGTATGATCCTCCTATAGGGTATGTGCCTCCTGTAGAGTATGTGCCTCCTGTAGGGTATGTGCCTCCTGTAGGGTATGTGCCTCCTGTAGAGTATGTGCCTCCTGTAGGGTATGTGCCCCTGTAGGGTATGTGCCTCCTGTAGGGTATGTGCCCCCCCTTTTTTTTGTATGTGCTTCCTATGATGTAATTTACTCCTCCCTATTTAAGTTGATTATGAAAATGAACATAATTTCACCTTTCCCCAAATGTTCCAGTTTTCTCTATCTTAACTGATGCACGTTTGACAACAGGTCTAAATGCTTACTTCATGTTATCCAACATTCCTAGACCTCGTCCAATCTCCTTCCCGACCCTCACCCCTCGCTAGCCCCGATCACCTCCAACAAAGCCGTTCTTAGAGAGATGTACAAGACCCAGCCGAGGCTCGATTGACTGGAAGAATGCGCCGTGCGAGCTCGCGAATGACTCCCGCGTGGCCAGATGGAGCTGACGTGCTGATTGGTCCTTTGGTCGACACTCAGCATTACTTCTCGCTAATCATCTCTCTGGTCACGCACACGTGAGCCCTGGGAGGACCGATCTCACGTTAGGATGAGTGAAGGTGTACGCTTTTGATCACTGTAGTGGGTCGTTTATCAACTAATCGGTGATACATTCCACATGTCATTGCCTATGTCATGTCATTAGCTCATAAGTTCCACATGTTATGTCATTAGCTAATACATTCCATATGTCATTGCCTATGTCATGTCATTAGCTCATAAGTTCCACATGTTATGTCATTAGCTAATAAATTCCACATGTCATTGCCCATGTCATGTCATTAGCTCACAAGTTTCATATGTCATGTACTGTTATTAGCTCATACATTCCATACGTCATTGCCATGTCATGTCATTAGCTCATAAATTCCATTTGTCAATGCGATGTCATATCCTTAGCTCATGCATTACGCATTTCAGTGCCATGCCATGTCATTAGAATGTCATGTCATTAGATGCACCAAGTGTTTTTCGCTAAAAGAATTTGCTGAAATTAAGTCTTACATTCTTTATCACTTGTTCTCGATGGTTATTGGTGGCTGTTCTAAAGCACCATACAAACCAAATATGTACGAAGTGGCTATTCGTACCCGGGTACCAGAAGTGAGAGGTTGGGTTAAACAACTATTGTTCGGTTTGTGAGATAAAATTTGGTATCAAATGAAAGATAATTGAGTGGACTATACGTTTGTAAACTGAACTCTTCAGTTTAGCTAAAATAAACTACCACAAATGATATCCGAATAGCATAAGTCAAAAAGGACCCGGACACGCAGCGCCGCCATTCGCACCCGGGTCCAGTTAGACTCAATGGTAATCGGATTTCATTACCAACAATAATATTTTAAATAGTTTTTTTAATCCCAACCTCTCACTTCTGGTACCCGGGTGCAAATAGTCGCAGCCAAATATTTAAGTTCACTTACGTTCAAATACCCTTATCAGTCTAATTTCCATGATAATTGTTTAAAAAATCTTTGCAAAGCCCTACAGCACACACATCTATACAGTCCGTCATCAGTAATAAACCTCTTCAGGTCACACCCACTCACACCCACTCACACCACCCACACCCACCCACCCACACCCACCCACACTCACACCCACCCACCCACACCCACTCAAACCACCCACAACCAGCCACCCACCCACACCCACTCACACCCACCCACACCCACACCCACTCAAACCCACCCACCCACACCCACCCAACCACACCCACCCACACCCACCCACCCACCCACACCCACCCACCCACCCACCCACACCCACCCACACCCACTCACACCCACCCACACCCACTCACACCCACTCACACCTACCCACCCACTCACACCCACCCACACCCACTCACACCCACCCACCCACCCACACCCACCCACCCACACCCACCCACCCACACCCACTCACACTCACCCACCCACCCATACCCACCCACCCACCCACACCCACCCACACCAAGACTAAATAATCCAAGACAATTTATCCACTACCAGATCCGATGGACATGACATCCAATTCCGCCACCACCACCACCTCTTCATACCCGTGTCACCTTCAGTTACAGCAAACCCCCTGCACCTCGAGGGCGCCACCGCCCCCCCCCCTCACCGGCGCTATCAGCGGTCATTAACTTAATTAAATTTCCCCCGTGCCGCCCCATGAATTGTTGATGCGGCACCGGTCAAATTTACTGGCTAATTACCAACACAATGCGGTCATCAAATCTTAAACCGGGATGGGGACTGGTGCCGTGCCGAGGCCCGTGTGAGTAGCGCGACACAAATACAGCCCGTCGGGTGCAGCGACGGGGCCCTGAAATATGCATGGCTCTCGCTTTTGCAGTGCACTTCTTCTACCTAAGTGCGTGGCTAAAGTTTGGTGTTTACGGCCCGGGGGGCGCACGGCCCGTCACGGAATATCCTCATTTATTTGTTTGGAAATTTTTTTAATTTTAACTTTCAGGGTTATTTCACGTCTTCAGTTCAACGGTTCTCAACCCTCATTTATTACACCAAACCATCAATAAAAAAAGACCTAAAAAAACCCATCCCAACTGCTTCCCAACCATCATCGCTAAATATAATGGAATGAACCCCGACAGAAACAAATCTGGAGATGGGGGTCTCATAATCGAAATGACATAATGCTGAAAGACAATTTCGTCAACTCCGGAGACGCCTTTGTAGCAAACGAGGTTCGTACAATGACCTTTACAGAGTCTTTTAAAAATGGACGAACGGTACAAAATACAGTACAAATTATTACACATTCAGGCGTTTCGTGTGTACACATTAGAAATAATTTCAAGTAATATTTTTGGAACCTAACAAGAATGAAATGATCGGCCTATTAAATAAAACACAAATTTTTCCCGAAATGCTATTGGCGTATTAGTGTCACTGTCAAATTAATGTGACTGTCAGATTAATGTCACTGTCAAATTAATGTGACTGTCAGATTATGTGACTGTCAGATTAATGTCACTGTCAAATTAATGTGACTGTCAGATTAATGTGACTGCCAGACTAATGTCACTGCCATATTAATGTTACCGTCAACCTAATGTCACTGCCATATTAATGTTACTGTCAAACTATTGTCAGTGCCACAATTAATGTTACTGTCAAACTAATTTCACTGCAAAATTAATGTCACTGCCGTATCAATGTGACTGCCACATTAATGTTACTGTCAAACTAATGTCACAGCAAATTAATGTCACTGCCGTATCAATGTGACTGCCACATTAATGTTACTGTCAAACTAATGTCACAGCAAAATTAATGTCACTGCCGTATCAATGTGACTGCCACATTAATGTTACTGTCAAACTAATGTCACAGCAAAATTAATGACACTGCCGAATTAATGTGACTGCCACATTAATGTTACTGTCCCTATTCGATTCTCTTATTAAGTGATATGCAGTCGTAATTACAATTTCATTCCGTCCTGTTATGTCACGCTTCCCTGTTATGTAATGATGTCCTGCAATGTAATAATGTCTTCTTATATCATGCTGTCCTGTTATATCATGCTGTTCTGTTATGTCTAGTTGTCCTGTTATGTCATGATGTCTTGTTATGCTGTCCTGTTATCTCATGCTGTCCTGTTATCTCATGCTGTCCTGTTATGTCATGATGTCCTGTTATCTCATGCTGTCCTGTTCTCTCATGCTGTCCTGTTATCTCATGCTGTCCTGTTATGTCATGCTGTACTGTTATGTCATGCTGTCCTGTTATGTCAAGATGTCTTGTTATGCTGTCCGGCTATCTCATGCTGTCCGGTTATCTCATGCTGTCCGGTTATCTCATGTTGTCCGGTTATCTCATGATGTCTTGTTATTTCGTAAGGTCCTCTTTTCTTGCTTGATCTAATTCCTCCTTTTCCGAAAGCACCCCCTCCACAACACCCCCACACCCCGTGTTCGGAACCTCGCCTCTCTTGAATCCACTCCCCACACCCCCACACCCCGTGTTCGGAACCTCGCCTCTCTTGAATCCACTCCCCACACCCCCACACCCCGTGTTCGGAACCTCGCCTCTCTTGAATCCACTCCCCTCACCCCCACACCCCGTGTTCGGAACCTCGCCTCTCTTGAATCCAGTCCCCACACCCCCACACCACGTGTTCGGAACCTCGCCTCTCTTGAATCCACTCCCCACACTCCCACACCCGTGTTCGGAATCTCGCCTCTCTTGAATCCACTCCCCGCACCCCCACACCCCGTGTTCGGAACCTCGCCTCTCTTGAATCCACTCCCCGCACCCCCACACCCCGTGTTTGGAACCTCGCCTCTCTTGAATCCACTCCCCACACCCCCATCTTTACAATTCTCACCTTTGTCTCCCTTCATTTAATCACCCACCTTACACTTATCGATAGCTCATTTTTCATTCGATTTAATGTGGAATCAATAAAACGGCTTGTGTGTGTGTTCTCTTACCACCCCCTCCCCCCATTGTTCCAGGAGACATCAATAAGCCAATTAGTGCTATTGTCGGCATGCTCTCCTGTAACTTGTTAATTGAATAATCTAATTAAAAGTTAATACGTCGTCGAGGAGTCACTCGGGGGGGGGGGGCACAACCCACCCTCCCTTTCCCCCCCCCCCCCCCATAAACCCATCTGTCAGAGCTGGCGAGTGCAAACTCGAACTGTCACAAACAGATTGATAAATCACAATGAAATGGAGCCGTGTACCTGAGAACAGAACTTCACAGGAGGGGAGAGGGGAAGTTACTCAATTTGCATGCAAGAATACTCACGGGATTTAGCTCCCCTGGGCCATTGTGTTGTTGTTATCGTTGTCACCATCAGAGGCGATTGCTACATAGCACTTTCGATTTATCAGCGTAGGTGCATAAGACCACGAAACGTAGAAATGATCAAGGGAGCTTTCTTTAAAAACATAATAACGCGTTCCGGCCCATTGAGTCCAACAGTGCGTCTGTCATCCCACATGGTCCAACAGTGCGTCTGTCATCCCACATGGTCCAACAGTGCGGCTGTCGTCCCACAGCTTTCAACAGTGTGGCTGTCATCCCAAGACATCCTACAGTGTGGCTGTCATCCCATAGCATCCAGCAGTGCGGATGTCATCCCACATGGTCCAACAGTGCGTCTGTCATCCTACAGCGTCCAGAAGTGTAGCTGCCATCCCACAGCATCAACAGTGAATCTGTCATCCCACATGGTCCAACAGTGCGTCTGTCATCCCATAGCTTTCAACAGTGTGGCTGTCATACCAAGACATCCTACAGTGTGGCTGTCATCCCATAGTATCCAGCAGTGCGGATGTCATCCCACATGGTCCAACAGTGCGTCTGTCATCCCACATGGTCCAACAGTGCGGCTGTCGTCCCACAGCTTTCAACAGTGTGGCTGTCATCCCATAGCATCCAGCAGTGCGGATGTCATCCCACATGGTCCAACAGTGCGTCTGTCATCCCACATGGTCCAACAGTGCGTCTGTCATCCCACATGGTCCAGCAGTACGTCTGTCATCCCACATGGTCCAACAGTGAGTCTGTTATCCCACATGGTCCAACAGTGCGTCTGTCATCCTACAGCTTCCAGAAGTGTAGATGTCATCCCACAGCATCAACAGTGAGTCTGTCATCCCACATGGTCCAACAGTGCGTCTGTCATCCCACATGGTCCAACAGTGCGGCTGTCGTCCCACAGCTTTCAACAGTGTGGCTGTCATCCCAAGACATCCTACAGTGTGGCTGTCATCCCATAGCATCCAGCAGTGCGGATGTCATCCCACATGGTCCAACAGTGCGGCTGTCATAAGTTAACATACAAATGTACGTGGAATGGTTGCGACGATTCATGACGTAAAACTACTGCAATAAATAATTAATTCTCCGACACACGGTCCACGACTTCTCTAAACTGTTGTAGACACACGCCTTGGACTAACTACACCCTCACCGACACACGGCATTTGATTAAATACACCTTCACAGCCCCGGAATTTGACTACTCTACACCGTCACGGACACACGGAATGTGACTAACTACGCCGTCACGGACACACCGCATTAGACTACGCTTCACTGCCACTGACACACGGCTTTTGACTAAGTACACCATCTCTTAAACATAACAATTGGCTCATTGCCAGAGTTAAAGAACTTGACGTGCTCGCCCCTGACTTGACGTTTCTTGTTCATGAACGTATTTGAAAACGTCATTTTTAAGAGCATTTTTGTCCATGAACATCTATCAATTATAATTTATTTTTTTAGTTGTAGGGAAGTGAGAACTACGGAAAGTTATAGTTTAATGTCAATTTAGTTCAATGTCTGAGGTACTGATAAGAAACAGGTGGAACCTTCGCTAAATAGATTTATTTTTTAACGTGCCACAATTGGTGTATATTTCCTTGTCCTACCTACCTACCTACCTAGATACATACCTATACCTACCTATCTATCTACCTACCTACCTTCCTACCTACCTTCCTACCTACCTACCTACCTACCTCCCTAACTACATACCTTCCTACCTTCCTACCTACCTACCTACATACCTACCTACCTACCTACATACCTACCTAACTACCTACCTACCTACCTACCTACCTACCTACCTACCTACCTACCTACATACCCAACAACCTACCACCCTACCTACCTACCTACCCAACAACCTACCTACCTACCTACCTACCCAACAACCTACCTCCCTACCTACATACCCAACAACCTACCTCCCTACCTACCTACCTACCCAACAACCTACCTCCCTACCTACCTACCTACCCAACAACCTATCTCCCAACCTACCTACGACCCAACAAACTACCTCCCTACCTACCTACCTACCCAAAAACCTACCACCCTACCTACCTACCCAACAACCTACCTACCTACCTACCCAACAACCTACCTCCCTACCTACCTACCTACCCAAAAACCTACCTACCTACCTACCTACCCAACAACCTACATACTTACCTACCTGTTGTTTACCTTCACATACGACGATGAGCAAGGCAGAGATCGCAGGTGGCTCGCCACCAATGTGTGCGTGCAAAGCATGCCGGATGTACGACACAAGTTGGGTTGGTGTTCTAGAGCAGGGGTCACCAAACTACGCCCCGCGGACCGGTTCCGGTCCGCCACGTCAATTCCTCCGGTCCGCAGACGGTACTTGAACTTGCTTGATTAAACGTATGGAAGACGAGACTTGAACATTTTTTAATTTAAACATTATGTTTACAATACTGACAGATCTTCACACGTGATGTTTATAATACTAGGAGATCTTCACACGTGATGTTTACAATACTAGGAGATCTTCACACGTGATGTTTACAATACTAGGAGATCTTCACACGTGCGGAGACCTCCTAGCTTCTATGCGCCTTAAATTTACCATTTTTAATTTTAAATTATTGTCTATAGATTTTCTTGTTTATTGCAGGTCTGTTTACCCTCGAACTCCTAAAATCGTACAATACCGTCTCAAAATCGTACAATACGGTATCTTAATAGTAAATAAATAAACATAAAGTATATATAATGAATACAATGACTACTCGCATCGTAGTGCCTGGAGGGATCGAGTTAAACTGACGCCAAAAAAAGTTAACTCCTCAAAGTAGATGGCCGACGTTTATACTGCAATCTGCGGTCACTTTGTTTGGCAGACGTATATCTGCTATTGATATGAATTTATACTGAGTGGACGTACAGATCACATGATCACAGACTGTCACAGACGTGATTCAAACTCGAACTCAGATCAGCATAATAAAGCACGATGCATTTAGATAAGAATAAATTAACAAATGATGATATCATTTAAAAAAATCTAGCAAGTAACTTAATGTTGTTCTTTTTAAAGGAAAAGATGATTTTAAAAAAACATAAGAATCCATACGAATTAAGCCTATTCCATCAAACACAGTGGTTCTCAATCTTCCTAATGCCTCGACCCTTCAATACAGTTCCTCGTGTTGTGGCGACCCCCTAGCCACAAAATTATTTTCGTTGCTACCTCATAACTGTAGAGAATATGTGTTTTCAGATTGTCTTATGCGACCCATGAGAAAGGGTCGTGTGACCCCCAAAGAGGTCGCGACCCACAGATTGAGAACCGATGATCTAACATATTATAACCTGGTAACTACCACAAACTGTAATTGGGTGAAAGGAAGGGAAGTGTTGGAAACATATTGGGGGCATTAAAAATCGTACTCAATGCGGTTGCAAGTTCAGTTGTGCGGAGAACAGAAGAACTTGGACAGAACATAGTGCTACACATACGTGAGAAAGCTAGGAACCTGCTGTGGTGTTCTTTGGCACTGGAGGAGTCTACTGATCGCTCGCCTACGTCACAACTGCTCGTGTTTGTTTGTGGTGTCAATTAATTGAACTTTCAGATAACGGAGGAGTTGGCATCCGTTTGCAGCATGCATGGAACAACAACTGGAAAAGACATTTTCAGTGGAATCACCTTCGAGGTGTTCCGGTTGATGGAGGAAAGACATGGCTGGAGTGAAGAAACGTCTAGTGGGGCTCAGGACTCAGTTCTAAGATTGGCTAATTCCTGACTGCATCACACATTAGCAAGCACTCTGTGGGAAAGAGTTATATGTTTTTTATTTACTGAAATCAGTCGTTTCTGCTATGAACTACATTGAGGGACATGCACTCAATCACAGACACTGCCAAGCTTTTCTTGAAGACATGGATTCTGAATTGTGTGACGTGCCTTTCACAGAGCAGCGAGGTGGCTCTGACTTGCCTTTCACAGAGCAGCGAGGTGGCTCTGACTTGCCTTTCACAGAGAAGCGAGGTGGCTCTGACGTGCCTTTTACAGAACAGTGAGGTGGCTCTGTCGCTCTGACTTGGCTCATCACACAGCAGTGAGGTGGCTCAGCTGCGGTAAAATCCTGTTTCGTTTTTACAAGCTCCGAAACGAAATAGATAGAACTGATCCACAGCTTTTAGATCCTATCTGTCTGTCAGATCCTATGTGGCTGTCAGATGCTACCTGGCTGTCAGATCCTATCTGGCTGTCAGATGTTACCTGGCTGTCAGATCCTACCTGTTTCAAAGAGTTTTGCATTACAAGCGACTAAGTACTCAACCTCGATTTTCCCAAAAAAAATCAAATTGGCATCCCCACTCCCCAACTCCATCCATCCCTCATTTCTTCGTGGCGCTACAGCCCATGTAGGGCTGTGGCCTGCCTCACTACTTCCTTCCACTCAGACCATCCATCCCTCCCTGTGGCGCTACAGCCCATGTAGGGCCTTGGCCTGCCTCACTACTTCCTTCCACTCAGACCTGTGACGCTACAGCCCATGTAGGGCTTTGGCCTCCCTCACTACTTCCTTCCACTCTGACCTAAATAATGCTTTTCTTTTCCATTCTTGGATCCCCAGTTGTTGTAGATCCTTCTCCACATTATCCATCTAAGACTAGGTCTTTCTCTTTGGTCACGTACCCTCTTCACTTCTCTGTCAAGTGGCATTTTATGTAAGTGTCCTGCCCAGCGTAGCCTGCCTAGCGTAGCCTGCCCAGCGTAGCCTGCCCAGCGTAGCCTGCCCAGCGCAGCCTGCCCAGCGTAGCCGGCCCAGCGTAGCCGGCCCAGCGTAGCCTGCCCAGCGTAGCCTGCCCAACGTAGCCTGCCCTTTTTTTTTATTTCTGCTACTATCGTGGGATCCTGATATAGACTGTACAATTCATGATTGGTTTGTATTCTCTCTCCATATTCATTCTTTGTTGGTCCATTTTTTTCCTGAGAACCTTTCTCTCCCATGTGTTTAATACGTTTTCTGCCGTTTTTTTGTTAGGATCCAAAATTTCATTTATGTATCTTGTCTGAATACAGTTTTATAAACAGTTTTCTTTGTTTCTCTTGTAATGTTTTTACTTTTGAGTGTTATCTGACTACTAAAATAATCCCCTTCTCCGGTTGACATTATTTTCTTTTACTTCTGTTAGTAGTTCGTATATTTCATTTAATAAAGATCCTAGGTATTCGAATCGATTTATTTTTTAAAAAGTCTGATTTCTAATTTTAATGGCTTCATCTGTCTGTTCTTCTCTTATCATAGTCATGTATTTTGTTTTTTGGTTGTTAATTTCCAGCCCTGCTTGTAGTGATGAGTCTTCTAATTCAATAAAGGAATCTGATATGCCTTTAAAACTTTTCCTTTGCAATGCTATGTCATCAGCTTATACAAGATACTGAAGGGGTTGATTGTAGAGAGTGCCTATTGGTTTTGTGTCTTGGGTTTCCCTCAGAAAGTATCCTGAAAGTGTTCCTCGGTTGTCAAAATGTATCTTTCCAATAACTCTCTCCAATGTTAGGTCAAAAAGCATACAAGACAGTGAGTCTCCTTGTTTTAGCCCTTATCTAATCTGAAATTGTATTGAATATTCTATTTAAATCTTAATTGATTTTGCTTTTTGACTTGTTCAGTATTACATGTATCAGTCTTGTCAGTTTGTTTTTCAGTATTACATGTATCAGTCTTGTCAGTTTGTTGTTCAATGTTACATGTATCAGTCTTGTCAGTTTGTTGTTCAGTATTACATGTATCAGTTTTGTCAGTTTGTTGTTCAGTGTTACATGTATCAGTCTTGTCAGTTTGTTGTTCAATGTTACATGTATCAGTCTTGTCAGTTTGTTGGGTATGCCAAACTCCTGCAGAGTCTCATATAGATATTTTCTGTTGATGCTGTCATAGGCCATTTTATAGTCCACATAGAGTTGATGTACTACGATATTATACTCATAACATTTCTCCAATAGGCATCTGATGGTGAAAATCTGATCATTCGTTGATCTTTTTTGCCTGAATCAAAATTGGCAATCATTTAGTATTTCTTCAGTGTACGGTTGTAGTCTTTTGGCGTTTAGATTCGTCAGTATTTTGTATGTAACATTTAATAGGGAAATTACTCTGCAGTTTGTGCAACAAAGTTTGGAACCTTTCGTGAGGTTATTACTCCCGCAACTCAAACCCTCTACAATCAGTTTTTCCTGTTTTTCAAGAGAAAACTGAAGGAAACATGATATAACTGATTTCATGAAATAACATTTCTGACAACTGCGCACAATGAGATTTTGTAAAAAAATAAAAATAATCACAATTGCGTTTAGTGCGTAATATTTTCTTTTCTTTTTCTGAAATAGTTGGATGGAAGCAGACGTCGCCAATAGAACAAAAATCCCATTAAAAGCCAGCATTCGTCTCTTGATTGAATTAAAATCAAGAGTTAAAAATGCAATAAATACAAGATAAGTGTCCCTTGTTATCTCAATTCAGAAGCCATCCTCCTTAAAGACGTGATTTATACGGCCTGTAATAACTCTCTAATCCCAAGTACCACGGCGAAACTCAAAATTGCTGTTCGCCAAATTCATTCTCTTTTGTCCCTTTCAATGGTAGAAGACATTAAAGATATTTTTAAGCTATCTTTTAATAACTTCCTGTTTAGCTTCGACCATCAAGTCCCGTGGCGATCGGGATTTCTCCCTTTAAATTGGTCTCCAGGAGCCCATTTGCACCCAAGGTGATAAGAGACGAAACTAGGTGCATGTCCGTTTAGAGTAATCCCCCTTGTGACCTCTAGCCCCCTGAGGTCAAACCCGGGGCCCGGGTATAACCGTATCGGCTCAATCTGGTGCTTGTCCCGGCACCTCCCTTTCACGAGCGGACCCTACCTTGTGACAATACACGGCCTGTCCCGCTACAATCATCCGGACAACTTTCCGAGGGTACCGCGAGGGTTCCTTATCACGGAACACAATACCAAGCAACGTGTAACGCGTTTCCCAATACTTGTACTCCCACCCTACCCACGTTTCTCATATCTCGACTCCATTTCCTACCCCCCCCCTCTTTTTCCAAGCCGTATTCAATAAATCTGACCCGGACCGAAACATCTCCGGGCCCCCAGTATTTCAGTGGCGACGCCAGAGAGGGGGGGCACTGTAAATGACATATGCTCCCATTGTTTAGGATTCACCAGCCACCGAGACACGACTAAACCCTTGTAAAAGGTTCCGAAAACAAGGAGGTGTGGCAGAAAGATTTACAACTGTGGTCCGATGCTCACAATGGCCGTGTTCCCCCCCCCCCCACCACTCTTCAAAACGCGGTTTAAGCTCATATTGGACTCTCGCTCGTGGTCTGTAATTTAGTTTTGACTCCCACGGACACAGATACGAGATTTTTTTTATTCTTTTTTTTTTTAAAGATAGAAAAAGGAAAAATAATAATAAAAAAAAAAAAAATAAAGGTGGTGTCGCCCCCATGGGCAGTTTGATGTCTGGGATCTAATGGACGGGTTTAGGTTCCTGAGATTATCCCTGTTGTAAAAGAAATTGATGTTTGGAATTAGAGTTGAATGAAGAATTCTAATTTCAACATTTTAACCACGGTTCGTAAATCTTAGGGCGATTCGAAAAATATTATCAAAATTCATTTCGGCCCCGGTTGTACAATTACCGCACCACCACCCCCCCACACTTTTTTTAACCCCCCGACCTGGCACTGGCGCCCTCATTTTGGGATTACAAACGCAGACCGCGCCAGTCAATCGGAGCCGTTTTTTAAAACTATAATTTTATCTTTAAGCGCAAATTGGCGAGGTTGCAGACGACTCCATAATTCTCCAGGCACCGCAGTGTGAATTGTAAGCAGGTCATGCTTACGTGGAGATTTTCTTCAAGGTAAAGCTCCTCAAAGATCTCGTACTAAGCATGGGATGGAGATCTCAGGGTAGAGAATTAATTGTTCTAACACGTCACTTGGATGATTACCGAACTTAACTAAACATAATCATAATCTTCAGGTCAACATAATCGTTAGGTCAGCATAATTTGTGGGTCAACATAATCTTTATGTTAAAATAATCTTTAGTTCAACTTAATCTTTAGGAAAACAATATCTTTGGGCCAGCGTAATCTTTAGGTCAACATAATCTTTGGATCAATATAATCTTGGGTCAACATAATCTTTGGGTCGAGATAATCTTTGGGTAAATATAATCTTTAGGTTAACACAATCTTGGGTCAACATAATCTTTAGGTCAACATAATATTTGGGTCAACATAATCTTTGGGTCATGTGAGTTTATGTCAAATCTTGTCCCCGGACTGCAGCTACTTGAAACTCATTTCCTTTTAAATGGGGAGTAAAAACTTTTATTTTCGTTTGCAGTGTTACAAACAGGGCCCACGTTAAGGGTTACAAACAGGGCCCGAGTTAAGGGTTACAAACAGGGCCCGGGTTAAGGGTTACAAACAGGGCCTGAGTTAAGGGTTACAAACAGGGCGCGAGTTAAGGGATACAAAGAAGGCCCGAGTTAAGAGTTACAAACAGGGCCCGAGTTAAGAGTTACAAACAGGGACCGAGTTAAGGATTACAAAAAGGGCCCGCTTAAGGGTTACAAACAGGGCCGGGGTTAAGGGTCACAAACAGGACCCAAGTTAAGGGTCACAAAAAGGGCCGGAGTTAATTAAGGGTTACAAACAGGGCCGGTGTTAAGGGTTCACAAACAAGGCCGGATTTAAGGGCTGCAAACTGGTACGAGTTAAGGGTTACAAACAGGGGCGGAGTTAAAGGTCACAGAAAGAGCCGGAGTTAAGTGTGAAAGACAAGGCTGGAGTTAAGGGTTACAAACAGGTCCGGAGTTAAGGGCTGCAAACTGGGACGAGTTAAGGGTTACAAACAGGGCCGGAGTTACGGTTACAAACAGGGCCGGAGTTTAGGGTCTAAGACAGGGTCAGAGTTTAGGGTTACAGACCGTGTCGGAGTTAAGGGTCAAAGACAGGACCCGAGTTAAGGGTCAAACATAGTGCCGGAGAAAAGGTTACAAGGAAGGCCACATTAAAACGAAATAAGAGTTGATTTGTGTAGTGAATGATGGCTACTTGTCTGGCCATGGAGAGTGCTATCGACTTATTTTGGTCATAGATTGGTACAATGTGTACGTCATTTACTCTCTGACACACACTATTTTAACGTTTACTCTCTGACACACACTATTTTAACGTTTACTCTCTGACACACACTATTTTAACGTTTACTCTCTGACACACGCTATTTTAACGTTTACTCTCTGACACACACTATTTTAACGTTTACTCTCTGACACACGCTATTTTAACGTTTACTCTCTGACACACACTATTTTAACATTTACTCTCTGACACACACTATTTTAACGTTTACTCTCTGACACACGCTATTTTAACATTTACTCTCTGACACACACTATTTTAACATTTACTCTCTGACACACACTATTAAGGTTTACTCTCCGATAAAGATTCTTAAAATATTTATTTTTGGTCCATGATTCTAACAATTTTTATTATTGTGTCGTTTCTTAACAGTACATATAGATGAAACCCTGGAACTGAAAAACCCTTTATATTGTTCATTTATTGGCCTATCTGGTGGGGTTTGGTGGTACAAGTTTAGTTGTTTTTTAAAACATTCAACCTGTTCCTTTTTCACATGGGACTTCGTGAACAGCCTGAAATAAGGGGAAAGCTTCCTGACCATAGAACAATATGCAACAAAAATAAGGGGAAGCTTCCTGGCCATAGAACAATATGCAACAAAATTAAGGGGAAGCTTCTTGGCCCTAGAACAATATGCAACAAAATTAAGGGGAAGCTTCCTGGCCATAGAACAATATGCAACAAAATTAAGGGGAAGCTTCTTGGCCATAGAACAATATGCAACAAAATTAAGGGGAAGCTTCCTGGCCATATAACAATATGCAACAAAATTAAGGGGAAGCTTCTTGGCCATAGAACAATATGCAACAAAATTAAGGGGAAGCTTCCTGGCCATAGAACAATATGCAACAAAATTAAGGGGAAGCTTCTTGGCCCTAGAACAATATGCAACAAAAATAAGGGGAAGCTTCTTGGCCCTAGAACAATATGCAACAAAAATAAGGGGAAGCTTCTTGACCATAGAACAATATGCAACAAAAATAAGGGGAGCTTCCTGACCATAGAACAATATGCAACAAAATTAAGGGGAAGCTTCCTGACCATAGAACAATATGCAACAAAAATAAGGGGAAGCTTCTTGGCCCTAGAACAATATGCAACAAAAATAAGGGGAAGCTTCTTGGCCCTAGAACAATATGCAACAAAAATAAGGGGAAAGCTTTCTGGCCCAAGAACAATATGCAACAAAAATAAGGGGAAGCTTCCTGGCCCAAGAACAATATGCAACAAAAATAAGGGGAAAACAACCTGACCATAGAACAATATGCAACAGAAATAAGGGGAAAACAAACTGACCATAGAAAAATATGCAACAGAAATAAGGGGAAAGCTTCCTGACCATAGAACAATATGCAACAAAAATAAGGGGAAAGCTTCCTGGCCCTAGAACAATATGCAACAAAAATAAGGGGAAAGCTTCCTGACCATAGAACAATATGCAACAAAAAGGAAAACACAAATGTTCAACGATAATTTGGTCGACATGATACCCCAGGGGAGACAACCTTCATGTCTGTCATTAATTACTTCAATGAGAATAATGGGTGGTGAGGGTGGGTGGAGACAGAGAGAGAAAGGACTCCCCGATCCATGGAGTTAAGTTTTGATCTTCCAATACAATAATTGAAATTAATGTTTAATGGTAATTAATACATTGCTGTGGCTTAAAGGAAGATTATCTGGCGGGTAGATCTGGCGATCTTCTGATAGTTTTCTCTTCGGAATGGTGGCTTAACTCAGAACCTTTCCACCTTGCACCATTAGAGTGGCTTAACTCAGAACCTTTCCACCTTGCACCATTAGAGTGGCTTATCTCAGAACCTTTCCACCTTGCACTAATGAAGTGGCGTCTCATTCCTCTCAGAACCTTTCCACCTTGCACTAATGAAGTGGCGTCTCATTCCTCTCAGAACCTTTCCACCTTGCACTAATGAAGTGGCGTCTCATTCCTCTCAGAACCTTTCCACCTTGCACTAATGAAGTGGCTTAACTCAGAACCTTTCCACCTTGCACTAATGAAGTGGCGTCTCATTCCTCTCAGAACCTTTCCACCTTGCACTAATGAAGTGGCGTCTCATTCCTCTCAGAACCTTTCCACCTTGCACTAATGAAGTGGCGTCTCATTCCTCTCAGAACCTTTCCACCTTGCACTAATGAAGTGGCGTCTCATTCCTCTCAGAACCTTTCCACCTTGCACTAATGAAGTGGCGTCTCATTCCTCTCAGAACCTTTCCACCTTGCACCATTAGAGTGGCTTATCTCAGAACCTTTCCACCTTGCACTAATGAAGTGGCGTCTCATTCCTCTCAGAACCTTTCCACCTTGCACTAATGAAGTGGCGTCTCATTCCTCTCAGAACCTTTCCACCTTGCACTAATGAAGTGGCGTCTCATTCCTCTCAGAACCTTTCCACCTTGCACTAATGAAGTGGCGTCTCATTCCTCTCAGAACCTTTCCACCTTGCACCATTAGAGTGGCTTATCTCAGAACCTTTCCACCTCGTACTAATGAAGTGGCGTCTCATTCCTCTCAGAACCTTTCCACCTTGCACCATTAGAGTGGCTTATCTCAGAACCTTTCCACCTTGCACAAATGAAGTGGCGTCTCCTTCCTCTCAGAACCTTTCCACCTTACACTAATGAAATGGATTCTCTTGTCTCTCAGATCCTATGCACCTTGCAATAATAAAAGTTGAAAGGCTCGATCCCCCAGACCATGGTATCTATACATTATAGTCTTGACTCGCGATATTACATTGCGATTACGAATCGGGCGTTTTTCATGAATACCAAACTGATTATAATTATAATTACTGGGGTGGAAAATTCTACATTTTTTGGATATCGTAGAAGGATGGCTTCGATCCCCATGAAAGGTATTGAAATCTAACTATGATGGTCCAGATATTTAATTTAGGTAGAATTTTTTTTAAAGTACAATTTCCCATGTTTAATTGATGAAAATCTCATCAATGAAGTTTTTCTTACTTTTAAACTTTGGGTCTCAAAACAATGACGGAGACAATGTTCCATTACATGCCCACAGTCAGCGGACGCCCGAGATCACTTCGGTCCTGCGAATATTCGAAGTTTTAAGAACACTTTCATTTTTGAAGACTGAGGGTTTGAGACCCACTATGTGATTTAAAATAACAGATTGTGACAGCGAGCCAACGTCACACAGGTTCAGAGTATTGCCAGAGTCAGGTAAATTAGTTTCATTACTTCACATAACGGACGCCAGTGAGAGTCATTGTATTGTCTTGTACAGCCCTTAAATTCCTAACTTCAAAGGTGCTTTTGAGCACAAAGCACTTTCTTTAGCACACTGCGCACGCGATGCTTTTCCCCCCATCAATCCCCCCCCCCTTTTTTTATGAATTCTTGATTATTCCCCCTTGCCCTGGCCATTTGAAAGGGGACTTAATTCTCATCACAAACCCTCAAGTGTCGATAACCGAAGGAGAGACGAAAACAATACAACCAATCAATTTGAGCTTTCTTTAACTTTAAAGAAACAATATAGAAAATGACTTTTTCTATTTCACCTACGCCACCACCCTCCCCTTGTTTAAAAAAAATAACTTCATTTTTCCTCCAACATTTCTTGGTCGACTACAATAGCGATACTCGCATGTTATTTCAGTTTATTTTTAGAAGACTTCAACAATCAACCGGAAGTGAACTCCGTGACGTAAAATATCGGTGTAATTCACTCTAACGGCCATGATCTCTGCAGGACTCTACGCCCATACCTTACACTTCCGATCGCTCCCAGAATGCCATTTGGGCTCCGACTTCCTGGCAAGGACCGTCAAACCATTGAGAGTCGCGGTCCCCAGGCGGATCACGCTTCCTCTAACAGCATGTTATCGGCAATTAGACCACCCTTAATCGTCGGGTTAAACCGTCATAGGGTCCAGAGCCGAGTTATTTTACTTCATTGGGTACTGGGCCATAAATCGAAGGCTAGGTGACTCCTGGCGGGGAACGAAGACCGACAGGTTTCTTTCAGAACTGTTGCCAGCGATCACACTGATGGATGTAAGAGCCGGCACTTTGCGGATAATGACGATGATCGACAACTGCGCCTTCATAAACAAGTCTGAAATAACCGATAATGAGGCTGGAAAGAAAGGGGAAAAAAGGGTTCACAATTTCAAAGCGGAGTATTTGGTTTTAAAAAAATGCTCAATGGTAACGGCTCGAAAAGACGTTGAAAGACCGAAATCTTAAGAAATAATCATGCTAGTGAACTCTATCAATGCGCATATGAGGTGAACTTTAAGTAACTGCCTTAAAAACCATGTTAGCCAAACAGTGGTTACCGGAAGCTGATTTTATGAAAATAAAAAGTTTCCACCGATCAAAAGAGAAAGAAACAAAAAAAATTATTTTTATTTTATTTTTTTTTTATCCTGCTCTTTTCATGAATAAAAAAAAATTAAATTCCATTATCCATTATATTGAACTGGATCATGTCTCATTATTGGTAATAACTTTATAATAAAGATTTAAAAATAGACAAACTGATGCCACAAACAAAATACGAAACCATCACCCCCCCCCCCCCCATTTTCCTTTTTTTATTGGCAGCTAACATTAAAGCATTTCAATCCATTCCCTCACAACTTCCCCCTTCCCCACTGAGGTAAACAGCCCAAATACGGCTGTTCTGTGGCTGCATTCCTGTCTTTAGGTTCCCGGTAACTGAATGTCTCTCTGGTTAATTCTTGTGTTCCGAGACTCGCCTATGGTCAGCTCTTGTGTTCTGAGACGCGCCTATGGTCTGTTCTTGTGTTCTGAGACTCGACTATGGTCAGTTATTGTGTTCTGAGACACGCCTATGGTCAGTTCTTGTGTTCTGAGACACGCCTATGTCAGTTATTGTGTTTTGAGACACGTCTATGGTCAGTTCTTGTGTTCTGAGACACACCTATGGTCAGTCATTAAAGACCAGGATGTAAATATATTTAAGAACTGTAACAACGTTAAGTTACAGTTATTCTTCCATTACATTTACGTTATTCAAAATGTCAATTTTCTGGTCTTTAAATCTGGAAAGCCCACAGATTATAAGAAACAATGGAAGGCTTAGCGACAGTTTTGGAAGAGATTCTAGGATGTCCCATTAAGCTATGAATTTCAAAACATCCAATACTGACAAGTCCGGGTCTTCGTGAAATTCTTTATCAACTGTCTATAGCTGTTGATTTTTTGGTATTTCTTTTAAAAGTTCATTTTAGAAAAGGGTTCATTTTGGAACGGACACCAATAACTCTTCTTCACTTGCTGATGGTAGACTCTTGAGTTGAACAGTCACAAACATATCTGCAACTTCCTTGATCGCTGATGATCTGATCTGGACTTTAGAATGAAAGCTAACGATGCACTTCAGCCTCCCCTTACTGTTTTTTTCACGCTGAGAGAGTCCAGCATCTATTACTTGTTATACTGCCATTCTCATCTTAAACCTTAAATCTTCTCTCTTCCGAAAATACATATTTTAAAATTGCCTTTTCAATAGCATATTCCACTTAGTGACAGCGCTTCTCGTGCAGAAACAATCTTAAGGCCTCTAGGTTGGTCACCACTTTGTCAAGAGCAAAGCGTTTAGTCTGCAGGTAATGCTTTGTAAGAATGAGCTCTTCAAGTATATCAGCCCCAACGAAACGGTAGCATATGAACTTGAAATCACAGACAGCATGTAAGAGACCTTGTGCTCTTCTCTCCACATTTTCAAGAAGATCACAATGAGCTTCATTCATCAAACTTATCTTTCAGTGTTTTAAGAGCAGCATGATGAGCACTGCAACGTTTTGTTGACAGTCTTTTCATTGACATTCCAGTGTGTTCAGTTCAAATATGATTAGAATCTCATTCACAGGATTTGCAAGAACATTTATCAATTTATTTTGGGTTTCTGGTGAAAGGTGAGATGCGGAGGCTTTTAATGTAGACGCATTCGTCTTTAGTCTCATTTGGTGCTCTTTTATCACTGGGTCATCTTTAGATAGCATCTCATTTGGTGCTCTTTCAGCACTGGGTCATCTTTAGATAGCATCTCATTGGGTGCTCTTTCAGCACTGGGTCTTCTTTAGATAGCATCTCATTTGGTGCTCTTTTATCACTGGGTCATCTTTAGATAGCATCTCATTGGGTGCTCTTTCAGCACTGGGTCATCTTTAGATAGCATCTCATTGGGTGCTCTTTCAGCACTGGGTCTTCTTTAGATAGCATCTCATTGGGTGCTCTTTCAGCACTGGGTCATCTTTAGATAGCATCTCATTGGGTGCTCTTTCAGCACTGGGTCTTCTTTAGATAGCATCTCATTGGGTGCTCTTTCAGCACTGGGTCATCTTTAGATAGCATCTCATTGGGTGCTCTTTCAGCACTGGGTCATCTTTAGATAGCATCTCATTGGGTGCTCTTTCAGCACTGGGTCATCTTTAGATAGCATCTCATTGGGTGCTCTTTCAGCACTGGGTCTTCTTTAGATAGCATCTCATTGGGTGCTCTTTCAGCACTGGGTCTTCTTTAGATAGCATCTCATTGGGTGCTCTTTCAGCACTGGGTCATCTTTAGATAGCATCTCATTGGGTGCTCTTTCAGCACTGGGTCTTCTTTAGATAGCATCTCATTGGGTGCTCTTTCAGCACTGGGTCTCCTTTAGATAGCATCTCATTGGGTGCTCTTTCAGCACTGGGTCTTCTTTAGATAGCATCTCATTGGGGGCTATATTAGCACTGGGTCATCTTTAGATAGCATCTCATTGGGTGCTCTTTTAGCACTGGGCCATCTTTAGATAGTATCTCATTTTGTGCTCTTTCGGCATCATTTGCTTTGTGCAGACTAAGTTCTGCTCATAATGTTTACCATTTTTCAAGGCAACATACGTGTTCCTCCAATGCCTCATGATTTTGTCATTTTGGGTTCAGTTTCCCTCACTTATCAAACACAGGAACAAATGTGGATGTTGTTTCTGTTGTTTCTGTTGTTTCTCTTGTTTCTGTTGTTTCTCTTGTTTCTCTTGTTTCTGTTGTTTCTCTTGTTTCTCTTGTTTCTCTTGTTTATGTTGTTTCTCTTGTTTCTGTTGTTTCTCTTGTTTCTGTTGTTTCTCTTGTTTCTCTTGTTTCTGTTGTTTCTCTTGTTTCTGTTGTTTCTCTTGTTTCTCTTGTTTCTGTTGTTTCTCTTGTTTCTGTTGTTTCTCTTGTTTCTGTTGTTTCTCTTGTTTCTCTTGTTTCTCTTGTTTCTCTTGTTTCTGTTGTTTCTCTTGTTTCTGTTGTTTCTCTTGTTTCTCTTGTTTCTGTTGTTTCTCTTGTTTCTGTTGTTTCTCTTGTTTCTCTTGTTTCTGTTGTTTCTCTTGTTTCTCTTGTTTCTCTTGTTTATGTTGTTTCTCTTGTTTCTGTTGTTTCTCTTGTTTCTGTTGTTTCTCTTGTTTCTCTTGTTTCTCTTGTTTATGTTGTTTCTATTGTTTATGTTGTTTCTATTGTTTATGTTGTTTCTCTTGTTTATGTTGTTTCTGTTGTTTATGTTGTTTCTCTTGTTTCTCTTGTTTCTCTTGTTTCTGTTGTTTCTGTTGTTTCTGTTGTTTCTGTTGTTTCTGTTGTTTCTATTGTTTCTGTTCTTGAGTTAAATGAATTTAAATTAAGTATTAAAAGATATAATAACATTTTGTAAACTGTTATTTTTTTAACCCTATAAATGGGTACAAAGTCAGAATTTCATTTTTTTTTCACATTTACAGCTTCGATTCATGACCTCAGACATCGCCCCACCAGATCTTATTTTGTTGACTTCAGACATCGCCCGACCAGATCTTATTTGGTTGACCTCAGACATCGCCCGACCAGATCTTATTTGGTTGACCTCAGACATCGCCCGACCAGATCTTATTTGATTGACCTGAGATATCGCCCGACCAGATCTTATTTGGTTGACCTCAGACATCGCCCGACCACATCTCATTTGGTTGACCTCAGACATCGCCCGACCAGTTCTTATTTGGTTGACCTGAGATATCGCCCGACCAGATCTTATTTGGTTGACCTCAGACATCGCCCGACCACTTCTCATTTGGTTGACCTCAGACATCGCCCGACCAGTTCTTATTTGGTTGACCTCAGACATCGCCCGACCAGATCTTATTTGGTTGACCTCAGACATCGCCCGACCAGTTCTTATTTGGTTGACCTCAGACATCGCCCGACCAGATCTTATTTGGTTGACCTCAGACATCGCCCGACCAGATCTTATTTGATTGACCTGAGATATCGCCCGACCAGATCTTATTTGGTTGACCTCAGACATCGCCCGACCACATCTCATTTGGTTGACCTCAGACATCGCCCGACCAGTTCTTATTTGGTTGACCTCAGACATCGCCCGACCAGATCTTATTTGGTTGACCTCAGACATCGCCCGACCAGATCTTATTTGGTTGACCTCAGACATCGCCCGGCCAGATCTTATTTGGTTGACCTCAGACATCGCCCGACCAGATCTTATTTGGTGTCAGTCAAAAGCTCTGTTTCTCAGAATTTAGATAATTATAGCTACCTGTCATGAACGAACAGTTCAATCGGCGTTGAATCTTGGCCATAACGGTGTCTTTATGACCTAATTATAAGGTCAACTCATTTCTGACGCATCGACCTTGAACTTTTAATAAAACACGCATTTGGATTGGTTACATGTGTGTAAAATGTACGTGTGATTACTTATCCTTTTAGGTTAGATCGAGGTAGTGTGTGCTTTGTAAATTTGCAATTTTCCCCCTCAGATGGTGTCACCCCCTGAGATGGTGTCACCCCCTGAGATGGTGTCAACCCCTGAGATGGTGTCACACGCTGAGATGGTGTCACCCCCTGAGATGGTGCACACGCTGAGATGGTGTCACCCCCTGAGAGGGTGTCACCCCTGAGATGGTGTCACCCCTGAGATGGTGTCACCCCTTGAGATGGTGTCAACTGGTGCAGTCCGTACCCGTCACACCCCCCTAGCTACGCCACTGCATCGCCAATCACACATTCATGTGACTCCAGTGACAAAAAGTCACGTGACTCCATTGACACACAGTAATGTGACTCCAGTGACACAAAGTCATATGACTCCAGTGCCACACAGTCAAATGACTCCAGTGCCACACAGTCATTTGACTCCAGTGACACAAATCCGTATTACTCCAGTGACACAAAGTCATGTGACTCCAGTGACACAAAGTCATATGACTCCAGTGACACACAGTCATAAGACTCCAGTGACACACGGTCAAATGACTCCAGTGCCACACAGTCAAATGACTCCAGTGCCACACAGTCATTTGACTCCAGTGACACAAAGTCATATGAATACAGTGACACAAAGTCATATGAATACAGTGACACAAAGTCATATGACTCAAGTGACACACGGTCAAATGACTCCAGTGCCACGCAGTCATTTAACTCCAGTGACACCAAGTCATATGACTACAGTGACACAAAGTCATGTGACTCCAGTGACACAAAGTCATGTGACTCCAGTGACAAAAGTCATGTGACTCCAGTGACACACAGTCATGTGACTCCAGTGACGCACAGTCAATATACCCCAGTGACACACAGTCAAATGACTCCAGTGACGCGCAGTCAAATGACTCCAGTGACACAAAGTCATGTGACTCCAGTGACACACATTCATATGACTCCAGTGTCACACAGTCAAATGACTCCAGAGACACACAGTCAAATGACTCCAGAGACACACAGTCAAATGGCTCCAGAGACACACAGTCAAATGACTCCAGAGACACACAGTCAAACGACTCCATTGACACAAAGTCAAATGACTCCAGAGACACACAGTCAAATGACCCCAGTGACGCACAGTCAAATGACTCCAGTGACGCACAGTCATATGACTCCAGTGACGCACAGTCATATGACTCCAGTGACACACAGTCAAATGTCTCCAGAGACACAGTGAAATGACTCCAGTGACACACAGTCAAATGACTCCTTAGACACACAGTCAAATGACTCCAGTGACGCACAGTCATATCACTCCGGTAACACACAGTCAAACGACTCCAGAGACACACAGTCAAATGACTCCAGAGACACACAGTCAAATGACTCCAGTGGCACACAGTCAAATGACTCCAGAGACACACAGTCAATTGACTCCAGAGACACACAGTCAAATGACTCCAGTGACGCACAGTCAAATGACTCCAGTGACGCACAGTCATATGACTCCAGTGACGCACAGTCATATGACTCCAGTGACACACAGTCAAATGTCTCCAGAGACACAGTGAAATGACTCCAGTGACACACAGTCAAATGACTCCTTAGACACACAGTCAAATGACTCCAGTGACGCACAGTCATATCACTCCGGTAACACACAGTCAAACGACTCCAGAGACACACAGTCAAATGACTCCAGAGACACACAGTCAAATGACTCCAGTGACACACATTCAAATGACTCCAGAGACACACAGTCAAATGACTCCAGTGACACACATTCAAATGACTCCAGAGACACACAGTCAAATGACTCCAGAGACATTCAGTCAAATGACTCCAGAGACACACAGTCAAATGACTCCAGTTACACACAGTCAAATGACTCCAGTGACACACAGTCAAATGACTCCAGTGACGGAGATGAAGCCGTAGACCCTTATGCAGACACCAAGACGTATATAACCAGACATTAATTCGTATATAACCAGACATTAATTCGTATATAACCAGACATTAATTCGTATATAACCAGACATTAATTCGTATATAACCAGACATTAATTCGTGTATAACAGACATAAAGTCTTATATAACTAGACATCCATTCCTATGTGACCAGACACCAAGTCGTAAATAACCAGACATTAATTCGTATGTAACCAGACATCCAGCCGTATGCAACCAGACATTAAGTCTGACGGTGTTAGACTGTGATGCACTCAAACTCTGATTAAAACTGTCTACGAGCTTAGCTTATGCGCAGTGGACAACGGTTCGCCTTCAAATTTGATGCAAATATTGAGTGTTCTGCCCAACACTAAACAGAGTGTATATACATTACAGTCCATAAACATAGGGCGTATTAAAAAAGAGTAAAACCTAAGCCGACATTTATACAAGGCCCGCCAGGCCACATACGGCCCGCCAGGTCACATACGGCCCGCCAGGTCACATACGGCCCGCCAGGTCACATACGGCCCGCCAGGTCACATACGGCCCGCCAGCATTAACTTTGTGGCTTGCGAAGTAACGAAATATTCTTTATTATTATTAATTTTTTTAATAGCTTTCCACGATGTCCTATATTCTTTCGGCCCGCACAAGTTTTTCATAAAGTATTAACTACGGCCCTCCTTGAAATTTTGAGTTTTGCAGGCGTGGTCTAGACAATTCACCGTTAAGGCCTAGGGCCGCCAAAGTCGCAGAACCTGTCTTCTCGAAACGCATAGCAGCCTGCAAAATTAGATACCGTAGCAGAGTATACCACGTGATTATAACGAGCCTCTTAAAGGCTCGTAATGGTGGCCGAAGCGCCATCTTTCAAACAACTGTGCACGAGAGGGTACGGGAGAAAACCCCGCCAAGCAAACGCTATCTATTAGGGGCATTAGCCGGGATTATCACCCTTGAAAATTAGGATCTATTGATCTATATCCTGGCGCCCAAGGAAGGCGCTGTCTCGTCGAGAGATGATTGATGGCCCCCGGTCTCCATAACGGGGCGGGCCTCGTGTCGGGTGCAGGTCGGTGGGTGAGGTGGGGGGTATTGCTGGGACATGATTTGTGTGTGGGGGAAGGGTGGGGGAGGAACAGGAGATGGATATGGGTGTAGTATTGAGTGAATGTCTATCACACATTTTTTGAAGGCTACAGCCTAGAAAGTAACATCAGCATCATGGATTGGTTGAAGCATGTATTATTGAAAATGTTCTTATATGTAAAAATCGCCACAAAATATTGTAGGCGTGGTTTCAATTTTATACGTAAATTAAAAAAATAAATAATAAGAACTGTTTCTTGTGGCCAAATTTTCCGCTGCAGTGCTGTTTTTAAATTTTTTTAATATACTTTAAAATATTTTTAAAAATTGTTATTATTTCTCCACCCCTCAAGTAATTTGTGTGTGTGTGTGTGTGTGTGTGTGCAAATACACATTTGATCAAGTCTTCCCTAATCAAGAACATCTGTTTGTTGAATTGGGGTCCTTTTGATTAATGAGAGAATAAGAATTTATTTGAACTTCTTAATAATAAGTTGTCTTCACACACAGCAACCGTTGGTTGGGTTCACACTTCTTTAAAACACAAATCTATATGATGTATTATAATCTAGATCTGGTTGTTGTGTGAAGCACTCGTCAATGAGACATTCTTATTGTGGCATTTATGGTTCGTAACTTTGCTTCCACTGTGTCCGAACATCCGCTGTGCCCGAGCATCCACTGTGCCTGAGTATCCGCTGTGCCCGAACATCCACTGTGCCCGAACATCCACTGTGCCCGAACATCCACTGTGCCCGAACATCCACTGTGCCCGAACCTCCGCTGTGCCCGAGCATCCACTGTGCCCTAACAGTCACTGTGCCCGAACATCCACTGTGCCCGAGCATCCACTGTGCCCGAGCATCCACTGTGCCTGAGCATCCGCTGTGCCCGAACATCCACTGTGCCCGAACATCCACTGTGCCCGAACATCCGCAGTGCCCAAGCATCCGCTGTGCCCGAGCATCCCCTATGCCCGAGCATCCACTGTGCCCTAACAGTCACTGTGCTCAA